>JASDQU010104261.1:36760-56460 GCA_032191745.1 Picea mariana
CCCATTTTGTCTTAGTTTTCTTTGATGATATCCTCATCTATAGAAAAACCTGGATAGGCCATATTGCTTATGTGGATCAAGTTCTCCATCTACTCTCTTAGCACCAAATTTTCTTGAAACTGTCTAAATGTGCTTTTGGTGCCTCAGAAGTAGAATACTTGGGTCATCTAGTTGGCAAAGCTGGCGTCATGGTGGATCCTAAAATGATTGAAGCTATGTAAGACTGGCCTCACCCAAAGACTCTTAAGAGCTTATGTGGATTTTTAGGCTTAACAAGGTATTATTGCAAGTTTGTTAAGAATTATGGGAAGATTGCAACACCTCTCATTGCTCTCCTAAAAAATAACTCTTTCACTTGGACTCCAGCCACTGCTCAAGCTTTTTAGACCTTGAAGATGGCCATGTGCACCACTCCATTCCTCGCCCTTCCTGATTTCACAAAGACCTTTGTGTTGGAATGTGATGCCTCAGGGAAAGGAATTGGTGTTGTCCTTATGCAAGAGGGTTGACCTTTAGCCTTTACCAGCAAGCAACTATTTGAAAGAAATCTGGGCAAATCCATCTATGAAAAGGAAATATTGGCTATTCCGCATGTCATGGATCTCTGGTGTCCTTATCTATTGGGGAAATGTTTCCAAATTAAGACAGACCATCAAAGCCTCAAGTACTTTCTGGAACAACGCATTTCCTCCCTAGAACAACAAAAATGGGTGACTAAACTCTTTGGATATGATTATGAAATCATTTATAAGAAAGGAAAAGACAATGTGGTTGTGGATGCACTTTCCAAAAAATATGAAGATGAAGGATCCCTTTTTTCTCTTTCATTCATTGCACCAGATTAGCTCCAAGTCGTTCTCCAGGAATGGCTACAAGATCCCAAAAGTTTGCAGTTGATCCACCAATTGCAGTCCAAGGCTCCAACTTCCCTGGGGTACTCTTGACTCCATGAGGAACTTCGATACAAAGGCTGTTTGTATTTAAGTAAACAATCAAACGTTATATCCACGGTACTTTTTGAGCTTCATGCTACACCCACAACAGGGCACTCCGGATTCACCAAAACCTATGATAGGGTCAAACGTTCCTTTTTCTTGGATGGTATGAAATAGGACATTCGTAATTTTGTAGTTGAATGTGATGTGTGTCGACGCAATAAGGGAGAAATAGTGAAATCGTCAGGCACACTACAAACGCTCCTGATTCCACCTGCTATTTGGAAGGATATCTCTATGGATTTTATTACCGACTTACCCAAAATGAGAAATAAATGCATCATCATGGTGGTTGTTAATCACCTTTCCAAGTATGCTCATTTCTGCGCCCTTCAACACCCGTTTATAGCATCCACAGTGGCTCAAATCTTCATGGATCAGGTCTTCAAGCTTCATGGAATGCCTCACTCTATTGTTTCTGATCGTGACCCAACTTTCACAAGCAATTTTTGGCAAGAACTGTTCAAGATACAAGGCACCGAATTGCATCTCATCACAACTTATCATCCCCAGACTGATGGCCAAACGAAAGTTGTCAACAAGTGTTTGGAAACATATTTGAGGTGTTTTTCCCTGGAAAAGAAAAATCAGTGGGATCAATGGTTACCCCTAGCTGAATGGTGGTACAACACTTCATACCATACACCTACACGCATGACTCCTTTTGAAGTGGTATATGGACAGAAGCCACCTTCAGTTCTCTCATACTTACCGTGTGCCTCGAAGGTACAGGCGGTTGATTTAACACTTACAACTCGAGAGGCTATTCTCCATACCCTCAAAGAGAATTTGGTCATGGCACAAAATCGCATGAAGCAATAAGAAGATCAAGGTCAATCTGAACGTCAATTTGTAGAAGGGGATCCGGTGTTTCTTCGACTACAACCTTACAAGAAAACTTCCCTCAGGGCCAAGCATTGTCAGAAGCTAGCGCCCAAATTTTATGGTCCTTATTTCATACTCAAGCATGTGGGACAAGTCGCCAATCAGTTAACTTTGCCCATCAATTCGAAGCTACATCTTTTTTTTCATGTTTCATGCTTAAAGAAGGTGATTGGAGCTAGTGCCAAATTCAAACCAACCTTCCAGAGTTAGCTGAAGAAGGATCCATTTGGCTACAGCCAGAAGCATTTTTGGACTAGTGTGAGTGCCGCCTACGTCAGTGAACCATCAAGGAAGTGCTAATACAGTGAAAAGATACAACTCTAGCAGACACCACTTGGGAACCAGCTACCATTCTGCAGCAATTTCCTCATCTCAAGCATTGAGTATAAGGCTACTTTTAAGAGGGCGGACATGTTAGGGTCATAACCCGCACATAGGTAGAAAAATATATTCAGATGTAATAAAGGTCAATATTAATAAGGCCTTTCAATAAAATAGAATAAGGCAGATGTAAGAAGACCTAATAGAAGCTTTCGCTTATAGAAGGATATTCCTCTAGATGCTTCTTTTTAGTATAAATAGGAGTTGAGGGTATGAGAACCCTAGCTTGGACATTATTGTAATAGAGCTCTGCTCAACTGGAGGTTGCCCCCTCGAAGAGGCTCGTGAACATTGCTTTCAGATTCAAAGTGTTATTTATTTTGTTATTCTTATATCGTTTCAGTGTTATTGTGGTGAATGTTCTGGCAATATTGTTGTTATTCTGCCATTACTAGCATTTTATTTCATTTTTGCATACATTTTGTATCTGGTATATTATAGAGCATATATTTTTGGAATTGAAACCAAAGAAGAGATATTTGAATTTAGGAATATGCACCAAGATGGCAGCTAGATTTTGTATTCCATTCAATATATTGGATAAAATAGGACCAATTGCTTACATGCTTGCATCATCTTCTTCCATTAAATTGCATTATGTATTACATGTGTCAATATTGAAAAATTATGTGCATGATCCTAACCATGTCATTGATTGGCCTTTTATTTATGTGGAGCTCGAAGAGACTCCTATGTGGAGACAATGTGTATATTTGAAAGGAAATTTTTGGTGCTCCAGAATAGAGCCATAGGGAAAGTAAATTTCCAATAGACCTACTACAACCATGAATAAGTTACATGGGAGATGAAGGATTCAATATAGGAGGCACACCCACATTTATTTTGAAATTTTGATGTAAAAATTATTGTAAATATGCATCATGATGTGCACCAAGGATGGTGCAAAATTTAAGGGGAGAGGAAGGTAACACCTTCGTCCTGATCCCTAAATTAGAAATGCATACTTTTTCATATAACCAATGAATGATGGAAAAGCAATGTAATACATGATTATTGTACATTGAAAGTCAATAATAATAAAATACATCATTGAATACAAATGAGAAGGACAAGAACATGGGAGGCTATGATTCCACAAGAGAAGAATGAAAGGGGGCTTAGGGGGATCAAAAGGGGCTAAAGAAAAATAATGATATTTTATTCCTAATTCTAAGTCCCTTGCATTATTTTATCCTAAGTCTTTGTGTTATGATATCAAGCTTGGGATGAGTTTCCAAGGTCGTTACGCAATATTCTTAGGGAGCCACATGGTGAGTTGGGATCATGCTTACATATTCCATAGTTTTTGTTTTTTGTCGATCATTTATGGTCTTTATGCCAAACAATCTATGGGAAGCCTTGTTTGAGCCTATGCTTCCATAACTATAACAAAGTGTTGGTTATGCTTGTTATGAGAAATTATGATGGGAATTTTCCCATGTGCATGAGTAATTACTTCTATTGATAAATCCATTACATCTAATAGTTCCTAGAGACCCCAACATAGATATTTCATCTTCATACTTTCTTGGAGCGTTGTAGGTAACTGGGATAGCCCAAGGGATTGCATAATAGTGAAGGGGATCCCATTCCTTTGGTTTTGCAGGAAAAGGAGGAAAGAGAGATGGTGGTTTGGAATTGTTACATGAGTGAACATATTGTGATTTTGTTGAGAAATTGGGATACATGTGAGAAATAGATCCAACCATAGGAGTATGTTGTTCCTTGTTGACTCATATCCTTAGCTTGGGATTGGCCCATTGTAGAAATATTAAGTGAAACAAAGCCTATGGTTTTGTGGAACACCCAACGTCTGTATCCAATTAGTGTATTATTTTCATAAATATAAGTGTTATGGTTTATTGTATTTGTATTGAGTTTATGTCATTTAAATTATGTATTTAATGGTCTTATTTTGCATGAGTAATCTACATATGTAATTGGGAATGTTTTATTTATATTTTCATAAGCATGCTTGTCATATTGCATACATTAATTCATTAAAAGCAGGATAGATAAGATTATTTTATCAAAGCATAGATTATACATATGGTGGAAGAAAATTTGAAGTACCCCACCATCCCAATAGTGTACAGGGGTGGTTGTGTACATTATAGAACTACACAGTGGGTAAAAACTGACAAAAAGAGAAAAAAACATAGGCGGTGACCGTCTTATAGATAGGGTTTCTCATGAATTGGGTTCCATATATCACATATTGTGTTCATTTGTGTGGATGGTGTGTTTATTTTCTTGTTTCTTTTAGTTACGACTCATTTATTCCCATAATTTGAGCACTACGTTAGCAATATTAAATCTAAGATCTAAGGTAATAAATTTTTGTTGCAATCTTCTAGATTACATGACATTCAAGAAGAGAATCCATCAAGGACAACACATCAAGAACACACACACGATACTCAAGAAGTATTTTTTGGAATGTTAGCCAACTGCATTGTATTCCATCTTCATGATTGTATATACATAGGAGAGATGGTTGGAGCGATTGCACCTTCTCAAACTGATCATTAGTTAGATTCATCTATCCCTTATATGAATTTACATGTAGTATATTATGCTAGTGTATAGTATATTATGACAATTACAGGGGCATAAGAGGCCTCCCAACATCTTCCCCCACACTCAAATCCTTTCCTTTCTCGAGCAAGTGTAAAAAAATGTCCTGGGTCTCTACTCCTACAGAAGTATCCTTACTATGAATCAATCATGCATATCGATCTACAAAGGAAGAGCAGCCGTGAAAACCATCAATTGTATAGGAATATACATGTATACAAGGTTTACTATGATTGGTTTCCAATGGATCTAAATTACTATGTATCACCTATCCCGACTCCTCAACCTCCATGCTTTTAACATTCTCTTCCAGTTGAAGGGCTCCCACTATTGCCTCAATCCAACTACAAAGTCTACTCCTCATAGGAACAGTCAAGTATGCCTCTATACTAAGATCCAGTAATTTTCCACTCCTAGGGGCTCTTTTTATGGAATTGATGAGGGTCCGTGGCATCAACCAATCCTACCATTCCTTTACTTTTGTTGTTTCAACCCAAGGGACCTTTTTACAATTCTTTTACCAAGGGTATCAATCAATTCAAATGCTATTGTGTCATCATCTTGTATTTTAAGCTATTATGTGTGTGTTTTTCATATGATGTCTCTTTCCTGAATGCATTCAACCACTGAACAATTTCATGATCAATGCTCATTATGAATGCTCTCTTCAATTTCTCTACTCAATCAGCTACTACAAAAATTTCCTCCATCAATTCTCAATATTTCAATGAAGTGCTAAATGTATGTATGGTCACTACTTCGGTGCTCATCAATCTTCTTTCTCTACTACTACTATCAATCATGGCTATGCTTCTTCAAGATTCCATATATTGGATTCCTCAATTCACATTACATGAATAATGACTCATTTCTAGGACTCTAATTTGTGATCAAAACTCAATTTAACTAGGACTCAACTGAATGGACTCTAATTTGACTCAAAAACTCTTTTTGTCAGTATGGGGATTTTACAGACTTCAATTAAATTCTTTCAACTAAGGATTGACTGATGTAGGAAAGATATTGATCGATCATCGATTAAGTATCAACTTAAATTACATGAGTGGAGTGGATCACCTACCTCTGAAGATGCACAATTAACCCCCTCCTATCGTTGACTTAATCTTTTACTCTATTGACTCAAATGTACACTTGACTCTATTCAGTGATATACCATCAATTAAATCAACAACATATGTACTTTTATTTATATTTTTCAACTTCAAATAAAATTGACTAGACTCATACTACAAACATGACTGACTTAAGTATGAATGGACTAGAATTATCCTTCAGGTAAATTATTTTCACTTCAAGACTTCACATTCTTCACAAAATTTTATGATAACATGATTAGTTGGGTTATCATAAGACTCTGCTCTATTATTTTTCCTAGTTATATGATCCACTCTGTTGAACCTGGTTTATCTTAACATTTAAACTAAAAGAAGATGAAAGATTTATGAGGTCGATTAGTGGTCGATCATTCAATAACCATTGTTGGAATGGTAGCTAGTGGAATATGTGTGGTTGATGGCAGCAGTCATTTGTGACGATCCCTATGTGCATGAAAATCAATTGTTATCTTATGTAGTTGAATCTACTTCACATCGTAGGTCATCCCAATCATAACTGAATCCATGTAGGAACTCGATCATATGACTGAGTAGTATATGAGTGGACCAGTTGTACATTCACCCAAAACCCTTAGGAACCTCAGTAGTCAATTCCACCACATTGCTTAGTAGTCAACCATACTTACATACAATGATTCTTAACCATATAGCTTGGACTACGGTAATAACTTAAAATCACACACCAACAACAAAGGCATCGACAAGAATACCTTGAAAGGATCCATTCCATAGGCCCTTCTCTTGAAACCTTTCAACATTATGATGGATCAATGAATATTCTTTGACTTGAATAGAACCTTAGCAACTCATTTATACATGCCTTTGCATGTCTATTTTAGGAAAGTCGATATAGAATATCAGATCATTCTTGTCAATATCTATCATGATTTAAGAAAAATACACGTTGACAACAAATGATATTTCATAACATCTAACACATGGCCTTCTGTGAGAATTTTATGTCCACCAGTAATAGTTTGTATATTGAAATAATAGGTTTTTAAGGGCATTCCACCCAACGTTTGATATTTTCCACTAGTTATCTCACTCCATCTGACCTGTTGTAGCAACACATATTAAAGAAAACAATTATGACAAATTAAAGGTTCACATCAGGTTTGACCTGCCATATATGGAACACCATTGAACTCATTAGAAGTGTTGTGAAACTATGCCAGATCAAATGACCACTAAGTTAGTGCTCCAACAGTTCGAGTGGTGTTCAGTAATGTGTTCTCTCATAAGTTTCCCTTGTATTTTCTATTGTTTCCTGACACTTTTTTTATTATTTTACTTATGCAGAATAAATACTTATATTTGAGAATGTTATGCATAATTGTAACACCCCGGGTTTTGAGCCCCCATATTAAGTAATGTATTGTTACACTACTGAGAGGCCAGAGTGCCCAAACAATTATTAAAAGGCTAGTGTGCACAAGAAATGTGATGTTTTGATCATTATTAATAATAAATACATCTTTGGTTGCTAGAAGAACAAAGAATAGAGTTATAGGGGGGATATGATTCCACAAGAGAAGGGGCTTGAGGGGATAGGTATTTTATTTTATACTTTATTCTCCATTTTTATTAATGGATAATAACAGTTATGTGATCTCCTTGAGGAAAGGCCAAGAGGTTCCTGATCCCCATAGATTACATAAACCTATCCTTGGCCTATTGGGGGGGTTCTCTCTCTCTCTCTCTCTTGTTTCTCATCCTCGTTCTGCTACTGGTTTCTTCACTCCTCCCTCTTGCATTCATTAACTTGATTTTTCATTGTTTCTCACCTTGCGTGGAGATATCACACCATTCATTTATGTCACACACTCATATTTCCTCATCCGTGTCTTGTTTTGGGGAAAGGAAAATGAAATTCTGAAGAGAATCCATAGTATTTTTTTCTATAGAGATCACTGGTGTAATCTAGCCATGAATTGAGGCTTGCATTTCTAAGATGCATTGGCATGTGTCCAACTTTTTTCACAACTGTGAGTCTTGATATTTCCAGCATGGATATTATGGACAAGTTGCGTTGGAGCCCTAGAAGGAGAAGGACTGCTTGAGGGACTACGTGGTAGAGAAGGGTGGGGGTCCATTCTCTTGGGTGGTGCAATCTGGGTAGAAGAGAGATGGGTACTTGGATTGTTGTGAGTGTTGGGAAAGCCTGTGAGAGGTTGAGTGTTGACTAGTTCAGGAAGCCAAGTAACACTTTGGAACCGTCCTTGTGAATTCATAGCCCTTCCTCGGCGGTGAAAATGTTGTTGAGATTTGGAACAGTAGTATCTACGGTTGGGTAGAATGTCCTTGTTCTGAATCTAGTTGGTGTATTATTTTATAAAGATAAGTTCTCTCTGATTTGGTATTATTTACGTGTATATGAATGTATTTTGCTCTGTATTTATTTATCGTTAATTAAATCTTTAGAATATGCATGCTTGTTGGTTATTTTTTTGCATTTCGTTACATATTTTCTTTTGTGCATCCTTATTAATTTAAAAAGGTATCCGTAAGAGAATTAAGTCCAAGGGTGGGATTGAAGGTAGCGTACCCTGGCATGTGGTTGGCGAGGTATGTTACCGATTGGTATCAGAGTTTCTGGTTGAAACAATGGGTCGATATAGGATGGGTCTTTTGGTTAGAGTCTCGTGGTTGAGATCGAATTATGAAATTGAAGTTGAAAATATCAGGAGGAATGGCATTGCAGAATCTACGCAAGAACTAGAATGTGAGAGATGCTATGTAAAGGATCGAAGGCTCGTGACCATCCCTTTCGAATTCGGGAGCGATCACCACTGTGGAATCAAAAGATATCCAAGATAGTTAGATCAAAGGGAAGGTGAAAAGGTTTGTCCAATGAAGGCGAAGAAAAGGTTAAGTCACAAATGTAAGATCTCATTAGAGATAAATTGACAGTGGCGAGGAATTGTGGGGATTGGGAAGAAAATTAAAGTTTTTGCAAGTTGTGAGCCCACAATTACTCAAGATCATTGATCTTTCTATATCAACAGATCACTGGTGGATATCAATCCCACTACGAATGAGTATCTTCTCTTTCTGGAGATCAGCAAGGAAACTAAAGAGTGAGCGAGTTGAGTCTCTGAAATCACTCATGGTCGTTGATCTTCAAGAAAGGGACACATCTCAGGCGATCTCGTACTTCGGGAGGAAGCAAGAAGAAGCTAAGTGAGTAAAGGACTCTCGAAATCCCGAAGCTCCAAAGAGACGGAGTAGATCCATACCATTGATCGAAGTGGACACATGGCAGGAGATACTGCACTCCGATGGATAACCACTTCGGAAGAAAAACGGATGTGAAAAACCAGAACTCTCGAAGGTCGGAGTACATATCGATCATTGATTCCATAAGACACATGGGAGTAGATCTTGTAGTCCCGAGACTTGGTACTCTGAGGTTTTTCAAGTCTCTACAAGTGAAAAGTGGCAAAGCACTAAAGTAATAGAGGACCATTCATCCCAGCAATGGATTAAGACACAGACCGTTGATCTCATGAAGCCTCTAGATGGGGGTGGGGTTGTCCATTTTACGGGAGATTAAATCTAGACCGTTCGATATTTTTGGTGGAGCTAATGGATATTTTGGAAAAGGGTAACTACGGGAGGAAACACGAGTTAACAACAAAGAATAAATGAAGGTCGATGTCTAGAGGATTTGGTCCCAGAATCATTCCCATGCGAAAAATTAAGAGATTTAAGCATATCATCTCGAAATGGATATTCAGGAGATGGAAGAAGGTGAGGGAGCCTCCAACCATGATAGAGAGGAAAAAGGCAAAAATACCATATTTGGTAATGCAGAGACAGATTCCAATGGATGCAAGGTAATAGGAGAGCAAGAAAAATTAATAGAAATTGTAAGAATCCTGAAAATACAAGTGCAGAGCTACAAAGCAGAAAATGAGAGGTTGATGAGAGAGAAAATTTAGATAAATGCTTGAGTGCCACAGATCTTAAACCAATTGTAGAGGAAAATAAGGAATGGCTCCAAGCTAGGGGAAGAAGGAAGGTTTCGTGAAAGAATAGATGATCGTGGAAGAGTTGGTTATTTGGGAAGTGCTAGAAGAACTCATAGACACCACTCACCTCCTTACTTAGAAATAAAGTTTTATGCATCGGAGGATTCTGTAAGCAGTCCATAGGTGTCTCCTGTTAGGCACCAAAGAAGGAGACAGGAAGTGGAAAGTTTTCGGGGAGATCTGAGGAAGCTTAATCCACCCTCCTTTGATGGTGAAAAATAAAGGGAAGATTATACCAAGGCATGGTTGCTTGGACTCAAGAGATATTTTCAATTTTATAACTATTCATCAAACCTGGAAGCTAGAGTTTCCACCTACCATTTACATGGGAATGCTACACTATGGTGGGATCAACTGAAGAAATTTGAACATATTAATGAGAATAGGATCACTTGAAAGCAGTTCAAGAAGTACTTCCAGAAGGAGTACCTCTCAGAGAATTTCTATGACAAGAAAATGCAGGAGTTCTTTGAACTCAGGTTGAGAAGCATGACTATGGAATAATATGAAAAGAAGTTCTTGGGGTTGTTAAAGTATGTCGGGTTCATTAATGATGATAAGATGAAAATACTACGATTTCTAAGTGGACTACCAGGCTTTTATAAAGAAACAATTAGGTATGATGACCCCAAGACCTTGACTGAGGCCATCAGGAAGGTTAAATACCAGTATGAGTAAGGCCAGGGAAGAGAATCCCTGCAGAAATCATGGAAGGATAAGAAGAAGGAGAAGTCTGATCAGAGGAGGAAAGGATTCAAACCTCCCTTCAATAGTAATGAGCCTAACAGAAATCATCAAGATCAGTTTGCTAAGGGTGAATCCAAGAAAGAAGACTCCTTGGGAAAAAGGGGAAGACCACCAATCCAATGTTGGGGATGCAAGGAATATCACCTATACAAGGATTTCCCACACATTAAGGATAGAGTAAATACTGTGCACAATGTCCAAGAGGCTACATAAGTCGAAGATATGGGAATCTTTTATGTAGCCTTAGATGATCAACAAGTGGAATGCCAATCCAATATGATCGAGGTGGAAGGTAAGATCATAAATCATCCTGTTGCTATTTTAATTAATTAAGGAGAAAATCATTGTTACATTGATCCTAAAATAGTGGATAGATTACATTTGGAGAAAAGTAAGCATGGAAAATCAAGTTTGGTTCAGTTAGCCACTTGAACCAAAAGGAGAATCCATGATATGGTTAGAAGTTGTTCTGTAAGTCTTAATGGTGTGAATACTAGTGTTGATCTGAATATCATACACTTGGGGTCTTATGATATTCTAATTGGGACGGATTGGTTGGAAAAGCATCACATTGTCCTAGATTTTCATAGCAAGAAACTTACATGTCTTGATGGAGATGGAAAACATAGCACTATGAAAGGAGTTCCAAGACCCATATCTATAAGGGAGATTTCAACCTTACAAATGAAGAGATGTTTTAGAAAAGGTTTTCAATTGTATGTAGCTCATGTGGAAGAGCCAGAAAATACAAAGGGGCCAAGCCTTGAAGATTTCTCGGTACTATAGGAATTTGAAGATGTATTCCAAGAAATACCAGGGTTTCCACCAAGAAGGGAGATAATTTTCTCAATTTATTTAGTGTCAGGAGTTGCCCTGATGTCAAAACAACCTTACAGAATTAGCACAACAGAGTTTAAAGAATTAAAAATGTAGTTGGAGGAATTGTTGAAGAAAGGGTACATACGTCGAAGTGTTTCACCTTGGGGAGCACTAGGACTTTTTGTCAAAAAGAAGGACGGAACCTTGAGGCTATGTATTGACTTTTGGCAACTGAATAAGTATACTATAAAGAACAAGTATCCTCTACCCAGAATTGATGACCTCTTTGATCAGCTAAGAGGAGCAAAGGTATTTTCAAATATTGACTCGAGGTCAGGATACCATCAGGTAAGAATCAAGGAAGAAGAAATTCATAAGACAACCTTTAGAACCAGGTATGGGCATTATGAATTTGTAGTGGTGCCATTTGGACTGACCAATAAACCATCTGTATTTATCTGCTTAATGAATGACATATTCAAAAACTATTTGGATAAGTTTGTCATAGTATTCTTGGATGACATACTTGTCTATTCTAAGTTTGAACAGGAACATGAACATCACTTAAGACTGGTATTGAAAGTGTTGAGAGAACATTAGTTGTATGCCAAGCTGAGTAAGTGTTCTTTCTATCAAAAGTAGATCCATTACTTGGGACACATTATTTCAGAGAAGGGCATAGCAGTAGATTCAAAGAATATTGAATCCATTAGAGGATGTCCAAAACCCATAAATGTGTCAGAAGTAAGATATTTTATGGGATTAGCTAGTTACTATAGAAGGTTCATAGTAGGGTTCTCTAATATTGCTCATCCAAATATGACCTCGATATCAAACATATCAAAGGAAAATAGAATAAAGTTGTCGATGCACTTAGTAGAAGAGTGCATATAATGCATGATACTATTGTCAGTATGGATCAATCAGACTTGAAGAGCATAATTTTAGATGATCTTGTTACAGATCAACATTACCTACAGGTAAAGGAAATCTTACAACAAGGAGATGTACAACAAAAATAAAAGGAGTATGAGATAAAGGAAGATGGATTACTTATTCATAAGAATATAATTTATGTTCCTAGTTCTGAAGAACTGAGGAATTTAGTGTTGAAGGAAATGCATGATGTTCCTTATGCTGGACATCCTAGTTACCAATAAATGATTACAGCAGTAAGAAGCCAATTATTTTGGCCAGGAATGAAAAAGGATGTTGCTGATTACATCGCACGATGTATGGACTGTCAAAAGATGAAGGTTGAGCATAGGCACCCATCGGGTTTGCTGCAGCCATTACCAATCCCAAAGAAGAAATGAGAAGTGATAACCATTGATTTCATAACTAAATTACCCAAGATAACAAGACAACATGATTCAATCATGGTAGTGGTTGACCAATTAACAAAGGCTTCTCCTTTTCGTTCCTGTAAAAACTACACATACAATGGGTGATATTGTAGAAATTTTCATGAGAGAGATTGTTAAGTTGCATGGGATACCTAGGACAATTGTCTCAGACAGAGATACAAAGTTTACCTCCAATGTTTGGAGGGGATTGTTTAAATTATTTGGTACAAATCTAAACTTTATCACAACATACAATCCATAGTAAAATGGGTAAATAGAGAGGTTCAACCGAATAATTGAAGATATGTTGAGAATGTATGTGATGGATAAGTCATCTAAGTGGGAATATTACTTTCACTTGGTTGAGTTTTCATATAATAATAGGTATCAAGCTTCATTGAGAATAAGCCCATTTGAAGCCTTCTATGGTAGGAAATGAAATACTCCAGTGAGTTGGGACAACCCAGTAGATAGAGTGGTACTTGGATCGGAGTTGCTCAAGGATATGGAAGACCAGATGGTTAAAATCAAGCATAATTAAAAGGCAGCGCAAGATAGACAAAAAGTTTATGCAGATGAGAACATGACAGCTAGATAATTTAAATTAGGGGAGAATGTACTTCTGAAAGTGAATCCCAAGAAAAGATCCTTGAAATTGGGTAGTTGTACAAAGCTGCCAGCCAGATTCTATGGTCCATTTGAAATATTGGACAGAATAGGGCCAGCATACCTTATTTCATTGCCTGCTGCCTTGAATGTGCATAATGTATTTCATGTCTCTTTTCTAAAGAAATATGTACATGATCCTAACCATGTTATTTATTGGCATTTGATTTAGGTAGAGACAGAGGGAGACTTTCAGGTCCAGCCAGTGCGGGTATTGGACAAAAAAGTCAAAATGCTCTGGAATCAAGTTATAGAGCTGGTAAAATTTCAGTGGACCTGCTACGGTCTTGAAGACGCTACTTGGGAGAATGAAGATTCCATGCAGGCAAAGTACCCACAATTTTTTGAATAAATTTTGAGATTTTGATCTCTATTTTGTATATGCACTGAGGAGAGTGCCAAAATAAGGGGGATGGTATGTAACACCCCAGGTTTTGTGCCCCCATATTAAATAATGCATTGTTACACTGATGAGAGGCCAGAGTTCCCAAAAAATTATTAAAAGGACGTGGTTCCCAATAAATGTAATGTTTTGATCATTATTAATAATAAATACGTCATTGGCTGCTAAATGGACAAGGACTAGAGTTATAGGGGGGCTATGATTCCACAAGAGAGGGGGCTTGAGGGGATACTAATTTTATTTTATATTTTATTCTCGATTTTTCTTAATGGAGAATAACAATTACATGAGCTCCTTGGGGAAAGGCCAAGAGGTTCTTGATCCCCACATATGACATAAACCTATCCCTCACTTATTGGGGGATGGGTTCATTCTCTCTCACTCTTGTTGCTCATCCTCGTTCTGTTGTTGGTCGTTTCACTCCTCCCTCATGCATTCATTGACTCGATTTTTCATTGTTTCTCACCTTGCGTGGATACCTCACTCCATTAATTTCCATCATCTACTCATATTTTCTCATCTGTGTCTTGGCTTGGGGAAAGGAAAACGAACTGTTGAAGAGAAGACATAGTATTGTTGGATGTAGAGGTCGTTGGTTTCATCCATCCATGACTTGAGGCCTGCATGTCTGAGATGCGTTGGCCTATGTCCATCTTTTTTCAGATCTGTGAGTCCTGAGATTTCCAGCATGGAGATTCTGGACCAGCCGCACTAAATCCCTGAAAGGAGAAGGGATGCCTAAGGGACTGCGTAGAAGAGAAGGGTGGGGGTCCATTCTCTTAGGTGGTGCAATCTGGGTAGAAGAGAGATAGGTACTTGGATTGTTGTGAGTGCTAGGAAATCCTATGAGAGCTTGAGTGATGACTGGTTTGGGAAGCCAATTAACACTCTCGAACTGTCCTTGTGGATTCATAGCCCTGGCTTGGGGGTGACACTATTTTTGAGATTTGGAACATTAGTTTCTAAGGTTGGGTGGAACGTCCTTGGTCTGCAGCGAGTTGGTGTTTTCTTTTATAAATATAAGTGCTCTATGATTTGTTATTATTTACCAGTTTATGAATGTATTTCGTTGTGTATTTATTTATCATTAATTAAATCTTTAGAATATGCATGCTTGCTGGTTATTGTTGTGCATGTCATTAGATCTTTTATTTTATGCATCCTTATTAATTAAAAATGGTATCAGTAAGAGAAATAAGTCCAAGGGTGGGCTTGAAGGTAGCATACCTTGGCATGTGGTTGGCGGGGTATGTTACAATAATGCTTATATCCTTACCATTGTTCTTACAACATAGTTTCCATACGTTCTTGGTCAAACTCTCACATAGTCGACTCATAGAAAATAGTTCAATATCTTTGTGGTTATTGGTGTTCTAATATGTTTCCATTTGATCAATCTATGCAAACATAAACCAATAGAAATGTCTCTATGTATTCATTAATTTGATTGGTTCTTTATTCCACAGGGAGTTGTCTACATCCAACATACTTGATTTCTTCGTAATAACCTCATGACATAGACACATTAAAAATCATTCAAAAATATTTCATACAATCACATCCACATATCTCAACAAATTTCTCAAGTACCTTCCATATTGAGTAGTTAGTCAGCATCCACAAGCAATAATGAAGCACCAAGAAGCATCCATGAGAAGTCACCCAAGAACAACACAACATTTTACATAGAATCAACATTCTGCAAGCATCTTTAATATATTAGATTATATATTTTTCATTTATCTTTTATTCTTCAAGTTAGAACCACCACCTTGATTCGTTGTTGTTGTCATCCAAACCAAATGAAGGAGGTAATGATTCCACTATTGTAACTTCTATATTACACGACCTTCAAGAAGAGACTCCATCAAGGAAAACACACCTAGAACAAAGACATGATACTCAAGAAGTATTTGTGGGAAGTTTAACTAACCACCTTTTTATTCAATTTTCATGAGTTTATATACATAGGAGAGATGGTTGGAATGGTTGGACCCGCTCCAACTAATCAATAGTTAGATGCATTTATTCCTTACGTGCATTTACATGTATTATCTTATGCTAGTGTATAATATATGATGACAATTACAAGGACCTAAGAGGCCTTCCAATAATCGTAGAATAAAATATTTTAGAATATTGTATGATTTGTTGCGACAAACTATTCTAGTGGAATATCCATGGTGTTTTATAGATATATTGGTATCAGAGAAGTGTTTTTTAGGGATTTGTAGGAAGTTGTACTATCTAGGAATTGTCTTAACAAGAAAGTATCAAAACCCTCAACATGGTATATGATTCCAGTCATCAAAACCTTTGTTATGAGGTAGAGGAAATATTTTCAAAGATGGAAGAGCAAGTCCCTGATATCACTTGCAACATGAACCTCCTCATGGAAAGTCTAGTGAAACATTTTGGGTCCTTTAAGCAGGTTGATTGATATAACTTATAATTTGGATCAAATGAGAAATGAGGAGATAATGAAGACTCATAAAAGGAGCCAAAAAAAAGATAGAGAAAGAGAACCAAGTTCTAGTGCCATCACTTATTAAAAATATTTGTTTAAAATGGAAGTGAGAGTGGACATCAAACCCTATCAAGTTGATATTGATTTCTTTAAGTTAAATCATTGGTTCCAACATTTGGAATTTTTTTTCGTGTCCATAACATAGTAGAATAGAATTTCTTTTTATTTTTATAGATAAAATTAGGACATTCCCTAACTTGGTGGGGAAGCCACACATAGACACTTAGGCCAGAGGTTGATCCCCCAGTAACTGAGTTAGAGGCATTTAAAACCATCATTAAATCCCAATTCAATAGTAGTGGGTATGTATAGGCGAAGTGGATCCATTGGAATCACTTTTGGTAGAGGCAAGGGTAAAGTGTCCAAGACTACACAACCAAGTTCAGAAAAATGAAGATTATGTTGGGTATATATCCAAATAATCTAGATGCACTGCTCAAGTATCTAGGGGTCTACATAGTCATTTATTGAAGTAAGTGATTCTCATTAAACCAAGGAAAATTTATGGGATCTATATCCAAGCATCGCTCCATGTCAGCAACGCGCCAGCTAGCCAACACCTTCAGCACACATTCAATGGAGGAGAGAGGCATCATCCCTCATTTAAAAATTTGAATTTTGATTGAAATGTTTGTAAGGCCGAAGATCTAGATCTGATCCGTAATAGACAACCATTGAATGTAATTCAATGTAAATTAATGAGAGTAGGTAGCTTGGAGGGAAAGGCTCGAGGAGCCCCTCTTTTGTAAAAATATCTTTGTATCTAGATTCATTAAGGAAGTTAGGATATTAGATCTAGTAGGTCGAGAAAAGCAAGTAGAGAGCTCAAGAGAGAAGAGAAATGAGACTCTGTGGAAGTCCAGTCTTTGTAACCATTGTACAAACATTCAAATTAATACAAAAGCAATTTTTCCTATATATGAGGTTCTGTGTGTTTATCTGTTTGTGAATGAATGTATTTTGTGTGTTTATATGCATATGATGTAGATGTGTATGAATAGGTTCCATTTGCAATGATAGATAGAATTCTTTATCTTTGAGTTTTCTAATTTCAGTCTAGGTTCTTTGTGTCTAAATGCAAGGAGTGCACGACAGAGTGTTGAGGAATCTATGAACCAGTGCAAAGAGTGCACATCTGAGTTCTGTGGAATTCAGGGAAGAATGTGCTAGGAGGGTGCAACAGAGGAATCTGAAAGCTCAAAGGAGAGGCTCAAGGTTACTAAACACCTTGGACGTGAAGACTGTGCAGAGGAGGGCATAGAGAGAAGACAAAATCATTGAGTATTCTATAAAGCTTCTCCTGGTGGGCATAGAGCGAGTGAAAAGAGTGCACGAGAAGGAATCTGTTTCAAGTTCAGAGATAAGAGAAGTGTCAGAGGAGGACACTCATAGAGTTGTTGAATACTCTGTAGGCTCAACAAGGTGTGCTTGAAGAGAAGTTGCCAGGGGGGCACTTATATCCCTTTGAGGAGCGAAAGGGACATGGACTTTTGAAGTCCGATTAGTTGAAGCTCAAGGAGGAAAATAGAGTTGTTGAACACTCTAGAGGAATACCTATGCAAGGATTGCACCAAGCCAACACTCGGATTGAGTGTTGAAAGACAACCATCCAGAGGCTAGTCAAGAATAAGGAGCATGTAGAGAAGAGAACTTGTTTTAAGTTCGAAATCTCAAGAGGAATAGTGCCTTTGCACACACAGTTCCAATAGAAAGGAGCAGCAGGCCAAGACACTTCGAGGTCCAAGCCGTAGAAAATATCAGGAAGGATAGAACAATAGTGTGCAAGGACCCTGCAAGGAGTTGCAGAGATCGAGAAACCCTTCGAGGTTTTAGAGTGAGAAATCTTAGGAGAGAAAACACAGAGCTGCGCACAGAGAGCAAAGAATATGTTAGGTCCAAGGTCCAATTTCATCACCAAATCTCAGGGGGGGTATCATTTTCAGAACACAAGAAAGGCCCAAAACCACAGAGCTCACAGGAGATAGAAAGACGGTCGAGGCCTTTGAAAGATTGGAAATATTTCAAACCAGGAAGGAATTGAAAGATCAGGAAGAGGAGCATCGAAAGCCATTAGATCAGCTACAGAGGAGGAAATCCAGACTATTGAACCACACGTCTAGGCACACAGGAGAGTGCACAAGAGAAACAGATCTGAGTCATCGGATCTGGAATCACGTGGACCACGGGAGTTGGATCAGGAGGAAGTGCACAAGGTTTAATCCTTTAGAGTGTATAGGAGGAGAGACAACTTGTGAAGTGGTGAAGTCCCAAAATCATTAGGACCATCCATCGTTAGAAGACAGGTGGCAGTCGTTCAACATTTCACTGACCCACATGAAGGAAAAGTCAAAGGGAAAGTTTGTAAAAACTCGCAAAACACGAATTCGCGAAAAGATCCCTGTCGTTGATCGAGGAGAGATCTAGACCGTTGACTGTCCAGGGAGAATTTTGGAATTTAGGGGTCATGAGAATGGAGCTGAATCGTATCGGAAGTCCTTGATAGGTGAAATCCCAAAGTGTGCAAAGGATGGATCCTAGGTCACAACCGAAGGTCATATCGGTGAAGAATTGAAGGGAGGATCAAGGGACGATTTAGCCAGTTTCGACATTTCAGGAATTGGGGGAGTCTAGGTGACTCACAATGGAAATCCCGAAGTCACGAAATGTGATGCGCCTTTTGGGGTTAAGTCTGTGGTCATGGTAAATGGTCACATGGATGGGACCTAAGAGAGGAGATGGAAAGTGCTAGGCCCCTATCAAGATTTCAGAAATTGTGAGGATCGAGGTTGGTTCACATGTAAAGTCTTGACATGTGAAGTCCTGAAATGCCTTTTGTGTAGGCGTGCGGTCACAGCCTGTGGTCGTGTGGAGGTGAGGCTAACGCTGGGTGTTTCGTCATGCAGGGAGAGTTTCATAAGAGGACCTGTGGATTTGTTCGTAGGATTCTAGAGAGGGATTGAAGAGTTGCTTCAGATTGCAAGGTTGTTGACGGGCGAAACTGACCGTCCGTCAACTGGGAGAGTGGAACCGGTCCGGGGTTGTCTAAATAACCCAAGCCGTTTGGTATGGACCACCCTAACGAGTTTAACGGCTCCGTTGGCCGCCCTAAGGTCTCGTAAGGAAACCAAAGAGAAAGTGATCTGAGTTAAATAATCTAAACTAAGGAAACTAGAAACTAATAAAA
>JASDQU010104261.1:57043-79292 GCA_032191745.1 Picea mariana
TCCATTTCAGAGTATCTCATTAAATGGAGGAAATTACCGGCTGAAGATTCCACTTGGGAAGATGAGTCTTTTATACAGAAGCATCCAGAGTTACTCAAGCGTTGTGGACAACACTTGTCTCAAGGGGAGGGGCATGTTAAGCCCTAATATTGGCTCATTACCCCTTAATTGGGGCTTATTATATTAGTAATGCTATTTTATTTATGTCGACTTTAGGCCATTAGTTGTAATTTAGATTAGTAATGTATTTTAATTATGTCATCTTTAAGACATTATTTGTAATTATACCTCCTAGTCTCCTATATATACCAAGGAGACATTTTCATTTGGAATCATCTTGTACTTGAACATTTAAGTGGGGTAAAAGGAGGTTGCTCCCTCGAAGAGGCTTATTATCTAAAATTATATCCTTTTCAAGGCGTTGAGTACTTTTCCTGAGGTTTTTCTATGCTATATTGATGTTTGGTTCTTAACAAAGGTTTACTAAGAACCTAGAAAAAGGACTTGAATGCACAAGTCTTAACAAC
Organism: Picea mariana; assembly: GCA_032191745.1. Classification (NCBI taxonomy): domain Eukaryota; kingdom Viridiplantae; phylum Streptophyta; class Pinopsida; order Pinales; family Pinaceae; genus Picea; species Picea mariana. The sequence continues at coordinate 57,571 of JASDQU010104261.1, forward strand.
CCTATATGAGGAGTAATGACCCTCTTAAAATCCTGAAGTAGCAGCGTAGGGATAAGTATCGATCGATGGATGAGATCTCATTGGAAGATCTGTGGTCATTCATGACCATTAGATTGACAGAAGAAACAAGGAAGTTACACGCCTTGCCCCTTTTCCTCTATCTTCATGAATAGCGAGGAAATCGAGACCGTAGATCCCCAAGGTCTGTGGGAGTATCTAGACCATTGGTTTTTCCACATCCAGAGAGTAGTGGGAGAGTGCACGACGTGGGACAGATCTGAACCGTCAAATCTTAGCTAAAAAAAAAAAACCTGACAGTTGTTGGATCTATTAAGAGATGCAGGAGGGTTAAGCCCTCTTGAACAAGGGTGAAATTCTCTATATAGATCTAGACCGTCCATCCGTGAAGGACACGTGGCGGAGTTCGAGAGTCCATCGATATTTAGAATATCGGGGATTTGAAGTTTTGGATTCCAGGAGTCCCGAGGACAAGAGATCGCAACACTCTATGGTGAAAATTTTGATATAGATCTAAACCATCCATCCGTGAAGGATACGTGACAGAGATCGAGAGTCCATCGGTATTTTGAATATCGGGGATTCAGAGTTCGGGATTCTGGGAGTCCTGATGACAAGAGATCAGGACACTCCATGGTGAAAGTCTCGATATAGATTCGGACCGTCCATCTATAGAGTATACGTGGCTTCTAGTAAGCGCTTCGGTGTTTCGGCACCCAGGAAAACCAAAGGATAAGACCCCTGTCTTCGCGAGTTGCGAAACCTCGAAATCCCAATACCCGAAATCCCGATGTGCTTGGCAATAGAGAAGAGAAGTCCCGAAGGAACCTAGACCGTCCATCAAGGGAGACACATGGTGAGCGGACAGAGTTCAGGGGAAGGTCCCGAAATCCCATGGACCGCTGGATCCACACTCTTACGGTTGTCACTCTCTTACACGAATTCCCATATCAAAATTCAGAGATTTGAATGACGAAGAGTCTTGGAGTCATTGCATTACGAACTCTCGAGTACCGAAACCCTGACAGGATCCATACCGTTGGATTAGAGGAGGTTTACGGCCGTCGATCTCCCTTTGGAGGGAAACTTTGGAAACCTCAAAAGTTTCGGGGATTTGAATGGGGGAAGGTAGAAGTTGTGTATCGCGATTACCCAAATCGCGAAAATTCAATAAGCTCTTGGCTGGCTTAAGCGCGTGGACATAGTATAGGGTGATATAGACAAGACCCCAAGAGAGAAACTTGCCCCTCGCTAGCCCTTTCGGGGTTCGACGTTTCGTTGTTTCAAGTTTCAGGGTTTGCAGAGTTGAGAGACTCGATGTTCTGGTAGCACTAAGTCGTGAAGTGAAAAAAGACGTCGTGTTGATTCAGCCCATAGTCGTGAACTACAACCACATGGAGGTGGAAAAAGGAAAGAGCTAGCCTGCGCTAAGCCCCATAGGACCTCGGGGATTCTGATCGTTGAGAAATCAACGAAAAATTATGATTTTCGTAGTGGGTATGTGACAGGCTTCGAAAGTTGCTGACTAGTCTATTTGACCTAGAGATGGAAGCAACCACGATCCTATGTGACAACCAGAGCTACATAAAGATGACACAGAACCTTGTATTCCATGACAGGTCAAAGAACATAGATATTCGCTATCATTACATCCATGACATGGTGCAGAGAGGAGACTTGAAGCTCCTGTATGTTAGCACGGAAGAACAGGTTGTTGATGTGTTAACCAAACCTCTATCTCGTGTAAAGTTTGAACACTTTCGAGATAAGCTTGGTATAGTCTGAAAGGACCCTCCCTGAAAGGGGGATTATATATGATTCCTTTCTTCTGACCTCGCTGTTAGACATAAAGCAAGATGATTCCTTTCTTCTGACCTCGCTGTTAGACGTAAAGAGAGATGATGTGTGTGTTCCTTTCTTCTGACCTCACTATTAGACGTAAAGCAAGATGATTCCTTTCTTCTGACCTCGCTATTAGACGTAAAGCAAGATGATGTGTGTGTTCCTTGCTTCTGACCTCGCTATTAGACGTAAAGCAATATGATTCCTTTCTTCTGACCTCGCTATTAGACGTAAAGAAAGATGATGCGTGTGTTCCTTGCTTCTGACCTCACTGTTAGACATAAAGCAAGATGATTCCTTGCTTCTAACCTCGTTGTTAGACGTAAAGCAAGATGATTCCTTGATTTTGACCTTGGTGTTAGATGTAAAGCAAGATCATGTGTGTGTTCCTTGCTTTTGACCTCGCTGTTAGATGCAAAGCAAGATGATTCCTTGCTTCTGACCTCACTGTTAGACGTAAAGCAAGATGATTCCTTGCTTCTGACCTAGTTGTTAGATGTAAAGCAAGATGATGTGTTCCTTTCTTCTGACCTAGTTGTCAGACGTAAAGCAAGATGATGTGTTCCTTTATTTTGACCTAGTTGTTAGACGTAAAGCAAGATGTGACTTGCATTGAGCTACTAGCTTAACAGTTGTGACATAGAGTCAGTCTAGTACTATGATGGGCCAGCCTAGTGCTGTGATGAGGTATCATTTTTTATACTGATACATATTCATGCAGATGATGATGGTATTCTTTCGAGAATGATGATGCTACCAATGAAGAAAACTTCCGATGATTTATAGATACGCCAGCCAAGATGATATTGATGATGTTGTCCTCCCACCTGATGTTGTTGATGATGTTGTCCTCTCTCTCTCGCATGGTGTTGCTGAAGAATACCCTTCTTGTTAAGGGGGAGTGTTGAAATAATGTAACTACAAAGAGTATTCTTATTATTATTGATATTTTATTCATAGGATCAGTCCCTATTGTGGATTGATCATGTTGGATATTGTAATAGGACCAAATCCCCTTTTGCAGATTGGTTAAAAGACAATTGTAATGGGCAGAACAAGAAGTCGGCCCCAACAGTTAATTAAGAGAACCAGAAATATAATAAAGGTGTGTTTACCCACCCAGATTAAGAAGTCTTCCCTGCCCATGAAGAGACACTTCACACATGCCATAACTTGTATAAATAAAGGAGGCTAGCACCTCATTTGATCACAACTCACTTACTCAGTTTGAGAGACAAGTTATGATCTGTTACCGACAAAGGAGAGAGAGAGTGGCACATATCTTGGAGAGGAATTTCTGTTTTAGCATAGATATCTCTTGGCATTGTATTGGCTATCTATATTAAGGAAGTTTTGCTGGGCTTTCTTCCCCTAGAGGGTTTTCCAGGATAAATGTTGTGTCTCTTGTGAATGTGTATTTCTCAGTGATCTTGTTCTTATGTTGTTGTTATCTATTGAAATGCAAAGAAATATAATAATGGCATAAACATTAACACATCTATCAAACTCCGCTATCCTAATTTGTGAGAGAAATACTCAGAAAGGGGATCTGATATTTCCCGAGGACCCCAAACTTCTGTAGCACCTAGTGAGAAATTTAGGGCTCCACCCAAAATGATTGCATCCGCATCCAAGAAGGATTTCCTGAGAAAAGAGTTCCAGAAAGGAACCTAATTCAAATAAGGTACATAAAAATTTAGTACCATAAACATCATCCCTAGATCCTCTGAAAAAACCTCCATGCTCAATCCAGATTCAAATCCCTAGAAATTTATAACTTTGATAGTGAGGGTATTCCATCCAAAGGCGAGACCCCCTGATCTTCCCTTGACATCAACACACACAAAACTCCAATTCTTGAAAAGAGATTCCAAAATTTTTATGACAACATACCCCTCCCAAAACATTTCCTGGAGAAAGATAATATCAGGTTGGTTTAAATCAACCATCCTCCTTATGGCCAATGTTTTGGATGGGCTCCCCAAACCCCAACAGTTGAACGAGAGAAACTTCATAAAGGTACCCCCTTTGGGGATAACAATGCTCTGAGCACCCCCTCAATAGAGAGTTTTTTTCTTTCTTCCATATACAAATGATCCCTCTCTTGGGATTTTGATAATTCATATTTTTTTCCCTGACCTTTCCCCCCTAAAGAAACCATTGGATTTGAATCTAGTCCCTCTGCAACCTTACACAAAGAGGATACAACTGGGATAACTCTAGTCCTGAGTTGGTATCTGATGGAATTCTCCTCTAAGTCCATTGAGGATTCCTACTCTACTGTTACTTTTGATGGGGCGATGTTAGTCTTGCATTGAACATAGAAACAAAGGGCCAAATTTCTCATAGGAGGAGAAGAATTTGAAAAGCACATAACCTCATAATGAAATGAATTATCTTTTAGGGGGCCGACCAGTCCTTTCCCAAAAATGAAAAATAATTTATCGAAAAATTTAAAGGGGGGAGAGGAATCTGTGTCGTACCCATATTTGAAACTTCTCCATGAGCTAAGAAATTGAAGATTTGATTGCCAGAAAATACCTCAAGCATCCTTTGTGTGTACAAACCCTCAATGAATTTGTCTTATGCATTAGAAACTGAGAGTTGATAGGGCTTCATAGCTACTTCATCCACTGCTACAACAAGATCCTTTATCATCCCACCTCCTTCTTCCACCCCCCCATGTTTTACAATGGGAGGATTCATTGACCCCTCCTCATGAAACGTCGACCACTTCTTTTCCTATGATGAGATATTTTACCCTAAGAGACCTCTAAGAGGAATCTCGCACTGGATAACAATATGGTTGTACTGGTGGCATCTTCTACAATTAAAGGGAACTCCTTCATAATCCAATTTCTCACATAGACCTCCTTTCCACATACCATTTCCATGTCCTCTGCCAACCCTTCTCTAATATCCAATGATACCAAAATAGGGCAACAATCAATTTTTCCAAGGATAGGAAGGACAAATACGCATCCAAAAAAAACCCCATCAAGTCACCAATATCCTTGAAGCTTTCTATGGTCTAGAATTCCACTAGAATCCCTTGAAGTCGCACCCAAATGGGTGCTACATCAAATCTCTCCTTTCTATCATAAAAAAGAGGATTCCATTTTTTTAGCATTATAGGCGAGGAGTCTATACTCCAATTTCCTTATAAATCCCAAGTAGGCTCATCAAATTTCCTGAATTGGAGAAAAAACCAACCCTGAGCCAAAACTAGGACCATCGGGAGAGGATCAAGGGTTTTTGACCATGTATTTTCCACCCATTCCCTTAGAGTCTTGATATAGAAACAATGACCACATGCCATCCCTACTATTATTGCTTCAAACATTTCCACCACTTGTGACACTTTTATATTGACCCCCAAAACAAGTTTTAGCACTCTTCCTTTCTACTTAACACAATTGTTTTTTTATCGCCGCGATCTAGGAATTCCATGGGTTTATGAGCTTTCAATACCTCCTTTGGAAAACCTCCCCAATACCCTAGCTTCTGAACCATTCTCCCTTCCTTCTTCATCTTCCCTTGAGTTGTTGTTATTTGATGACACTAGTAGAGAGGATATGAACCCATTTGTGTCTTGTAAGAAACCCTCTCCTAGAGAGGGTGAGAGAAAGGTCGTCTCCTGTGATGGAGGAGGAAGAAATCCCAGCGAGGGACAAGCTGATTCAAAAACGTATGCACACTCTAACACCACGCTGAGAGGGCCATATCCTAGAGAGGTACCACAAACCTCAGAAAACTGAGTAGAAATCACCTTCCTAACCGTTGACAGTGGGGGGTCCTACCAAACTAAAGAGGCATAAATTGAGAAAGGTTATCCTGCTTGATTCCACTGCTGCCCTGGTAAAAATCTAATTGAAGGTCCATGCCATGGCACCATACTAGCCTTCGAACCCAAGCCCCAATATGAAGAAACATAAATACTAGGCTGGGGAATACTTCCGAGAAAGACCCATCCTGACACCATCCGACCCCAATACCCAGGCTTGTCAAAGAATACTCCTTCAAGAGGCTCCATTTGGGAAACAAATGGCTCCACCCAAATATTTTGGCCTTCCAACAGATCTGATGAGTAATCCAACTCATTTTCTTCCCATGCCATCAGAACACCCTCATGGAATCTCCCTCAATGAATGATGCACTTCAAAATTCTGCAATACAATCAGTTACGTGATTGAGGTGATGCATATTACGGATTTTGTCCTCTTCTACAAGAGACACCTCACAACGACCTGCAAATGGTATGTTGGAACATTCCTCAAATTTTTGGACTAGGTTATATATGCTTGGAAGTAAGAATTTGAGTAGAGCCCACACTTACTAAAGACTATTTTCATCTTAGGAATCTTTTATATTCTTGTATATTATTAAAACATAGAGGAGTACCACCTATTTAAAAATTCAAGGGGGTTTATGCTCATGATGTTATCTTAAATATAGTAAAACAATCTTTTAGATCAATGTGGTGTAATGACCATTAGACTCCACTATGATTCTTGGGCGTGATTATGTATATGTTATGAAATTTATGGTTTCTATGCTCTTTTAGGTGATGTAATTTCCCCACTATGGAAGCATTGTCACTATTGATCAAATTTCATTTGAAAATCACTGTCCTAATTCGACATTATCTGAGGTTACCCCTATGTATGTTCATAGTATTCAAGTGGACTCTTCCTCACCACATGTGAATTATGTAGCATCATATCCTCAGTGTTCAATTGATTATGATAAGGAGCCTTCACACTCATGTTTTCCTTCTCAAGACAAGGTATCAACAATTGATCAAGTGATTTATTCAATGGGGGAACGATATCCCTTACTTCCCCCTATTGTTCCAAGGGACTATGTTTTTCTTCTTGAGTTTGATCTCATTGTTTGTGGGTTCTCATGCCTTGGTACTTGTGAGTCTATGTTTATAGACTCTACCAACTATGATCAAAATCTCCATCATCATATGGAATATGATAAATTCACTTCATCCATCTGGGTTGTCAATCCTCCCAGTTCATATGATTTCTTAGATGTTGAATTGCATTTGGATGAGACTATCCTTGAATCGATGACTACAGATGATATATCGTGGGAAGACATGCATCATATATTATTCTTTTTTCCTAAACTAGACACTTTGTAGGTTAAATACCAAATAAATCCTTGGTTTGAGCCTAGTAATGGGATCTACTTGAAGAAGTACTATGCATATGTTGTAAGGTTATTGTTATGAACCATCAACTTGAAAATGATAAAAAATTCAATGAATATCCGTCCACTTCAATGGGGAAACATTCTTTTACAATACATTCAATGTAAAATATGAGATAAGATGATCCTAAGATTAGGTCTCCTTGGTAGATAGGAGACAAAGGGTACAATTATAATGAAAGGGTACAATGAAGGGTTCTAGCCTGCATACAAATATAACACTAGAAATGTAATAATTAAATATCTAGGGATTAATAAGGGGTTTTATACTTAACATGGGGATTTTTCTAGGGATTAACATTCCCCTCCCTTTTAAACAAGTTTTGTTCTTAACACTTGACTAACTGCGGGTGTTTCTGCATGAAGAACTCATCTTCCCATGTCGCCTCTTCCATTGGTAGGTTCTTCCGTTTGATGAGGTACTCAGTAATTGCTTTATTTCACAACCACTTAATCCTCATTTCAAGGGTTGTTTCTAGTTCTAGTATGATTAATACCTTCTTCATTAATCTCTGCTAAAATAGTTTGGACTGGGACCTTGTCACCAATTACCTTATTTATGCAAGAAACATGGAAGACTGGATGTACACATGAAGATGGAGGTAACTCCAATTTGTAATCCATACTTCCAATCCTTTGCAACACCTTCTATGGGACATAATATTTGGGTGCTAATTTATTGTCCTTATTGTATTGCTTGAGGGAAATTTGTTTATATGGTTGTAGCCTAAAAAATACCCAATCCCTTACTTCAAATTCCCTCTCAGTGTGTGTTGATATACTTGTTGTTTTATCCTATTTTGTGCCATAACCAAGTTGTCCTTAAATAGTTTGATAACCTCTTGTTGGTTCCTTATGTGGTCCTCCACTTCCTAAACCTTTGAATTCCCTTTCAAGGGAGATGTGATGGATGGAGGATGATATCCATAAAGTGCCAGAAATGGGTACATTGTTTATGAACTATGGAAGGATGTGGTGTACCACCATTTTGCCAAGGAAAACCACTTGACCCATTGTTTTTGTTTATCAGATGCAAAGAAATGAATATATCCTTCTAGACATTTATTCACAATCTTAATTTTCCCATTAGATTGAGAATTGTAAGATGTGCTGTGAGCCAATTGAGTACCCAAACAAGAAAATAATTTAGTCCAAAATTTTCTAGTGAAAATTGGATCTCTGTCACTTACAATAATCTTAGGGACTCCATGTATATTTTTAATTATTTCCATGAATGTTTTTGCTATTGTACTTTATTTAAAAGGATGAGAAAGAGAGCATAAATTGTCATACTTTGTCAGTCGATCCACTAATACCATGATGAAATTTTTTCCTTCATATTTGGATAAACCTATAATAAAATCCATTGAAACTTCTTCCCAACATTGACTTGGTTTAGCTAATGGTTGTAGGAGAATTTTCATCTTGTTTGTCTCTCCCTTATTCTATTGGTAGTCCACACATTCAGACACAAACTTTTGAACATCAATTTTAAGACCTTCCTAGAAAAAATCCTTCTTAATTCTGTACCAAGTTTTCAAGAACCTTGAATGTCCTCCTATAGGATAAGTGTGCAATTCTTTAAGGACCTTTTGTTTGAGTTGGGAATTATTACATAAATACAAGTGATCATGATACCATAGAAAATCATTTTTCCAGACAAATTTATCTAATGCACGCAGGTCCTATTTTAGTTGTTGAATGACCTTGCATACCTCTTGATGTTTCTTCCATTATATCCTTGCTTCTTCCACCCAATTAGATTGCAGAATATAAATAGTACATAGTGAACCCTCTATTTCTTCTTATTTCCTTGAAAGTGCATCTGCCACAATATTATGTTTTCATTTCTTGTAGATAATTTCAAAGTCATAACCTAGCATCTTTGTAACCCATTTTTTTTCTCTTATAAATATAGTCATTGCTCCAATAAGTACTTAAAACTATCATGAACTTTTTTTACTTTGAAGTGTATTCCTATTAAGTAATGGTGCCATTTCTTAATTGCATGTAATATGGCCAACGCTTATTTTTTATAAATGGGTTTGAGTAATTTTTTTCCTTGAAGTTGGATGCTTTCAAAGGCAAGGGGCCTTCCTTATTTCATTAAAAATGCACCAATTCTATGTCCTAAGGAATCACACTCCATAATAAACATTTTTTTGAAGTCAAGTGTGGCTAGGACAAGAGTTGTACACATAGCCTCCTTAAGTTTTTCAAAAGATTTGGTTGGTTATTAAGTCCAAGAAAATGATTCCTTATTTAATAATGTTATTAGAGATTCCACTATTTGACTGTAGTTCTTTACAAACTTGCAGTAATAACCTATCAATCCTAAGAATCCTCTAAGTTTCTTCAAGGTTTTTGGAATTTTCCATTCCCCCATAGCTTTAATTTTGTTAGGTTCCACTTTTACACCTTCATGAGATACAATATGACCCAAATATTCTACTTCTTGAACCTCAAAGGAACACTTGGAAGGATTTTCCTAAAGTTGTTTCTCTTCCAAAAAATGTAATACTCTTTCAACATGTTGTACATGTTCTTACCAAGAGTTTTTGTAGATTAGTATGTCATCAAATAATACTAACACAATTTTCTAAGGAAGGGTTTGAAAATAGAATTCATCAAGCTTTGAAATGTTGAAGGTGTATTACTAAGTCCAAATGGCATAACCAAAAACTCATAATAGAACTTCATGTGTTCTAAAGGATATTTTGAGAATGTCTTCCTGCCTCATTCTGATTTGGTGATATCCCAAATGAAGATCCAACTTAGTAAAGAAATTTTCTCCATGCAATTCATCTAATAATTCATCAAAGACAGGAATAGGAAACTTATCTTTGATGGTCATTTTGTTGAGATGTCTAAAATATATACACATACACCATGAACCATCCTTCTTCATAACCATCATTACTGGTGAAGAGAAATAAGTTTGGCTAGGTTGAATGATGCTATCCTCTAACATTTCTTGGATCATATGATCAATCTTACTCTTCTGTGCATATGGATACATGTAAGGCATAATATTAGGTGGTACACTTCCAGGTTGCAAATGAATAGCATGATCATGATCTCGAGCATGTGGAATACCCTTAGGAATATCTCCAAATACCTTGGAATGGTTGTTGATAACCATTTGGAGATACACTAGAGAAGAGGATATATATGTTTGAACATATTGTGAGCACAATTGTGCAATTATACCATGGTGTCCATTTTTGAATAATTTTTTCATGCTATTAGAGCTTATCACCTTAGAGGGTTTCCCTTGGATACCTATAAGCTCAATTTCCTTGCCTTATGAGGAAACTCTCATGAAAAGATCTTAAAAATTAAGGTCCATTGTTCCCAAATATTGTAACCATTGGACCCCTAATACAACATTAGCACCACCCACTTGGATGGAAATCATGGGAATATCTCATAAATACTCTTCCATATTGAGATTAATACTATGACACTTCCTAGAAAAATTTATGGTACTTCCATCTACAATCATTACTTGAAACTTCAGTGTTGGAAATATAAAGCAATTGAGATATTTTGTTGATTTGTAATTGATGAAGTTATGGGTACTACCAGAATCAATCAACATTGTTACCTTTTTATTTTTGATGTATATTTATATCTTGAGGATGTGTGGAGTACTGATGTTGGCCAATGCATGAAAATATATCATTGGAGTATTCTCTTCTATATATAGATCCTATGATGGTTCAAATTCTTGATCTTATTCCTCTTCACAGTCTATGTAGAATAATTTCTTCTCACTGCATTTATGCCCCTTACTATACTTGCTGTCACAATTGAGACATAGTCCCTTTTATCTTCTTTCATCCATTTGTTGAGGTGTCAATTTTTTCGGTTGAATGAGATTAGGAGAGGGAACATTGTTCTCTCTATAGTTGTTAGTGGCCACCCTTCTAGTAGTCGTATTTTTGTTTTCCACTTTCCTTGCCATACTAAAATATTTCTTTAGGGATTTAGGTTCAAAGAGATGCACCACATATTGAATGTTATCCTTTAAAGTGTCCATAAAGAGATATAAAAAATTATCTTATGGAATGTTCTTTACCATGAGACTAAGATTTTGTAATTGTTGAATGTGCTCTGTAATTGTACCTTTTTTTCGAATATTTATCAATTTACTAAATAATGTATTACTCTTAATATCCCATAATTTTCTATCAATTTCCCTATAAAAATGGACCAAGAGATAATAAAACCATTTTTTATTTCACAAATCCATTGATACCAAACAAATTGATCATTTTCTAAATAAAATCATGCAATAGTTACCTTTTGTAAGCTTGTCACTTGGTGTAGATCAAATAATTTCTCTATCCGAAATATCCATGTTATATGATCTTTACCATCAAACTTCCTCATATTGATATTTGGGATCAAGTAGTTCCTTAGTGCCGCATTGAAGCATCAATGATATGGATCTTGGAGTGATGACCTATTTTGAGATTCAATATTTCTTCTCACCAATTGTGATGAAATAATCCCCACATGTGATTGAGTCTTAATACCATTTTTCTCCTTATTTTCATGAATTCCTTGGATCTCCATATTCGTTTTAAGGATCCTTTGTAAGAGAATGGTTTCTATGGATTTTTTCATTTCATTCATGGATTTTTTTATTTCTTCCTTATTTCGATCCATATTATTTTCCATATTTTAAAATTTTCTTTGTGTGTTTACCAACTCATCACTTGTTATATACCTAGCACTCAAACCATTAAGTTGGTCCTCCAATTTGGACAGCTTGTTATGTATCTCCTCATTTTCTTCATGAGTTATAGATGATATTTCTATAGGTTTAATTGGATTTGAAATATTTTTTGGATCCATGTGGGATAATAATAATACTCCTCTATTTTATATTTATCATAAATTTTGAGTCACCAAAAATAGATCTTCCAATAAAAAGTTATTCCAATTGTAAGTTACGTACCTTTCAAACCCTAATTTTGGAGACTATGTGGATGGTTGACCTTTGTCCTAATATATATTTGAAATTTGAGTCCTTGTGAATATGAAATTTTGGCCTATTGTACTATGATATGACTTCTTAAACTCCTAAAAGTTTCATAATTAGAACCTTCATTGATAAAAAGTTATAGAAAAATGACTTATTTAAGACTAATTTTAGGATTCGTAAACATGACCATATTCCACAAGATATATCTCATAAATTACAATGATTCAAAATATGAAAAAAAAATCACCTTTAATTTGAAATGTCTTATCAGTATTCTGAAAATTTTAGATTCTGAAACTTCACTGAAATTATTTTATAGTGAAAATAAAAAGATGATTCATTTGAGACTAATTTCAAGACTAGTCACAAACCCTGACTTCCATAGAAGATATCTCCAAAAATATAATGACTCGGAACCTAAAATTCGGACTAGACATAATTCACTATGTCTCCTCAATCTCCTCAAAATTTTGTTGTTTGAATAGTTCTATAAAAATGTTATAGCATAAATTCCACGATGTGTTGGTTGAAGGAGAGAAACCCTAGGATCATATCCTTTGATACCAAATGTTGTGAACCAACGTCATGAAAATAATAAAAATTCAATGAATAGCAATCCACTTTGAGGTGGAACCCTTCTTTTACAATATATTCAATGTACAATATGAGATAAGATGATCCTAAGACTAGATATTCTTGGTATATATATAGGAGACAAAGGTTACAATTATAATGAAAGGGTACAATGAAGGGTTCTGACCTACGTACAAATATAACACTAGGAATGTGATAATTCAATATCTAGGGATTAATAAGGGGTTTTATACTTAATATGGGGATTTTTCTAGGGCTTAACAACTATGCAATGCTTTGTACTATATTATACTTTTAAGGTTTGTTATTTTCAAGTTTTGTGTTCTAGAGAACAAGTTGTTATTAGAGGTTATCTTTTCCTCCTTGCATTTTTCATTATCAGCTTATTGGTTCATTTTTCCTTAGGATCAAACCCACTGAGCTGTGACATGAAGCCTTCTTTTCCATTTAGAAATGTTGTAATTCATGTGGTAGATCCTACCATTCATGGGACCTCCTCTAGTTAAAACCTTGATAGCAGTTTGATGCCCATGTTGAATTTATTCATAGTCTTGGTAGCCCTATTTAGTCTCTCCGTGACTAAAATATGAAGCCTTATGTCTTCTTCTAACTCTTTTTTTGGCCTTCCCAAGTGGGGCTCCCATTGTTGAGTTGTACTACTACATTGCATTTTCCCACTTGCACTTTTGAGCCTAATGACGACTTCATATTGTTTTTTTTGGCTTGTGGCTTATGCATTCTATTAAGTTGTTATCCCTTGCATCTATTTCGTTTGCAACTTGAAACCCTTATCCCTAGAGGAAACATCCTTGTGAGTGTCCATATACTGCATGCATTCCTTTCATTGAGCATAGGTATGTTCCATGCACTTGGAACTAGTTTGCTTGCCCAGTGACACTCATTTATTCTACTGTATTCTAGCATTATTTAATTCTTTTTTAGGATTTCATAATATGAAAAAGAAAAATAAATCAAATATTATAAAAATGAGGGGAGGGAAAGAATCAATTTATCTATTTATAATTCGAAACTGTTCTAATTCATGTCTCCCTTGAACAAAGAACAAGTTTTGAGTCTTTGTCTCAAAAAATTGTGTTTCTAGTATGGCCTTAGGAAGATGAACCTTGATTATTGATCCTTTCCTCCTCCAACTTGTTACTCTTCCAGACACTATGGAGAGTCTTTCAATGCCTCCTATGTCACAAATTTATATCATTGTTCATTACTGTCAAGTAAATGCTTACCAAGTCACTTTTTTGTCATTCTTATGTTCAAGGGAAGTTTTATCCTGTGTTGGCCATTCCTTAGACTTTTTGACTTATAATGTCAGCCTTCCTGGTTTTCAAGTCACTCTGAATATCAACTAGTATCTATGTCCTATACTTGTGATAGTATGGAAGGTCTTCATTGAATTCTTGCTAGTGGGTTAGCTCTCATTGACTACAACACATTTCTATGAGAGTTTGACTTAGAGTAGCACCTTGGGCCTACTTTCATCATTGATACATATGCCATTTCATCAATGGTCACAAACTAATTGGTTTCCCATGTGTTTAACATTAAGAAATCTATTCATACTTTTGGATTCATGTAGTACCTTGGATTCCATGTTCATAATTGGTGGAATTCCTCACCTCTATCAATGTTTTTCATTATTGATCATTTCTCAGAAGGTCTCTTCTGTGCACTATTCCATCCAATGCATGTGAGAGACATACTCGATGGTGTGTCCTTCCATATTTTCGTTTGAGACCTTCAAAATAATTTTCCTTTTGTTTCCTCATGTTGGATGATGGGGGATGCCTTAAGTCCCTCCTTCCAACATATCTCTTCCCATCGAATTCAACTCATTTTTATGGGATCAAGATCTAGAGTATTTACAATACCATGGGGATTGTAGTCATTAATGACATGAACCCTAACTATTAACAATGGGAATATATCAATGTGCATTGATTGATAGATTCTACAAGTATCTAATCTTAGGTCATTTACTCACACTTGTAAGACTGTACCAGGTACCTTGACACCCATTATCATTATCGGTGGGTTATCTTGCATTTTTTAATGGTATACATCAATGATTAGTAATCAAATGGTGTCTCCCATGTTCGACATCATATCATCTATTCACATGGTGAAGACTTGTACCTCCAACGAGTTTGTTTTGAAGACCTCAAGTTTGTAGTGACATCACTTATTTTATTCTATTGTACGAGTTGCGTAAGATAGTACCACTCACATATATGACATTGTTACTTGTGGAGGATCAATTTAATCATTTCATTGATTCAATTTGTCCTCCTGCCATATATTGAGAAATAGATACATTGTGTATCTGATAATTGCTATGGTCTATTTTGACATCAATCCACTATGTATTCATTTTCATGGCCATGATCACTGCTTATATATACTTCATGGATCCGTAGTGTACTTGATTTGGTGGCCATGATTTTCCACACCTAAGCATTAGTATTGCTGCCTCGAGAAGAGAGTTATCTCACACTTGATTTCTTTTGTAGGTATCGTTTTGGTCTGTTGTTTGGAGAACTCTTCTTGGTCCCCTTCATAGCTTCCTCCTAGATTTTGTAATGTATTTTTTCCATCATATTCCCTTTTGACCTCACATATTAGGGGGCATCTATTATATCATCTTTTTCCACTGATGTTCTTAAGAATCATCCATTGGTCCTGAACCCTAAACCTCTTGTAGTTGTTGACTAAGATTCCCCTTGAATATCTTCAAAAAACACTTTTTGTCCATTTTTACGCTACCTTTGATCTAGAAAAAAATGTACATACACTACTTTCCTATTGACAAAGCGTGCATGCCTTCAAAATACACCCAAAAAAATAAATTTGCGCAAAATACATGTTTTTGGGTGGAATTCATCGGTTTTCTAGGTTACCTATCTCCTATTTCTTGTGCACAACTACCCCAACCATCTATCCTTGGTATAAATATAGCCTTAAGGGGAAGCACCTTTATGCTACTGAACTAATGTTTGAATTTGCAAGTAATTTATTCTCAATTTTTTAAGTCTATTTCCCTCTTTGGAAACCCCCATTTCCAACATCCTTTCCCATATTATCTTGTTTGAAGAAAGAGACTCCTTCTCTTTCTCATGCTTACCTTGATTAAGGATCACTTAGGATAATTTACCTTTAGTGGCCTGAGGGGAGGAACCTAGATGGAGGTTTCAGGCGGTGCTGACAACAAAAGATCAGGTGAATGTATGCCATGTTTTGTTGTTCATTAATAGAGAAATCTCTTCTTTCCCTCCTCCAATTATGTGTACTTGGTGCATTTTATTATGTTTAATCACAAGTATTTGGTAGGAAACTGACTATTTTGATCTAAGTTAGTTAGAGTAGTGAGATTTTATTTCTTGTTTCTACTTTACTCACAATCTTGTTGTTTTTTGTGTGCAGATCTGCGATGTGTATCTCAAAGCGAGAGACCAGAGAAGAGACCTTCCAATGGGTATATTCTTCAACCTTCATTACTCTGGGTGAGTAGTTCATGACTACCAGGTAGTTACGAGAATTTTCATTTTTGCTACTTTGGGATTGAGTTAGTTGTCTCTTTGTTTCCATTCCAATGTGACCCTCACCCTTGTCATAGGATAGAAAATTATGTAACAAAAATTATCATTGAATAAATGTAATGTGACCTTATTAAAGAAGGTTCACTAGGTAGTTAGGAGGTGATTATGATTAGGGTTCTCTAACTAGATTCTCAAACTATCTATAAATAATGATGGATTTCACCTTATGGGTATGTATTGGAGTATAGTGTATTAAAAATTAGCTCATCAGGCAGTTTCCCCCTTGAAGAGGTAAGTGAATGGGAGTTGATATTTACATAAAGGGATCATTGTATAATGTTTCCCTACCATACGGGTATTTTGATAAATAAAATATTGAAAATTCTTGAATATCTTGTTTGTGATTCTATTTTAAGGGTTAAGAATCATGACACCTACTATCCAATCTGGATCCACCCTTCATATCATAACTATTTTTGTATTTTATGCCCTCAATGCTACTTTATTTTTTCATGCTCCTTAGACCCTTCACGGTTTTAAAACGTTTGAGGATATATCTTTCAAGGCTATTGAGATTCCTTTGATATTCATCCTTGAGACATTAGATTTTGTTTCCAAGTACTACAACAAGAATCAAAGTACACAATCCTCCTCAGTTGACCTTGGTTTGGATGTAATGACAGTTTCCCCCTACACCTTCATGAGTGACACTACACCAAATAAGGTCATTGGTGATTCATTGTTATAACGCCAATAATGATGGTTAAAATGGTCCTCGTTTCCACAAAATGATTGTTATAAAATCCTCTATTATTAAAATCATAGTTACCTACTTGACGAGAACCCTCTAGAATTGTAATTCTTTTAGATGTTGCATTTAGTGGTTGTTTTTATTGCTATTTCAAAAAGTGGTGCTCCAAAATCACTCCTTTTTTTTCAAGGTAGTCTTTTGATAGTTTGAATCTTCTTAGTCATAAAGTATCAATATTTTTTTTACAATATTGTGTTTTTTCAAAACATTTCCAATGTCAATTTTTTTAATGGTGTTTTTTCAATTTCTTTGAATGTTTATTTAAAAAACCTAAAATTGGCATTTTTTAAATTATTAAAAATGCTAGAAAAGTTATGATTTTTATTTAATTACATATTATTAAGTATTTTAGGATTCCATACATTCTATTTAACAATCTAGAAATATTGTTTCTCACATATTGTTTTAGTTTTACTTCAATGTATTATATTGTTAATAGATATAACTAACTAACACCATTTTTTTTTGTACATTTAACAAAAATATATATACATTTAAAGGGTAGTTATAATGAAAAAGTCTACATTTTAGAAGTGTTTTATTCAGAATGCTTTATCAAATAAAACATTTTTATGGTAAAAATAGGTAAAAGGAAAAAAATAATAACATTTTTCTACATATTGTTTTATAGATTTAATGTTATTTTCCCTGAAGTAATGATTCACATCAAAATAAAAGCCGAAATGTTATTAAGGTAATATGGTAAATAACATATTAAGAAGATTCATCTTGAAATGACAATATATAGGTATTTATGTCAAAATTGAACATTACAAAATATAACTCATCAATATTTTATCAAATTAAAAATTTTCTTGAAGAACATCATAAAACTAATCAATAATATCAAATGTGACAAATTTATCATTTTCAACAAGAACTTATTCATTTTTAGGAGTTTGAATTTCTTTTCATATACCATTTTTCTCTGCTATTAGGTCTTCTATATCCACAAGTTGTCCAAAGTGATCATTTCCAAACAACCCTTTCAATGGGGGTTGAGGCCCTTTTCATGTTATTTCCACATGTGCTACACTAAAATATTCTTTTTTCAAACCAATTTCTTTCATTTAAAACAAATCTTATAAAATTGCAATTGAAAAATAAAATTAAAAAATCAAAATCAAAAAGTAAAAAAAGAAAGATGTTAAGCCCTAAACATAGCCCCATGTTATGCATAAAACCCCTTATTACACCCTATATATTGAATTATTACATTTATAGAGTTATATGTATAGGTGGCTATAACCCTTCATTGCACCCTTTCATCATAATTGTACTCCTTTGTCTCTCTCTTATATATATATATATATATATATATATATATATATATATATATATATATATATATATATATATATATATATATATATATATCCTAGTCTTAGGATCAACTTATCTCATCTCCTATTGTATTATGAATTGGATATATTGTAAAAGGAGGTTTCCCCCCTCGAAATGGACTATAATTAATTGATTTTTTATCATTTTTAAGGCTTTGGATCATAACATTTGGTTTCAGAGCATTGATCCTAGGATGTTTCTTCTCCAAGCAAGTCATCTTATAATTTTCAATATAACGTTTGTTCTGGGATGATTCAAATAGTGAAACTTGGATTTTATTTAGAAAACATTGTAAGGTATCTGTGGTATAAATTTCAACTTCTGGGTCATTATAATTTCGGAGATACACCTTGTGGAAGATAGTGCTTTTGACTAGTCCTATTACTAGTCTCAAATAGGTGTTCCGAGTAAAATCATCATATCTTCATGAGCGAGGATCCAAATTTAGTGAGACTAGTGGAATTTAAAAGAGGACATTATATATTATTTCTGGTACAATTTTTAGATTTAGTTATTAAGTATTGGACACGTGGAATTCTATACAATTTCACTCTCCCGAAAAGGAAAAAAATCAGCAAGGTTTGGGAAAGTTACCCTAGATTTCACTTGGAACATCCAATTTTGGTCAGACCTGTGGCATTGTGGAGAAGACATTTCAGAGTACTATAGGCCAAATTTTCAGACTCAAAAGGATCATAGTTTCATAAATACATCAGAAGGAAGGTCGGCTAGGAGGATAGACTCCAAATTAAGGGCTTAAAAGGTACGCAACTTACAATTGGCATAACTTTTTATTGGAAGATGTGTTTTTGGTGATTCAAATTTTGTGTTAAAGAAGAAAAAGAGGAGTATTATTATTTTTATTCTACATGGGTCCAAAAAATATGTCAACACAAATTAAACCTCCGGGAATATCATCTATAACTCATGAAGAAAATGATGAGATACATAATAGGATATCCAAATTGGAGGAACAACTTAATGATTTGAGTGCCATTCCAATAACAAGTAATGATTTGGTAAACTCACAAGGAAAAATTAAATAATTTGAAATGAATATGGGTGAAATGGAAAATAAGATGGAAGAAAATATGAATGACATGAAAAAGAAGATGGACGAAAATAAAGAAGAAATGCAAAATTCTATGAATTCCATGTCTTCCATGATCTTTCAAGCTCTAGATGAGAGACTCCCTAAAGGAGATATCAAAATGTAAAGAACCCATGAAAATAAAGGTAGTATTTATGTTCAACAACCTGCTGATAATAAGCTTTTTTCAAGTGGATTTAGCTATAACAGTGGAATTATTTATGGTGGGGGTCCTAAATTCAACTTTCCCAAGATTGAATTAAAGAAGTTTGATGGAACAAAGGTCTTTACCTGGGTGAACCAAATAGACAAATATTTTAAACTACACAATATTATGGATGATAAGAAAAGGATTCACATAGAAACTTTGAACTTTGAGATAAAACCATAGCAATGGATAGTGAAAAGGCAACCCCCTTTTTATCATTATACTTGGGGTTTTTTCAGAAGATACTTTGAAGAACAATATGGGAAATTTTGGGAACATGAATACTTCATTCAATTGACAAGAATCAAGCACATAAGTGATATTGAAGATTATAATTCAAAATTTCAGGTATTGGCCACAAGGATGGATAACATAAGTGATGAACAACTATTGCAAGCTTACACGGGTGGATTAAAAGAGGAAATTAAACATGAGATTTTCTTAAGACATTCCAAAAATATTATGGAAGCTATGCAATCTACTCGTCATATTCAAGATAACAATAAGGCTACACATAAGTCTACCATTGGAGGATACGCATGAAGCATTGATTGTTTTAGGGTTCATAAGATAATTGTACCTCAACTGACAAGGTTAACACCTCAACAAATGGATGAAAGAAGAGAAAAAGGACTATGTTTCAATTATAAAAGCAAGTATAGTAAGGGGCATAAATTGAGTGAGAAGAAATTATTCTACATAGACTATGAAGAGGAAGAAGATCAAGAATTGGAAAAACCACAAGATCCAGATCTAGAAGAGAATACTCCAACAATATCTTGTCATGCATTAGCCAGCATTAGTACTCCACAAACCCTCAAGATACAAGGATACATAAAAAATAAAAGGGTAACAATATTAATTGATTCTGGTAGTACCCATAATTTCATCAATTACGAAGGAGAAAATGATCTCAAGTGCTTTGTATATCCTTCACTAGAGTTTCAAGTAATGATTGCATATGGAGGTACCATAACTTGTTCAGGGAAATTACATAGTATTAAGCACAACATAGGGGAGTATTTTTTGGATAACCCCATGATTTCCATCCAAATGGGTGGTGCCGATGTGGTAGTAGGGGTCCAATGGTTACAATCATTGGGAAAAATGGCCCTTAATTTTCAAGATCTTTTCATGATATTTTCCTCATATGGAAAAGAAATTGAGCTTAGAGGTATCTAAGGAAAATCCTCTAAAGTGATAATCTCTAATAGCATGACAAATTTCTCAAAAAGGGACACCAAGCTATAATTGCACAACTGTACTCACTTGATGTTCAAACATCTAGTATATCCTATTCTCCATTAGATCTCCAAACAATTATCAACAATCATTCCAAGGTATTTGGTGAAATGCATAAGGGTCTTCCACCTGCTCAAGATCATGATCATGCTATTCATTTGCAACTAGGAAGTGCACCACCTAAAACTAGGCCTTATAGGTATCCATGTGTAGAGAAGAGTGAGATTGAGCGCATGATCCAAGAAATGTTAAAGGTTGGAATCATTCAACCTAGCCAGAGTTCTTTCTCTTCAGTAGTGGCGTTGGTTACAAAAAAGGATGGTTCATGGTGTATGTGTTCAGATTATAGACAAATCAACAAAATGACCATCAAAGATAAGTTTCTTATCCCTTCCATTGATGAATTATTAGATGAATTGCATGGAGAAAAATTATTTACTAATTTGGATCTTCATTTGGGATATCATCAAATCAGAATGACGAAGGAAATTCCTAAAACATATTTTAGAACGCATGAAGGTCATTATGATTTTTTTGTTATGCCATTTGGACTTACTAATGCACCTTGGAAATTTCAAAGCTTGATGAATTCTATTTTCAATCCCTTCCTTAGAAAAATTGTGTTAGTATTTTTTGATGACATACTAATCTACAACAAATATTGGGAAGTACATGTACAACATGTTGAAAGAGTATTACAACTATTGGCAGAGAAACAACTTTATGCAAAACCTTCCAAGTGTGCCTTTGGGGTGCAAGAAGTGGAATATTTGAGCCATATTGATCTCATGAAGGTATAAAAGTGGATC
>JASDQU010104261.1:104454-132328 GCA_032191745.1 Picea mariana
AGTCTTTGGATCATAACATTTGGTTTCAGAGCATTGATCCTAGGGTGTTTCTTCTCCAAGCAAGTCATCTTATAATTTTCAATATAACGTTTGTTCTGGGATGATTCAGATAGTGAAACTTGGATTTTATTTAGAAGACATTGTAAGGTATCTGTGGTATAACTTTCAACTTCTGGGTCATTATAATTTCAGAGATACACCTTGTGGAAGATAGTGTTTTTGACTAGTCCTATTACTAGTCTCAAATAGGTGTTTCGAGTAAAATCGTCATATTTTCGACAGCGAGGATCCAAATTTAGTGAGACAAGTGGAATTTAAAAGAGGACATTCTGTGTTATTTCTGGTGCAATTTTTAGATTTATTTATTAAGTATTGGACACGTGGAATTCTATACAATTTCGCTCTCCCGAAAAGGAAAACAATCAGCAAGGTTTGGGAAAGTTACCCTAACTTTCACTTGGAACATCCAATTTTGGTCAGACCTGTGGCATTGTGGAGAAGACATTTCAGAATACTATAGGCCGAATTTTTAGACTCAAAAGGGTCATAGTTTCATAAATACATCAGAAGGAAGGTTGACTAGGAGGATAGATTCCAAATTAAGGGCTTAAAAGGTACGTAACTTACAATTGGCATAACTTTTTATTGGAAGATCTGTTTTTGGTGATTCAAAATTTGTGTTAAAGAGGAAAAAGAGGAGTATTATTATTTTTATTCTACATGGGTCCAAAAAAGATGTCAACACCAATTAAACCTCCGGGAATATCATCTATAACTCATGAAGAAAATGATGAGATACATAATAGGATATCCAAATTGGAGGAACAACTTAATGATTTGAGTGCCATTCCAATAACAAGTAATGATTTGGTAAACTCACAAGGAAAAATTAAAGAATTCGAAATGAATATAGGTGAAATGGAAAATAAGATGGAAGAAAATATGAATGACATGAAAAAGAAGATGGATGAAAATAAAGAAGAAATACAAAATTCTATGAATTCCATGTCTTCCATGATCTTTCAAGCTCTAGATGAGAGACTCCCTAAAGGAGATTTCAAAATGTAAATAACCCATGAAAATAAAGGTAGTATTTATGTTCAACAACCTGCTGATAATAAGTTATTTTCAAGTGGATTTAGCTATAACAGTGGAATTATTTATGGTGGGGGTCCTAAATTCAACTTTCCCAAGATTGAATTAAAGAAGTTTGATGGAAAAAAAGTCTTTACCTGGGTGACCCAAATAGAGAAATATTTTAAACTACACAATATTATGGATGATAAGAAAAGGATTCACATAGAAACTTTGAACTTTGAGATAAAACCATAGCAATGGATAGTTAAAAGGCAACCCCCTTTTTATCATTATACTTGTGGTTTTTTTAGAATATACTTTGAAGAACAATATGGGAAATTTTTGGAACATGAATACTTCATTCAATTGACAAGAATCAAGCACGTAGGTAATATTGAAGATTATAATTCAAAATTTTAGGTATTGGCCACAAGGGTGGATAACATAAGTGATGAACAACTATTGCAAGCTTACACGAGTGGATTAAAAGAGGAAATTAAACATGAGATTTTCTTAAGACATTCCACAAATATTATGGAATCTATGCAATCTACTCGTCATATTCAAGCTAAGAATAAGGCTACACATAAGTCTAACATTGGAGGATACGCATGAAGCATTGATTTTTTGGGGGTTCATAAGACAAGTGTACCTCAATTGACAAGGTTAACACCTCAAAAAATAGATGAAAGAAGAGAAAAATGACTACATTTCAATTATGAAAGAAAGTATAGTAAGGGGCATAAATTCAGTGAGAAGAAATTATTCTACATAGACTATGAAGAGGAAGAAGATCAAGAATTGGAAAAACCACAAGATCCATATCTAGAAGAGAATACTCCAACAATATCTTGTCATGCATTGGCTGACATTACTACTCCACAAACCCTCAAGATACAAGGATACATAAAAAATAAAAAGGTAACAATATTAATTGATTCTGGTAGTACCCATAATTTCATCAATTACAAAAGAGAAAATGATCTCAAGTGCTTTGTATATCCTGCACCAGAGTTTCAAGTAATGATTGCATATGGAGGTACCATAACTTGGTCAGGGAAATTCCATAGTATTAAGCGCAACATAGGGGAGTATTTTTTGCATAACCCCATGATTTCCATCCAAATGGGTGGTGTCGATGTGGTACTAGGGGTCCAATGGTTACAATCATTGGGAATAATGGCCGTTAATTTTCAATATCTTTTCATGATATTTTCCTCATATGGAAAAGAAATTGAGCTTAGAGGTATCTAAGGAAAATCCTCTAAAGTGATAATCTCTAATAGCATGACAAAATTTCTCAAAAAGGGACACCAAGATGTAATTGCACAACTGTACTCACTTGATTTTCAAACATCTAGTATATCCTATTCTCCATTAGATCTCCAAATAATTATCAACAATCATTCCAAGGTATTTGGTGAAATGCCTAAGGGTCTTCCACCTTCTCAAGATCATGATCATGCTATTCATTTGCAACTAGGAAGTGTACCACCTAAAACTAGGCCTTATAGGTATCCATGTGCAGAGAAGAGTGAGATTGAGTGCATGATCCAAGAAATGTTAAAGGTTGGAATCATTCAACCTAGCCAAAGTTCTTTCTCTTCAGTAGTGGCGTTGGTTACAAAAAAGCATGGTTCATAGTATATGTGTCCAGATTATAGACAACTCAACAAAATGACCATCAAAGATAAGTTTCTTATCCCTTCCATTGATGAATTATTAGATGAATTGCATGGAGAAAAATTCTTTACTAATTTGGATCTTCGTTTGGGATATCATCAAATCAGAATGACGCAGGAAATTCCTAAAACATATTTTAGAACGCATGAAGGTCACTATGATTTTTTTGTTATGCCATTTGGACTTACTAATGCACCTTGGAAATTTCAAAGCTTGACAAATTCTATTTTCAATCTCTTCCTTAGAAAAATTGTGTTAGTATTTTTTGATGACATACTAATCTACAACAAATATTGGGAAGTACATGTACAACATGTTGAAAGAGTATTACAACTATTGGAAAAGAAACAAATTTATGCAAAACCTTCCAAGTGCACCTTTGGGGTTCAAGAAGTGGAATATTTGAGCCATATTGTATCTCATGAAGGTGTAAAAGTGGATCCTAAAAAATTTAAATCTATGAGGGAATTGAAAATTCCCAAAACCTTGAAGAAACTTAAAGATTCTAAGGGTCGACAGGTTATTACTGCAAGTTTTTCAAGAACCATGGTCAAATATAAACATCTCTAACAACATTATTAAAGAAGGAATCATTTTATTGGACCGAAGAAGAATACAAATATTTTGAAAAACTTAAGGAGGCTATGTTTAAAACTCCCGTCCTAACCACACCTAACTTTACAAAAACATTTATTGTGGAGTGTGATGCCCTGGGCCATGAAATTGGTGTAGTTTGATGCAAGAAGGAAGGCCTATTTCCTTTGAAAGAAACCAACTTGACGGAAAAACCTTAGTCAAACCCATTTATGAAAAATAAATGTTGGCCATACTACATACAGTTCAGAAATGGTGCCCTTACCTAATAGGAAGACACTTCAAAGAAAAAACGAATCATGATAGTTTGAAGTACTTCTTGGAGCAACGATTATTTTCAGAAGAGAAAAAAAAATGGGTTACAAAAATGTTGGGTCGTGACTTTGAAATTATCTACAAAAAAGGAAAACATAATGTTGTGGAAGATGCCCTTTCAAGGAAAGAAGAAGAAACATAAGGTTCATTATGTGCTATTTCTATTCCACGATATGATTGGGTGGAAGAAGCAAGGATATAATGGAAGAAATATCAAGAGGTATGGAAGATGATTCAACAACTACATGAGGATCCTAGTTCATTAGATAATTTTTTATCGAAGAATGATTTGCTATGGTATCATGATCACCTATATTTATGTAAGAATTCCCAACTCAAATAGAAGGTCTTTTTGGAATTGCACACTTCTTCTATAGGATGACATTCAAGATTCTTGAAAACATACCACATGGTCAATAAGGATTTTTTATGTGAAGTTCTTAAAATTGATGCTCAAAAGTTTGTGTGTGAATGTTTGGTCTGCCAACAGAATAATGGAGAGACAATCAAGACCTTGGGTCTCCTACATCCATTAGCTATACCAAGTCAACGTTGGGAAGAAGTTTCAATGGATTTTATTACATGTTTACCCAAATCTGAAGGAAAAACTGTCATCATGGTAATAGTGGATCGATTGACAAAGTATGCCCATTTTTTCTCTCTTTCCTTCCCTTTACAGCAAGTAAAGTAGTTGCATCATTCATGAAAAAACTTCAAAAGCTACATGGATTCCCCAAGATTATTGTAAGTGACAGAGATCCAATTTTCACAGGAAATTTTTGGACTGAATTATTTTCTGGTTTGGTTACTCAATTGGCTCACAACTTATCTTACCACCCTCAACCCGATGGGAAAAATAAGATTGTGAATAAATTTCTAGAAGGATATATTCATTGTTTTGCATCTGATAAATAGACATAATGGGTCAAGTATTTTCCCTTGGTCGAGTGGTGGTACAACACATCCTTCCGTACTTCATAAAATATGTCCCCATTTCTGGCACTTTATGGATATCATCCTTGATCCATTACATCACCCTTAAAAGGGAATACACAGGTTCAATCAGTGGAGGATCACATAGGGAATAAACAAGAGGTCCTCAAACTATTGAAGGACAAGTTGGTTATGGCACAAAATAGGATGAAACAACAAGCATATCAACATCACAGTGAAAGGGAATTTGAAGTGGGGGTTTGGGTATTTATAAGGCTAGAACGCTACAAACAGATGTCCCTCAAGAAAAAAAAGAAGAACAATAAATTATCACCCAAATATTATGGCCCCTATATGGTTTTGAAAAGGATTGGAAGTATGGCTTACAAATTAGAGTTGCCTCCATCTTCACTTGTACATCCAATCTTTCATGTTTCTTGCTTAAAGAAGGTCATTGGAAACAAGATCCCAGTCCAAAATATTTTACCAGAGATCAGTGAAGAAGAGAAAATCATACTAGATCCAGAAACAATCCTTGAAACAAGAATTAAGCAGTTGAGAAATCGAGCAATTACAAATGACCTCGTCAAATGGAAGAACCTACTAGTGGAAGAGGCGACATGAGAAGATGAGTTCTTCATGCAGAAGAATCTATGGTTATTCAAGTGTTGAGGACAATATTGTTTTAAGGGGAGGGGCATGTTAAGCTCTAGGAAAAGCCCCATGTTATGTATAAAACCCCTTATTAAACCTTAGATATTGAACTATTACACTTCTAATGTTATATGTGTAGGTTGGCTAGAACCCTTCATTTCACCCTAGTCTTAGGATCATCTTATCTCATCTCATATTGTATTCTGAATTGGATATATTGTAAAAGGAGGTTTCCCCCTCGAAGTGGATTGTAATTCATTGAATTTTTATCATTTTTAAGGTGTTGGATCATAACATGTTGAGGCTCTTTTCATGTTATTTCCACATGTGCTACACTAAAATATCCCTTTTTCAAACCAATTTCTTTCATTTAAAACAAATCTTATAAAAATGGAAATGAAAAATAAAATAAACAAATCAAAAATAAAAAAGTAAAGACAAAAATATATAAAAAAAAAACTTTTATTTATTTATTTAGTTAAGATAAATTATGAAAGTATACACAAATTTAAAAATAAAAAAAATAAAAATAAATAGAAAAAAAAACTTAAATAAATGAATAAATAAGTATAAAATAAATACTTATTATATAAAAATAACAAACAAAAATATAAAAATAAAAATAAAAATGGGTGAGGTAGGAGGAAATTTGAAGAAAGGAGATTTCAAGGAGGAGAGGTGGCATGGAGGAGTGGTGCAAGGTTATTTTGAGAAAGGTGATTCTTCCCTTTCCCTTTCCCTCCCTCCTTCATTCCCTTCCCTTGTTTCCCATTCCCTCCCTCTCCTCCTCCTCCCCCATCGATCCACCCCTGTCCACCGCTTGAGTGATAGGTTAGTAAAATTGAGCGACAATTCTTGAAATTTCCCCTCCCATACCACCCTTTCCCTCTCATTTATACTTCCCTCCCTCCCCACCTCCCCCCCCATCCCCCATTCCCATCCTCATCTTCCCTTGTCGATATGCCCTTCCATTTATAACCAATGATCCACCCCTTGATTTGTAGGTTTGTAGGGTGGGGGGAAGGGGAGGGTCATCTGAGAATCACAAATCCCCCTACTGGAAGAACCATTTTTTGATTGAGGTGTTGATTTTAAGGTTTTTCTTAGCAACATTACGAGTTTTAAGGATATAATTTCAACCTAGAAAAAATGGTGCTATCAGTAGTGCTACTTTTCAATTTAAAGATTTATTTTAAGGTTTTTATTAGCAACATTATAGGATTTTAAGGTCATGGTTGGGAAATTTTGTAATTTTAACCCCTAAAAAAGAAGGGTTCTATTCATAGCACCATTATTTGATTTAAGAGTCGATTTGGTTGTTCTTAAATAAACAATATGTGTTTTTAATGTTGAAGTTCTTTTTTGAGGTCACAATTCTTGTTAAGATGGTAACTATATTCAAATGTTTGAAAGGATTCAACGATGGGCTCAAAATCATTTCCCATGATCCCATCTAGCCATTGTCTATGACCATTTCCTATGTTGTTGTCAAAAATCAAATTGGCGACAGTAACCCTTGTCATGATAGCTTCAATGCGCTGGTAATCCATTTGTGATGGTCAAGGATTTTCAATAGAGGAAATATATAGAAATAGTTAGGCACTATACACATATGTACATTTCCCTTATAGAAATAGTTAGGCACTATACACATATGTACATTTCCCTTAGAATAGACCATGATGGATGTATACCATACCCAAAGGGAACTAAGTGATCTATAAACTACCATGGATATTCCACTCGTGCTATGTTTTCGGAGAAAGTTCTACGGTTTTGGGTTACAACCGTAACAGAGCATTGACCAAAACGAGTACACCCAATCCCACAAGAACAATCAAGTAATCTTATAACTAACTAATTTTTAGTCAAAAAGTGGGAGACATACTCGGTTCCAAATGTTTATTGGTCATCCCTTAGTTGAAATATTTCACTCTAACGTTCCTCTCTAACAACTCCAACTTCCTACACACAATGAAGAATATAACTTTAATGGGGTAGTTACAAGATTACTAATTCTCATAAAATATGATTGAAAAATAAATCCATTAGTGTATTAGTTAATAAATTTCACAAATGAAATAAACATAAACTAAAACAAGATATACGATGGGAAAGAGAGTTCTTTTATTAATAAATAGAAAAATCAAGGGTAGTTACAACCTGTAACTACTGTGATGTTGCTCCAGAATCAGACTACGGGTCCATTAAACTAGGCCAATGACGATCAACGCTACCTTCAAATCCTAATCAAGAAAGTCCAAGAAAGAGGAAACAAATATTCCTCATAAGATAAGAGGAGCAAGGATGGCTGAAAACAAGGGTTTATAGGATTGAAGGGATAAATCAGAAGCAAGGGAAAAGGGGCTTGCAAACAATACAATATATGGCTAGGATAATGGTGCAAAATGACACGATGATCTCTCCTCTACCCCTTGGATCCTTTTATACTCTCTCAAAGTGGTTGGAGTCTTTGTAAATCATTGTATATGGGAAATAGGAGGTCAGGAACCGAGGGAACCCATAAATCCCACCCAAAAATACTTAATTTGTTATTTTTTTGAGCCAAAACAAAATGTGTACACACCCTACAAAGGAGAAACATGCATATGTAAGTACTTTGCATAAATAATAGGGCACTCATATTTCAAAAATAAGGTTTTTTAATTATTTCTGAGGAGGAAAAGGGGAACCAAGTCTACAAGTAGGGAAATGGATTAAGTAATAAGGACAACAAGAAATCAATGCATATTAGGTGGAAAATGATGCTATAACAAATGCCCCCTAATATGTGAGTTCATAAGAGAAATTAATGGCTGAAATAAATTATATTTCCAGGAGATGAAGATGCAATGGGCCCATGAATAGGTCATTGAACACTGGTCTAAGAACATAACCTACAATATAAAGCAAGTAACAATACTCTCTTCCTAAGGTGGGCATACCCATGCTCAGGAGTGACAAAAGCATGGCTGCCAAATGAAGCACACCGTGGATCTATGAGATACGTATAGAAGCAATTATCATGGAGACAAAGAGATACATAGTGGATCCATATCAAAAGAGATCATATCCACGAAGAGATACATAGTGGATCTATGTCTTATAATCATAGGAGGATAACTAGAAACAAGAGATGTACATATTGATCCTACAAAAGTATTAATTTCATAGAAAATAAGTGGTACGGTCCAATATATCTCTAGAAACAACATAAATGAGGTGATGCTACTACAGACCCGAGGTATTCAAAACAAGCCATTGATGGTATGAGTCTACACTATGCAAATAGATGTGCCGAATTCGAACATAGTGAGACACCATTTGATTACCATTCATTGATTTATATCATTAAAAATGTGATACAACCCACCGATAATGATAATGGGCGTCAAGCTACCTATTAAATTCTAGGAAGTGTGAATAAATGAGTTGACGTCGAACACTAGTAGAATCTATCGATCAGGGGATATTGATGTAGTCCCATTGTCAATAGCAAGGGAACTTGCTACTCATGACTGCAAGCCCCAAGGTACCAAAAAGACTCTATATCCCTATCCTAGAGAAAGGTGAGCTGAAGTCGATGGGAAGAGGTCTGCTGGAAGGAGGGAATTAATGAATCCCCCATAATCCAACACAAGGAACAACATAAAGCCAAATATTTCAAAGGACTCAAATGAAATATTTAACGAACCCCCCATTGTGTACATCTCTTGCATGCACCATATGGAATAGCACACGAAAAATACCCTTTGAGTAGTGACCAATAATTAAAACCACTGATAGAGGCATGGAAACCACCAATGGGGTCAAATGGAATCCTAGGTACTACACAAATCCCAATGTGTGAATAATGTTCTAGATGTTGAAAAAATGAAAATCACTCAGTCAATGACCAATGATGGAGTGTTATCTACTAAACACAAGGTTTCCTATCAATTTTTGAATAGGGACAGGGTGCAACTTTAGGTCAATGTAATACCCTGTGTTTTTTAGCCCCATATTAAATAATTTATTTCGTTAATCTATGAAAGGATAGAGTGCACAAACAATTAAAATATGCCACTGTTCCTAGGAAATGTAATGTTTTGATCATTATTACTAATAATTACATCATTGGTTGTTAGATAGAAAAGAATAAGAGTTATAGGGGGGCTATGATACCAAAAGAGAGGGGGATTGAGGGGATAAGTATTTATTTTATATTTTATTACCCATAATTGTTTTAATGGAGAGGAGTGGTTACATGATATTCTTGGGGAAGGCCATGTGGTTCTTGATTTGCAAGTAAGGATATAAACCCATCTTGTGGGTTGTTTGGGGGTTTTGTCTTCACTCATTCACTCACTCTCTCATTTTTCATTGTTCACACCTTTCATTATGTTCTTTCTTCATTCACTCTTACACCCACTCTTCATTATTCATTCATTTTGATCTTGGCTAGGGAGAGAGAAAAACATTATGGAGAAGAGCCATGGTTTGGTTGGCAGTAATGACTGTTGGTGTATTCCATCCATGAATTAATGCCTGGATGTCTAAGATGCATTGACATGCATTAAGTTTTTCCCACAACTACAAATCCTTAGAGTCCAAGCATGTAGATTATTGACCAGATTCACTGGCGCCCTGGGAGGAGGTGGACAACTTGAGGGAATGCTAGGTAGAAGAGAGTTGGTGTACTTTAGATTGGTGTGTGCTCTGAGAATCCTGTGAGAGATTGAATGTTGACTAGTTTGGGAAGATGAGTCACACTCTAGAACTGTCCTTGCGGACTCATATCTCTGGATCGAGGGTGACATTATTGTTGAGACTTGGAACAACAGTGTCTATAGTTGGGTGGAACGTACTTGGTCTACAACCAGTTGGTGATTCATTTCGTTAAAGATAAGTTCTCTCTCTATCATGGTTTCATTTACCTGTATATGTTATTTCCACTATGTATTTATTTATCTATGAAATTTGTATCTATAATATGCATGCTTTCTAGTTATTGTGGTGCATGACATATGGTTCATTTATTTTATTTTGTAGCATGAATCTTGATCTATGCATGTGAATTTGAAATCAATTCAGAAATGGGCTTGAAGTAGCATGCCCGGCCTATGGGTGGATGGGTACGTTACATATTGGTATCAGAGCTTCAAGTTGAAACACCGAACTGGTATGGGCTGGAAATGTGGACAAAGTATTATGGTATTGTCCTTAAAAATGGATATGTCCTTGCGATCTTAAAGCTTAGGAAATATAGCACTGCAAATATCGCACAAAAGACAGAGCATCGTGCAAAAAACGATCATTTGTGAAGGATCGTACAATTGTTTCCATCTCTTTTGGATCTCGAGAGAGATCACAAATGTTGATTGAAGCCAAGCAAGAGATGGAAAACTCTGGACCTTCATCGCTTTGGTGATTATGGGAAAAGGGGAAGAAACATGGAAAAGGATGAAGTCGCGAAATCTTGACAGTCATCTAATTTGATAGGAAGCTTAGGTGAAATATTAGTTGTTGGTCAGGGTCATCCAGCGTTGACCACTTCGTGAAGTTAACTCTAGGAGAATCAAACCATTTTAGAACTGCTATAACCCGGAGTCCCAGAGTGTTGAAGTCTCAAACCCCCATCGACAGTTAGATTGAAGGAAGAATTTGGGAGTAATGCAGGTCATCATATCTAGAGTAGATATGGTGGGCCATCCATTCGATTGATGATGTGTCATATTCCATGTGGCCGGGGTACCGTGTGGGGACAGGTGTCACCCAGATTTAGTACCTTTTGGACCCTAACCTATTCATTTTTTTGTGACACATGGCACACATGCCATGGGTCCATGTCACCATAGGTGACATCAGCATGTCATGCCATCTCCAGGAGTATGGCCTCTGGGGGTGTCCAACGTCTCTACCAGCGAAAGTGTCGATGACCGAAGTCGCAAATTCACACAAACCATCGATGTAAGATCCCTTTGGGACCTTTCTCTACCATTAGATCAAGCACTAGAAGGATGGCATAAGCACTTCGACAGATATCACTCCGGGGGAGTTGAACAACTCAAGAGTTGTAATATCCCAGAGTCTCAGAGCACCGAAGTCTTGAAATGAATAAGGACCGTCCATCCGAACGCTTTATTAATTCATGTACTTTGGATAAACTAGAGGAAGAATAGCGTAAGCGGAGGCATTAACCGACGATAAGCGGTCATTGTCACTTTATAACCGCTTCAATAGGTATCACTCAAGAGAAGTTGAACAACTGAAGCGTTGTAATGTCCAGGAGCCCCGGAGTATCGAATTTACATGGTCTGTTGATCTAAGACCCTCTGGGATTTCTTGTTACCATCCGATTTAAAAGTGGAAGGATAGTGTAAGAGCTTCAATGAGTATCACTCCAAGGGAGTTGAGAGACTTGGGAATTGTATGTTCCGAAGTCCTGTAGCACCAAAGTCCCGAATTGATTAAGGCTGCCCATATCAATGTCAAATTAAGTCATGACAGTCGATCTCATTGAAGCCTCCGGATGATCCAGGTTCGTCTAGTCGACAGAAGATCAAATCTCAACCAACCGATCTGCTAGTGGAGCTAATAGAAGGGTTTCAACGAAGTTACTTAGGGAGAAGATGGAAGATTGAAAAGGGAGAATAGCCAAAGGTAGTGAATAGTTTAAGGAAGCACCTATGGAGAATTCAAATTTTGTACCAGTTAAAGGAGTTGTGGAATATTTCGACAAGATCCTATTGCAAAACAAAAGAANTATATTTCTTCATGATTTGAGAAGAAAAAGGACCTGTAGTATTGTTTGGCAATTTTTTTTAATAATATGCATAATTCTAACAAATTGGTTGCTTGCACATTTTGCAGAATTAGGGGGTGTAAACATAACAGTTTAATATGAGAATTCATATTCAAGAAATGGAAGAAGGAGAGGGAGATTCTAGCCATGATAAAGAGGAGAAAGGTCAAAATATCAGTGTTGGAAATGCAAAGACAGAATCCAATGGGGAGCAAGAAACATTGATAGAGACTGTGAAAAGCCTGAAAATAGAAGTGCAGAGTTACAAAGAAGAAAATGAGAGACTGATAAGAGAACAAAATCATATAACTACTCAAGTGATGTAAATCTTAAATCAGTTTCACAGGAAAACAAATAATGGATCAAACTTAAAACATGAGGAAGAGAGAAGATGTCATGAAAGAAGAGATGACTACAGAAGAGTAGGGTATTCAAGAAATTCTAGCATAACTCTTAGGCATCACTCACCTCCCTACTCAGCAAGGAAATTTTATGCATCTAAATATTCCATAAGTAGTCCAGAGGTGTCTCCTGTTAGGCACCAAAGAATAAGACATGAATTGGATAGTTTGCAAGGAGATTTGAGGAAGTTTAATCCACCATCCTTTGATGGTGAAAGAGAAAGGGAAGATGATGTTGAAGCATGGTTTCTTGGACTCAGGAGGTATTTTCAATTGCATAACTACTCATCAAACCTAGAATTCAAAATTTCCACATACCATTTACATGGGAAAGATGCTATGTGGTGGGATCAACTGAAGCAAGTTGAGCACATTAATGAGAGTAGGATCACTTGGAATCAATTCAAGAAATAGTTTCAGAAGGAGTACCTTTCAGAGCACCTCTATGACAAGAAAATGTAGGATTTATTTAAACTTAGGCTGGGAAGCATGAACATGGCAGAGTATGAAAATAAGTTCATGGGGCTACTAAAGTATGCAGGGTTTATAAAAGATGAGAAGGTGAAAGTATAGAGGTTTTTTAGTGGACTTCCATCCTTTTATAAAGAGAAGATTCAATATGATGAGCCTAGGAATTTGACTGAGACCATTAGTAAGGCTAAGTACCTGTATGAGCAAGGAAAGGGCAGAGGAGTCTTTGCAGAAATCTTGGAAGGATAAGAAGAAGGAGAAGTATGATCAGAAAAAGAAAGGATTCAAACCTCCTTTCAATAGAAATAGCCCAAATAAAAATCAACCCGACCAATATGCTAAGGATAAATCCAAGAGAGAACTCTTCATGGGAAAAAGGAGAATACCACCAATCCAATGTTGGGGATGCAAAGAATATCACCTATACAAGGATTTCCCTCACAGAAAGGAAAAATTGAAGGCCATGCACAACACCCAAGAGGCTACAACAATATAAGACATGGGAAGAATATATGTAGCCTTAGATGATCTACAAGCATAGTACCAATCCAATATGATCGAGGTGGAAGGTAAAATCACTAATAAGCCTATTTCTATTTTAGTTGATTAAGGAGAAATTCATTATTACATTGACCCTAAAATAGTGGATATATTACATTTGGAGAAAAGTAATCTTAAAAAATTAATTTTGGTTCAGCTAGCCACTGGAACCAAAAGGAGAATCCATGATATGGTCAGAGGTTGTTCCATAAGTATTATTGGTGTCAATACTAATGATGATCTAAATATTATACCATTGGGGTCTTATGATATTCTAATTGGAATGGATTGGTTGGACAAGCATCATGTTGTCCTAGATTGTCATAACAAGACATTTACATGTCTTGATGAAGAAGGAAAACAGAGCACTGTGAAAGGATTTCCAAAACCCATCTCTATAAGGGCGATTTTAGCCTTACAATTGAAGAGATGTTTCAAAAAAGGATTTCAATTGTATGCATCCCATGTGGAGGAACTGGAAAATACAAAGCAGCAAAACCTTGAAGAATTTTTGGTACTACAACAATTTGGAGATGTATTCCAAGAAATACTCGGGTTGCCACCAAAGAGGGAGATATATCTCGATATTGATTTAGTGCCAAGAGTTTCCCTGGTATCAAAAACACCTTACATAATGAGTACACCAGAATCAAAAGAATTACAAATGTAGTTGGAAGAATTGTTGAAGAAAGGGTACATACATCCAAGTGTTTCACCTTGGGGAGAATCAATACTCTTTGTCAAAAAGAAGGATGGAACCTTGAGGCTGTGTATTGAATTTTGAAAACTGAATAAATCCACTATAAAGAACAAGTAACCTCTATCGAGAATTGATGACCTCTTTGATCAACTAAGAGGGGAAAATATATTTTCAAAGATAGACCTGAGATCGGGATGCCATCAGGTAAGAATCAAGAAAAATACATCAATAAGACATGATTTAGAACCAGGTATGGAAATTATGATTTTGTAGTGGTGCCATTTGGACTGTCCTATGCACCAACTGTCTTTATGTGCTTAATGAATGGTATATTCATAAATTATTTGAATAAGTTTGTCATAGTATTCTTGGACGAGATACTTGTTTATAATAAGTCAGAGGAAGAACATGAACATCACCTAAGATTGGTATTGCAAGTGTTGAGGGAACATTAGTTGTATGCCAAGCTTATTTAGTGTTCTTATTTCGAAGAACAAATCGATTACTTGGGACACATTATTTCAGAACAAGTTATAACAATGGATCCAGAAAAGATTGAAGCCATTAGAGGATGGCCAACACCCAAGAATGTTTCAGAAGTCAGATATTTTACGGGGTTATATGGTTACTATAGAATATTTATCGCAAGGTTCTCTAAGATTTCTCATCCCATCTCTTCTTTGAAAAATAAGGGAATTAAATTGGAATGGACAATAGAGTGTGAATAGATCTTTAATCTATTGAAATAATTACTTACTAGTGCTCTTATTTTAAATATTGGTGACCCAAATGGAAGTTGTGTGGTATGTACAGATGCATGCAAGGAAGGACTTGGTGGATTCCTCACTCAAAATGGACATGTCATTAGTTATGAGTCCAAAAAGATTAAAGATAATGAGAGGAACTATGCCACACATGACTTGGAACTTGTTTCCATTGTTAACGCTTTGAAGATGTGGAGGCATTATCTCATGGGGAAGATGTTTGAATTAAGAACAAACCATAGTGGTATGAAATATCTTTTTGAACATCCAACTTTAAATGCCATGTAGATGAGATGGATGGAATTTTTAAGTGAATACGATTTTGACATCAAGCATATCATAGGAAATGAAAACAAAGTTGTTGATGCACTTAGTAGAAGAGTACATCTCTTGCATGCTACAGTGGTTAGTATGCATCAGCCAGATTTAAAGAGAAGAATTTTACATGGTGTTGTCACAGATCAACATTACCTACAGGAAAAGGAAAGATTACAACAAGAAAATGTACAACAAAATATTAAATAATATGAGATGAAGGAAGATGGAGTACTTATGCATAAAAATAGAATTTATTTTCCTAGTTCTGAAGAACTTAGGAACTTGGTATTAAAAGAAATGCATAATGTTCCATATGTCGGACATCCCAGTTACCAGAAAAAAATTGTAGTAGTAAGAAGCCAATTCTTTTGGTCAGGAATGAAAAAATATGTTGCTGATTACATTTCCATATTTATGGAATGTCAGAGAGTGAAGGATGAGCATAGGCACCCAACGGTTTTTCTACAACCATTACCAATTCCAGAGAAGAAATGCGAAGTGGTAACCATTGATTTTATAACTAAATTTCCCAGGACAACAAGACAACATGATTCAATCATGGTACTGGTTGATAAATTGACAAAGGATGATCATTTTGTTCATGTAAAAATGATTCATACAACAACTAATATTGCAGAAATTTACACGAGGGAGATTGCTAGGTTGCATGGGATACCTAAGGAAATTGTCTTAGATAGAGACACAAAGTTTACTTCAAATTTATGGAGGGGATTGTTTAAAGGATTTGGTACAAATATGAACTTTAGCACAACATACCATACAAAGTCAGATGGGAAGACAGAGAGAGTCAACCAAGTAATTGAAGACATGTTGAGAATGTATGTGATGGATACACCATCTAAGTGGGAAGATTACTTGCACTTGGTTGAGTTTTCCTATAATAACAGGTATCAAGATTCATTGAAAATTAGCCCATTTGAAGCTTTGTATGGTAGGAAATGCAATACTCCAGTGAGTTGGGACAAACCAGAAGATAGAGTGGTACTTGGGCAATAATTTCTAAAGGACATGGAAGACCAGATGGTTAGAATTAAGAAGAATTTAAAGGAAACTCAAGATAGATAGAAAATTTATGCATTTAAGAACATGAAAACTAGAGAATTTAAAGTGGGGGAGCATGTGATTTTAAAATTGAATCCCAAGAAGAGATCTTTGAAGTTGGGTACTTGTACAAAGATAGCAACCCGATTTTGTGGCCCATTTGAGATATTGGACAAAATAGGGCCAGTTGCATGCATGCTTGCATTGTCTGCTTCCATGAATGTGCATAATGTATTTCATGTCTCTTTGATAAAAAAATATGTACATGATCCTAACCATGTTATTGATTGGAATATGATTCAAGTAGCGATAGAGGGATACTTTTAGGTCCAACCAATGTGAATATTGGACAAAAAATTCAAAATGATCCGGAATCGAGTTACAGAGATGGTAACAATCCAATGGACCTGCTACAATCGTGAAGATGCTACTTGGGAGAATGCAGATGCCATGAGGGCAGAGTACCTGCAAATTTTTGAATAAATTTTGAAATTTTATTTTCTGTTTTGTAAATGCACCGAGGACAGTGCCAAAATAAGGGGGAGGGGATGTAATACCCCAGGTTTTTTATCCCCATATTAAATAATGTATTTTGTTAATGTATGAAAGTCCAGAGTTCCCAAACAATTAAAAGAGGCCACTGTTCCTAGGAAATGTAATGTTTTGATCAATATTAATAATAAATACATCACTGGATGCTAGACGGACAAGGACAAGAGTTATATTGGGATATGATTCCACAAGAGAGGGGGCTTGAGGGGATAAGTATTTATTTTATATTTTATTTACCCATATTTGTTTTAATGGAGAGGAGTGGTTACATGAGCTTCTTGGGTAAGGCCATGTGGTTTTTGATTTTCAAGTAAGGATATAAGCCCATATTTTTGGTTGTTTGGGGCTTCGTCTTCACTCATTGTTCACTGTTCATTCTTCATTGTTCACACATTTCATTTTGTTCTCTCTTCATTCACTCTTGCACCCACTCTTCATTATTCATTCATTTTGATATTGGCTAGGGAGAGATAAATGAATTGTGGAGAGGAGCCATGGTTTGGTTGGCATTAAGGATATAAACCCATGTGGTTCTTGATTTGCAAGTAAGGATATAAACCCATCTTGTGGGTTGTTTTGGGGCTTCATATTCACTCATTCACTCACTGACTCACTCATTTTTCATTGTTCATTGTTTACAACTTTAATTTTGTTCTCTCTTCATTCACTCTTGCACCCACTCTTCATTATTCATTCATTTTGATATTTGATGGGGAGAGAGAAATAAATTTTGGATAGGATCCATGGTTTGGTTGGAAGTAATGACTACTGGTGTATTATAGCCATGAATTAATGCCTACATGTCTGAGATGCATTTTCATGTGTTAAGTGTTTCCCACAACAACGAATCCTGAGAGTCCTAGCATGGATATTCTTGACTAGATGAATTGGATCTATGGGAGGAGGTGGACAACCTAAGGGACTGCCTGGCAGATAAGGGGGTCCATTAGCTTGGGTTGTGCAGGCTGGGTAGAATAGAGTTGGTGTACTTTGGATTGTTGTGTGTGCTGAGAAGTCTGTGAGAGATTGAGGGATGGATGACTTGGGAAGCTGAGTGACACTCTAGAACCGTCCTTGTGGACTCATAGCCCTGGCTTGGGGGTGACATTGTTGTTGAGACTTGGAACAACAATGTCTATGGTTGGGTGGATCATCCTTGGTCTGCATCCAATTGGTGATTCATTTTGTTAAAGATAAGTTCTCTCTCTGTCATGGTTTCATTTACCTGTATATGTTATTTTCGTTGTGTATTTATTTATCTATGAAATTTGTATCTAAAATATGCATACTTGTTGGTTATTGCAGTGCATGAAATATGGTTCATTTATTTTATGTGGTAGCATGAATCTTGATCTATGCATGTGAATATCTCATGCATATTTATTAATTAAAAATTTGCTAGAATTCGAAATTAGTTCAGAAGCGGGTATGAAGTAGTGTTCCCGACCTATGGGTGGATGGGTATGTCACATATTGGTATCAGAGCTTTAGGTTGAAACATCAAATTGTAATGGGCCAGAAATATGGACAAAGTATTATGGTATTGTCCTTAAAAATGGATATGTCATTGTGATCTTAAAGTTCAATAAATATAGCACTGCAAAGACTGCACAGAAGCCATAGTGTTGTATAGAAAGAGATACTTTGTG
The DNA here is from genome assembly GCA_032191745.1 of Picea mariana. Lineage (NCBI taxonomy): Eukaryota > Viridiplantae > Streptophyta > Pinopsida > Pinales > Pinaceae > Picea > Picea mariana. The sequence goes on from JASDQU010104261.1 coordinate 122,952, forward strand.
AAGGATCGTAGAATCATGATTGTCCCTTTTGGATCTTGGGAGCGATCACAACTGTTGATTGAAGCCAAGAAAGGGATGGAAAAATCTAGAACTTCATCGCTTCGGTGATTATGGGAAACAAGGAAGAAGCATGGAAAAGGGCGAAGTCACGAAGTCCCGTCGGTCGTCCAATATGATAGGAGGCTCGGGAAAAATCTTAGTCATTGGTCATGGTCATTTGACGTTGACTACTTCGGTAAGTTAACTCTGGGAGAATCAAACCATTTTAGAATTGTTATAACCCAGAGTTCCGCAGTGCTGAAGTCCCGAAACCCCATCAACCATTAGATAGAGGGAACAATTTGGGAGTAATGCACGTCGTCATATCTGGATCAGAGATGGTGGACTATCCATTTGATTAATGACGTGTTGTATTCCATGTGGTTGAGGTACAATGTGGGGACACGTGTCACCCAGATTCAATACCTTTTGGACCCTAACTTGTTCATTTTTTAGTGACACATGGCACACATGCTATTGGTCCACATCACCATAGGTGACATCAAGATACCATGTCATCTCTGAGAGTATGGCCTCCAGGGGTGTCCAACATCTCTACCAGCAAAGTGTCGAAGTCGTAAATTCATGCAGACCATCGATGTAAGATCCCTTTGATACCTTTCTCAACTGTTAGATCAAGCAATGGAAGGATGGCATAAGCACTTTGGCATATATCACACCGGGGGAGTTGAATGACTTGGGAGTTGTAATATCCCAGAGTCTTGGAATGTCCAAGTCCAGAAATGAATAAGGATCATCCATCTCGATGCTTTATTAAGTCATGACCATTGGACAAATTAGTGTAAGGATAGCATAAGCAAAGGAATTAACCGACGGTAAGTAGTCATTGTCACTTTATGATCGCTTCGGTAGGTATCACTCTGGGGAAGTTGAAAAACTCAAGAGTTGTAATGTATCAGAGTCCCAGAGTAGCGAATTCACACGGTCCATTGTTCTAAGACCCTTCAGGAGTTATCCTAACTGTCTGATTTAACAATGGAAGGATAGGGTAAGAGCTTCGGTGAGTATCACTCCAAGGGAGTTGAGTGACTTGGGAGTTGTAATGTTTCGAAGTCCCAGAGCACTGAAGTCCCCAATTGATTAAGGACATCCATATCAACATCATATTAAGTCATGACCATCGATATCGTTGAAACCTCCATATGATCCATGATCATCCAGTCGACAGGAGATCAAATCTCAACCATCTGATCTGCCAATGGATCTAATAGAATGGTTTCGAAGAATTTACTCAGGGAGAAGCTGGAAGATTGAAAAGAAAGAATAGTCAAAGGCTGAAGTCTGGAGGACTTGGTCCTAGCGCTAGTATCATGATAAGGTAAAGGGTTCAATTAGAGGTGTGAAGGGCCTAGTAGTAACGAATCCCTTGGACATTGTGTTTGAACAAGCTCATGTGTAGAAGAATATAGAGGAAGGTGCTAAAGAGTGAATAATCTCATGATTTAGAGCTGTGGTAACATGGAAAGTGGGTTGAAGGAAGAACCTATGAAGAATTTGAATTATGTACCAGTTAAAGGAGTTGTGGAATATTTCGACAAGATACTATTTCAAAACAAAATAAAAGGGGCGTAAAGTGATTTTTTTTCAATAAGCCATAACTTTCAGCTCAAATATCGAATTGGGGAAAGATTATAGTCATTGGAAATATGATTTAGAGGATAATAACATGGAATTGTTATAATATGGAGAATGATAATACATTTCTTCATGAATTGAGAAGAAAAAGAACCTGTAACATTGTTTGACAATTTTTTTAATGATATGCATAACTCTAACAAAATGGTTGCTTGTACATTTTGCAAAATTAGGGGGTGTAAACATATCAGTTCAGTATAACAATGCATATTCAAGAAATGGAAGAAGGAGAGGGATATTCTAGCCATGATAAAGAGGCCAAAGGTCAAAATATTAGTGTTGGTAATGCAGATACAAAATCCAATGAACACCAGGCCAGAGAGGAGAAAGAAACAATGGTAGAGACTGTGAGAAGCCTGAAAATAGAAGTGCATAGTTACAAAGAAGAAAATGAGAGATTGATAAGAGAAAACAAATCAGATAAATAATCAAGTGATGCAAAGCTTAAATCAGTTGCAAAGGAAAACAAAGAATGGATGAAACTCAAAACAAGAGGAAGAGGGAAGATGTCATGAAAGAAGAGATGACTGCAGAAGAGATGGTTATTCAAGAAGTGCTAGCAGAACTCATAGACATCACTCACCTCCCTACTCAACAAGGAAAGTTTATGCATATGAAAATTCCATAAGTAGTCCATAGGTGTCTCATGTTACACACCAAAGAAGAAGACATGAATTGGACAGTTTGCAAGGAGAGTTGAGGAAGTTGAAGACACCATCCTTTGATAGTGAAAGAGAAAGGGAATATGATTCCAACGCATGGTTTATTGGACTCATGAGGTATTTTCAATTACATAAGTACTCATCAAACCTAGAAGACATAATTTCCACATACCATTTACATGGGAAATATGCTATGTGGTGGGATCACCTGAAGCAATTTGAGCACATTAATGAGAGTAGGATCACTCGGAATCAGTTCAAGAAATATTTTCAGAAGGAGTACCTTTCAGAGAACTTATATGACAAGAAAATGAAGGATTTGTTTTAATTGAGGTTGTGAATCATGACCTTGGAAGAGTATGAAAAGAAGTTTGTTGTGATGCTAAAGTATGTGGGGTTTATAAAAGATGAAAAGGTGAAAGTACAAAGGTTTTTGAGTGGAATTCCATCCTTTTGTAAACAGAAGATTCAATATGATGAACCTAGGATTTTGACTGAGACCATTAGGAATTCTAAGTACCTGTATGAAAAAAGGAAAGTGAAGAGAGTCTTTGCAGAAATATTGGAAGGATAAGAAGAATGAGAAGTTTGATCATAGAAAGAAAAGATTCAAACCTCCTTTCAATAGAAATATCCCAAATAAAAATCATCTTGACTAGTATGCTAAGGATGAATCCAAGAGAGAAGGCTCCCTGGGAAAAAGGAGAAGACCACCAATCCAATGTTGGGGATGCAAAGAACATCACATGTACAAGGATTTCCCTCACATAAAGGACAAAGTGAAGACTATGCACAACATCCAAGAGGCTACAGCAATAGAATACATGGGAAGAATATATGTAGCCTTAAATGATTGAAAAGTAGAGTACCAATCCAATATGATTGAGATGGAAGGTAAAATCATTAATCAACCTGTTTCTATTTTAGTTGATTAAGGAGAAATTCATTGTCACATTGATCCTAAAATAGTGGATAGATTACATTTGGACAAAAGTAAGCTTGAAAGGTCAAGTTTGGTTCAGCTAGCCACTAGAACCAAAAGGAGAATCCATGATATGGTCATAGGTTGTTCCATAAGTCTTAATACTATGAATACTAATGATGATCTAAATCTTATACAATTTGGGTCTTATGATATTCTAATTGGAATGTATTGGTTGGACAAGCATCATGTTGTCCTAGATTATCATAACAAGACATTTACATATCTTGATGAAGAAGGAAAACATAGCACTGTGAAAGGATTCCAAGACCCATCTCTATAAGGGAGATTTTAGCCTTATAGTTGAAGAGATGTTTCAGAAAAGAATGTCAATTTTATGCAGCCCATGTGGAGGAACCAGAAAATAAAAAGGGTCCAAGCCTTGAAGAATTTTTGGTACTACAAGAATTTGAAGATGTATTCCAAGAAATACCCACGTTTCCACCAAAGAGGGAGATATATTTCTATATTCATTTAGTGCCAGGAGCTGCCCTGGTATCAGAAACAACTTACAGAATGAGTACACCAGAATTAAAAGAATCACAAATGAAGTTGGATGAATTGTTGAATAAAGGGTACATACGTCCAAGTGTTTCACCTTGGGGACCACCAGTACTCTTTGTCGAAAAGAAGGATGGAAACTTGAGGCTGTGTATTGACTTTCGACATCTAAATAAATCCACTGTAAAGAAAAAGTACCCTCTACCCAGAATTGATGACCTCTTTGATCAACTAAGAGGGGAAAATATATTTTCAAATATAGACTTGAGATAGAGATACCATCAGATAAGAATCAAAGGAAAAGACTTCCATAAGGCAAACTTTAGAACTAGGTATGGGCATTATGGAATTGTAGTGGTTCTATTTGGACTATCCAATGCACCAATTGTCTTTATGTACTTAATGAATGGCATATTCAAAAATTATTTGGATAAGTTTGTCATAGTATTCCTGGACGACATACTTGTCTATTTTCAGTTAGAGGAAGAACATGAACATCACCTAAGATTGGTATTGCAAGTGTTGAGGGAACATCAGTTGTATGCCAAGCTTAGTAGATGTTCTTTTTACCAAGAACAAATCCATTACTTGGGACACATTATTTCAGAACAAGGTATAACAGTGGTTCCAGAGAAGATTGAAGCCATTATAGGATGGCCAGCACCCATGAATGTTTCAAAAGTCATAACTTTTATGGGGTTAGTTGGTTACTATAGAATATTTATAGCAGGGTTCTCTAAGATTTCTCATCCCATCAATTCTTTGCAAAAGAAGGGAATTAAATTTGAATGGACAATAGAGTGTGAAGAGAACTTTAATCTGTTGAAATAATTACTTACTAGTGCTCCTATTTTAAATATTGCTGACCCAAATGGAAGTTTTGTGGTATGTACAGATGCATGCAAGGAATGACTTGGTGGATTCCTCACTCAAAATGGACATTTCATTGGTTATGAGTCCAAAAATCTTAAAGAGCATGAGAGTAACTATACCACACATGACTTGCAACTTGTTTCCATTGTTCACGCTTTGAATATGTGGGGGAATTATCTCATGGGGAAGAGGTTTGAATTAAGAACATACCATAGTGGTCTAAAATATATTTTTGAACAACCAACTTTAAACACCAGGCATACGAAATGGATGAAATTTTTAAGTGAATACGATTTTGACATCAAGCATATCAAAGGAAAAGAAAATAAAGTTATTGATGCACTTAGTATAAGAGTACATCTCTTGCATGTTAAAACTGTTAGTATTCATCAATCAGATTTAAAGAGAAAAATTTTAGATGTTGTTGTCACATATCAACATTAGCTACGAGTAAAGGAAATCTTACAACAAGAAAATGTACAACATAAAATTAAAGAATATGAGATGAAGGAAGATGGATTACTTATGCATAAAAATAGAATTTATGTTCCTAGTTCTGAAGAACTTAGGAACTTGGTATTAAAAGAAATGCATAATGTTCCATATACCGGACATCCCGATTACTAGAAAACAATTGCAATAGTAAGAAGCCAATTATTTTTTCCACGAATTAAAAAACATGTTGTTGATTACATTTCTAGATGTATAGAATGTCAAAGAGTGAAGGTTGAGCATAGGCACCCAATGGGTTTGCTACAACCATTACCAATTCTAGAGAAGAAATGGAAGGTAACCATTGATTTTATAACTAACTTTCCCAAGACAACATGATTTGATCATGGTAGTGGTTGATAAATTGACAAAGGATGCTCATTTGTTTCTTGTAAAAACAACTCATACAACAACTAATATTGCATAAATTTACATGAGGGAGATCGCTAGGTTGCATGGGATACCTAAGGAAATTGTATTAGACAGAGATAGAAAGTTTACTTCAAATTTATGGAGGGGATTGTTTAAAGGATTTGGTACAAATCTGAACTTTAGCACAACATACCATCCACAGTCAGATTGTTGATGATTGAAAACATCAATGTAATTTCGCCCACAAAGTGTTGCTAAAGCCTATTATTATATAAGACTAAATAATTCTAGTAGGTGGGACCCCCTTGAACTTTTGAAAATGAGGTCTGATCATTTTCAATGTTATGATGATGTGCTACGAAGTTTTACTTGGTTGTTGAAAATATGGTTGTCATTGATATCAGTTAATCTTTGAGATGTCGTTCCTTCATGATACTATAGCCTGCTATTCATTTATGACATTTGTTCTTCTTGCACCTATACAACAAAAATATTAGTAAAAATTGTAGAAGGGCATTTTGAGGAAAAGTAAAAACTATATCTAAGAAAAAAAGAGAAAAAAAGCTAGCTCTGCGATACTATATAAATGAAATACTTGTTGATAGTGGTTAAGTCATAACTAACAAGAAAATGGCATTTTAAAAAAATGTTAATTTTGACATGCATATCGTGAAATTTTTGGTGGCACATTCTTGGCAAGTGATAATACATGGGTTATGCGTTGACTGATGCAATCGGTAACCGATATGCATATGTTATAAACCTTGGTGGCTTATGGAAGTAATGGCTTTGCAATTTTTTATGGTGGTTGTGCTATTGGTGATGATTCTGTTGTATAGTGGTCAAGCGATTCATTTGAATTATAGCATGGGTGGTGCATGTGGCAAGGTAACGACACAAATGGTTGAGTGTGGAACTTGGATTATTCTATGGTTTATGGAGTTGATATTCTCAATGCATTGGTTGATTAATGGTGTTAATGAAGGCTTGTTGGCATGTACTATGGAGTAAATGTGATATGGGTGGAGGCGACATGCATTTACTGCATGTCACCTTTACCCTTCCCGTTGGCTTCCACCCTCATTGAACTATTTTTTGATATGGCTTTTGCGCTCACACTCCGGATTTTCAGGAGGGCGAAACTACTCGGCCTCTTCTCGTCTTAAGGTTTTCGATTGTCAGGTATGTCTCTTTTGGCCACTCTTGACTTCACTCTAGTTATGAAATGTTTTTGGCTCAGTTGTATGGGTTTGTGTTGTCCTGAGTGTTGCAACTGTGTGGTTTTGGATTTGAATGGAAAATCGTTGGTTCTGTGTAAAATTGTAGTTAGTTTATCATAGTTGGTGGTCTTCCTAGGTGATAGTTTTGTTACCACTACATTTTGTCAAGGGTTTTTCTTTAAAAGGTGGACTGGATGATTGTCTTCACGGTTCCTGGGTTTAATTAGAACCATGTTCAACTCTGTTAAGGAAATGCCTCTTGTCACGAGCATCATGGTCCTCCTTGAGCACGTGCCTTTAGCCCCAAAGTTCCACCATAGTCGATGCCCCCTCCCTCCTGTGATGGCTACTATGAAAACCCTTAAACCCTCCATACTGGAGCTTCATAACAATTATGTCAAGAATTCTAAGATTATTGTGGTCTGTTACTTCGAATGCGGGCTCACCCGTTATTCATATAGCAGTCATGTTTGTATGGTTTTTGGTCAATACCTCTATGGAAATGGCGTGAGCCCCGCATTTCCAATTTCACTTCTAAAAGGTTCACAGGTGTAGCCAATTGTCAAAAGTCAGTTTTTTTTTTATGAAAGGGCCTCTATCATTTCGTTTTGGTTCGTGAGTATACACCATTATCACGGTTGTTTAGGAGATTGTTTTCCCTTACCACGGTGTCAAATTGTTGGTTATTATACAGTTGTTAGACTGGTTCTTATGATGTTTGGATAATGGTTGGCACTAGTCACAGGGGTTTGGTGTTGTTCACCGATGTTGCGTCTTGTAAATGATTTATTTTATGGAATTAGAAGATTGGATTGGATATTTCCACTGCATATTTTGTTGTTGGGAGAATACACTTAAATGTGCATGGCCTGGTCACTCACAGGCGACTTAACAAATAGGTCAGAATGAGTTTTTTGAGTTATATCATGGTCATATATTGCTATGTGGTTATGGGAATTATTACACTGTGAAATTCTCTTAGTTGTGCACCGCATATAATATGGATGGCTTGTTTTGTATGCCTAGTAATACCCCCTGAATTCTAAGTGTGTTTTCTTTTTGCAAGTTGATCATTGTAGATGACAGTTGTGTGGGATGTTTGGCTCGGTTTTAAGTCACACTAAGATACTTGTTTTACAGTGGCATGGTTACATGGTTTCGGAAATTTTCTCTTGCATAGCCTATGTCTAAATGATGACTGTTGGTTATAGTCAATTGCCTTTCAGGCATGGCATGTGAGGTCTTGATTATTTTGATATTTCTACTGCATATATATGTATGGAAACAAATATCACTACAGATCTTGATTGTACCTATTAACAAAAGTAGAGGCTTCATTGTTATTTTTTGGAAACACTACTTTCAAATATAGACGTGGATTGGGGAAATGTATGGAAATGGTGGATGTTATTGGTTACGGATTGAGTGTTGTTGTTGACTGTTATAACATACAGAATGTACGAATAAAAGGAACAAAACCTCTTACAAATTGTGTGAAGTACTTATGTTTCATAATGACTCTGTGATGGATATTAATGGACAGTGAAATTAAACAAATACACACGAATTATTACTCAGTCATCTGAGTGTTGGTCGATGCTTATTGTTTTACTGCAAAATATGTTATGGATTTCTTGATTAATATCATGAACAATAAAAGTTTGTTTTCCCCCTCATTATCTCATTTTCCACTAATTATAAACCCCTCACATATCCCATATTCATTTTGTTCAACCCCTGTTCTAATATTGATCACAACTAAGGAGAATTATGTGTTAGATTGGAGAGAAGTGGCATAATTCTGTGTGGATTGGAGTGATGTTTATTGGTTTTCTTACAGTTGATTGTTGTTATCATTGAGTAGTGACCATATCTCTCCCCTTTCATTATATCATATTTTCACTAATTACAAACCCCTCATGTATCCCTAATTAACATTAGAACAATTTGTATGGATTGGATTGCATGATCCTGATACATTCTGAGCCAAATTTATTTCGTATTTTTAAGGAGTTGTCATGCATGTTTATCTAAAAGACTATTTGCTAATTATTAACATACACATGATGATTTTTTTCAGTCAGGGAATCCATGGCCGAGGAAATAGAGGTAGAGGTAACTGGAACTAAGGCCCAAGGAGGCCTAGGTTCTCAATACATTTTGATGTTGATTCTGAAGAGATTGACCAATTGTTCCATGTTGGGTTGTTTAATTGTATTGGACAAGGAATAGTCCAATCGAGGCCTGAAAGGCCTCCCTTCCAAGCCCTTCAAGCCCCTGGTATACATGTGTCTCCTCATGTCTCTTTACAACCCAAAGTCTCGAAAAATCATGGGTGGAAGGCGATTGTTCACCCAACAGTCTCCCAACATCGTGGCTGGCCAGACTTAACCTTACCTTCTCCCCCACCTTTGAACCCATTTTCCCAAGATACCCCTAACCACTCACTAGTGCAATCCTCCCATGCCAGCAAGAGATTGAAGATTGAACCCCACCATGCAGTTGACAAAGGAAAAGTTGAGGTTGCCCCTTCCTCACCCTTCGATGACTCTGAAAAATCCATGTCTTCATGGATTCATT
>JASDQU010104262.1:15794-27486 GCA_032191745.1 Picea mariana
TGTTAAAAAAAAAAAAAAAACTCTTAAATGGGGTTTTTGTTATCATTATGTGACCTAACTTATCTAGCCTACTAAGTTTAGGAAATGTTGTAGTTTAGAAGTTATATTTTTTTTCATTCCCAAGTCCATTCTCAAATTATACATTTTATTTTTTTATTTTTATTTTTAAATATTATTATAGGTCTGATAGACCAATTAGGTCTTAATGGACATTAATCATCATCATCATCATCATCTAAACAAAATTAAATTACATAATCTTCTAAATATTATTTATAATGTTGTAGTCTAAAAGTTTTACATTTCCAAAGAATTTTCATTTTCAAGGTTAAACATTTTACTCTCTAAATATGTTTTTAAATATTATTAAATAAACCAAATTAAATTACAAAATCTTCTAAATATTATTTGTAATGTTGTGGTCTAATTTTACTTAATTTATTTCCAAGGAATTTCCATTCTTAAAATTAGAAATTTTATTTTTTAAATATTATTAAAAAAATTAAATTAAATTACATAATATTTCAAATATTATTTATAACTGTGTATTCGAAGAGTTCTATGTTTTTCATTCCCAAGGAATAAGAGTTTTATGTTTTTCATTCCCAAGGCATTTTCATTCTCAAAGTTAGAAATTTTATTCTTTAAATATTTTTTAAAATATTATCAAATAAGCAAAAATAAATTATATAATATTCCAAATATTATTTATAATTCTTTTGTATAAAAATTCTACTTTTTTCATTTTCAAAGAATTTTTATTCTATTAAACATTTTATTCTTTAAATATTTTATAAAATATTATTAAATAAACTAAACTAATTTATATAATCTTCCAAATATTATTTTTAAAGTTGTTGTATTCTAAAAGTTCTAAGTTTTTCATTTCAAGGAAATTCCATTCACAAGGTTAAACCTTTTATTGTTTAAATATTTTTTAAAATATTATTAGATAAACTAAATTAAATTACAGTTTTCCAAATATTATTTATAATGTTGTAGTTTACAGGTTCTATTTTTTCATTCCCAAAAAATTTTCATTTTCAAATATAAGCATTTTATTCTTTAAATATTTTTTAAAATATTATTAGATAAATTAGATAAATGAAATCAAATTACAAAATCTTCCAAATATTGTTTATATATTTGTATAAGTTGCAAACTAAAGAAATAAAATTGTTATGATTTTTTAATTAAGAAAAAGCTTGAAGGAATATTTAAAACAATATTTGTATATGGTGCAAACTAAAGAAATAAAATTGTTATGATTTTTTAATTAAGAAAAAGCTTGAAGGAATATTTAAAACAATATTTGTATATGGTGTAAACTAAAGAAATAAAATTGTTATGATTTTTTAATTAAGAAAAAGCTTGAAGGAATATTTAATTTATAAAGTTGGGTAAAGTTTTTTTTTTTAAGGAAACGCTTATAAAGGAGGTATTTATTCCTTTTAACTTCAACATGTGAATATTTGAATTCGTGATATTTTATCTAAGTTAACTCATCGGGCTTAGGAAATGTTGTAGTCCAATTGGTCGGGGATAATTTTTAGAAATCCACCAGTCTTAGTATATTAGGACATCTAGTAAGGCCCAACAATCTCTACAATATATCTAGCCAAAGACTTGACCCCAAGGCCTCTTGCATTATAACCACAACACTCATCCACTCTTGTTAATCCACTAACTAAAATTAAGTAAAGTTATATGGAATCATGCACTCTATAGCATCATGCACTCTCACCCTTCCTCTAACACTCCTTTTTCATTACTAGTATATGTTGTGACCATAAAATTAAAGTCCAAATAGATAACAGTAAGATGATATTCTTTATATTTATGATTTTTTCTTTAAAAAGATATATTTTTACCAATATGTGTTTAATGAAAGTTCCTTACTGCATGGTTGAACTCCTTGTATGCACCTTCATAGAATAAGGACAAGAAAAAGAGGAGATTGCAACATCATATGATTATGAAGCTCATACTTATGATCTGAAAATACTAGCGTCATATATCTTTAGTCATTTGAGGCATTGGACAATGTAGACTCCAACCAAAATGCAACTAGAACATGAAGAATATGGGGGATGACAGGTTTCTCAACAAAAATCAAGGTTTCTTCTTCTTTATGGATTTCAATAAATTGGTCTTGGAGACTCTTCCATTTTTCTTCTTGTGATTCTGATGAAGAAAAAGGAGTAAGTACAACAACTTCATCGCATGCTAAGACTTCAACTCGTTCTTGTTCACAATGATCAAACTCTGTGCCTTCAAGAATAAATGAAAAAAAATCATCATTCTGAAACCCTTCATTGAAACCCTCATAAATCACATAGATAGGTGCACTAATAACATTTTTTGAGAAATCCCCTTTAGATATGTGTTATTCAATAGAAATATCTGATTTCATTTCATGATGGTCAAATATGGGCATATTTCTTCCTAAAATATTTGTGAACGATTTTGCAGAACTCTACACATCTTCTTCAACTTTGTATTCATAAAAAATAGAATCTGTGTTGTAGAATCTAGTACGAGCAGATTCTACATGAACCAACCCTTGGGTAGCATATGGCTCATAAAAAAAAGGGGAAATACATCATCGATGATGTTATGTTGCAATAGATTTATAGAATTTTCTGAAACACAATCTTGATTCTGATCAATGGGTATGAATAAAGAAAGTGTTGTCTCTTCTTCAAAATACTTATGAATATGTCCATAACTGACATCTTTTTCAAACCTAATTTTAGAGAATTCTTTCTCCTCTTCACTACTATGGGGCAATCTTTTTTATTCTCTATAACTAGCTCAAGTTCTTCATTAAAACATTGTTCAAAATGAAACTCACAATATGGAAATTCAAAAATCTTCTATGAATCTTCTTGAAAATGTAAAAATTCATCAACACAAACAATGTTTCTTGAAACCACAACAAGTATTTGCAACTCATGATCATCTTCAAAAGGAGACACATATCTTTGACTATGTTATTGATATATATCTTTCAAGGAAGGAAGAAGCATCATATCCTCTGGTAGATTCTTTGAATCTTTTGTGTAAAAATCCTCTAGTGATACCTCGTCATCTGAATATGTAAGGCTATCTTCTCCATTCTCATTGATAGAGTCAACTTCTCTTTCAAAATATTGTTCCTATAAATCATCTGGGATCTCCCCTTCCTATTCATTATCATATGAAGAGCCTTTGTATATCTTATGAAACTAATTTAAAACTTTCATTGTAATATCTTCCAAGAGGAATATCAATAGGATACCTCCTTCTGAATAAGGATATATTTTATGTTCTCTGACATTTCTCCATGTCACAAGATTTTATCTATCATAATAGACATGGATATGATAAGGGTCAGGGTGGCATGTGTCTTCTGGTAGAGGCCAAGTTTTCCATCTCTGGAGTCGCCAGGTGAAATATTAACAGTCAAGTTCCTGAGACATGTTCACCATCAAGTCTCATAACTTACAATGTCCTATCCGTAGGGAATATTTGTTTAACTTATGTCCCCAACAATGGCTCCATTTCATATTTTATCCCTCGAGATGTTCTAGGATTTTCTTCGAACGATGTTGAGGTTGTTGTTGGAATTCACAGTCAATCACTCCATAGTTATCTAATGATTGGAATTTCCTTTAGTTAGTTTCCTCAAGGTGGAAATGAGTGTTGAAAAATCTTGGAATTGTTTCTCAAATATCTCCATCTTCTTCTATATAAATTATTCCATATTTTTTATCCCTGAATCTATATTTTTCAAAATAATGTTTTACATTGTATCTATCATGGTTGTCCTTCTAGAAGCCTTCTTCATTTAGTAGTTTTTTCAAACACATGTCATGAAAACATGAATTGCACATCCTATTTATTTCCTAACAAGATTACATGTGTACTCAAGTCACTAACTATGAATAGGATTCTCTTCACCAAAAGAGAATGTTACTCTCTAATATGTGCCAAAAGTATATTTGTTGTAGGTGGTCCCAAACTCCTAAACTCTATTGTTTAATTCCAACCTAGGAATGAGTGTAATTCATCTTAGAAAAACCATGCAATGAGTGTAATTCATCCTAGAAAAACCATCTTTATTGATCTAAGTAAGATCATGATATCAAGAAACCCATAAAAAACTTGTGTCCAAAATAAATGTCCAAAGTATTATTAAGAAATAATTAAACTAGACTAATAGATTTAAATATTGTATGAACTTCATTCATGGGTTTGTATATACAAAAACATTTCAACTAAAAAAATGGATTTTAATCACAATATCAAAATTTTATCTTATAGGAAGCATTGTCTATATGTGCAAACAAAAAAATTGATGTATTTGTATATCTCAATATTAAGCACATCCCATGATCCCGATATTAACGCATGATCCCATTGTATCCAATTGTATCCAATAAAATTAGTACCGCTTTTATTTAGTAACCATTATTCTTATATAATCTCAAAATGACACTAATATATTTGGGTGAAAAAATTATATTTATTTTGACATTAGTTTCAACACACAAGATTTTTTCCATTTTCAATGTCAAAATTCATTGTATTTCTATTTAATTTTTTTCTAAGTTGATCAAATTCCATATTATTGTTTTGGATTTTTTTTTTAATTTACCAATTCTTTCCATATTTGTTTCTTACCTTGTTTAAAGTTAAAATATCAATATTAAAAAGGGAAAATTTAAACATTTAATATTTTAAATGGAAAACAAAATATACAAAAACAAATATCCCATTGAGATCTTTCAAATCGTATATTGTTCTTTTAAAACACATTTCATATGAAATACTTATGACCCTAGAAAATGAGAATTCAAATTCAACTTCTCAAGGCCTTATCCTTTTTCTCTCAACAATAAAAATACATAAAATGAAATATGAGGAATTAATGATACGTACTTAGATTATGTTTTATTTTTAATTGAAGGATTTAATACATTTGCATAACATAATATTAATGAGAATATAAACAAAATGATAACTTTAAATTCATTTTGTACATTTGTGATGAAGCATATAAATTTTATGGTATGAGAGATTACTTTGTTGCATTTTTTTGTTGGTATAATAGTTGGAACTACCTCTAGTATCCTGTAGGGTTGACTCCCTATAGTAACAATGACACTAAAGGGTCGAGACTCATAAAAAGTATGACGCCTTCACATGTGTGGCTGGTGTAAGATAACATCATAGACATCCACTAGGGAAACATCACACAATACCTCATCCTTGAATGACTTGATACTATATGATAGGTGACATTATTGACTGACATAAATATCTCATCCTTGGTGGAGCCATCCAATGTTGTGTGGTTGTGAGTGTGGTATTGTCAGAAAATCAAAATGCTTGACGACCTCTGCTAAAATGAGTATCTTATAGATTCTGCTATCAACAATAAAATGCAACAAGGTCCCCTTCAACCACATTTGTGAATGGAAAATGTGCTCCCCCTCCTCAGGATCCTCTAGTTCTTTTGGTTGAATCGTTGCAGTCGCAATAGTAACATTGGGTTCTGCATCAATTATTTCACTCCTTTTATTATTATCTGAATCAGATTTTGAGTTGGGGCTCAACTCTATTTCTTTGATCTTAGCTACCAATGACATTTTTAAGCGACAATAATTGGTGTTGTGCCAAGGGATTTTGTGTAATTTGCACCACTTACTAGTGTCCTTCTTGGTCTTCGCATTGCCCTTGTTTTCCTTTGTCTTGGATTTGTTGTCTTGACTAGTTTGACTATTCTTTGAGTTAGGGTTGCCTTTACCATACTTTGGTTGTTACGAATTTGCAGATCCAGATTCCTACTTGTTCTACTCCTTAAATTTCTACTCGATTTTGACATCATATATAAAAGAAGATCCCAGTGATGACATGTTTAGAAACTCCATTCTAGTTTGGATGTACCTGTGTAGAGCACCATGGTATTTTATATCCAGATGTCGCTTAGAGTCTTTGATACCCAGCTTGGTGCGCAAGGTATGGACTTGACCCCAAATATTCCATAATCCTCTATGGAATTTTTCTCCTAGTAAATTTCCCACCAATTTTTGACATGGGAGAGATCCTTTAGCAGTGCAAAGATGATCTTTTCTCTGTCGAAAAAATTGTGAATGGAGAAATAACCTTGTAGAAAATTTAACCACTTTTCCAAAGAATCCACATCGATATGACATTCAAATACGGGAATATCAAAATTAACTTGTACCTTGAATTGGGTAGTGTCTCCAAAGTGACTGCTTGACCTAGACACACCTGTTATTGTCGGTAATCGTTGAAGCATTTGGGTAAAATTCTCCAACATCGTATTCCTTGGTTGCATGAGGGCTTCTGCGAGGAACAACTTGATGGGACCTTCTGCTCCCTCATTCCTCTTCTCTTCCATAATGGGAGGCCACTTGGGCTGGTGAGAGAAGTTATCCTTAAGGGAAACTCTCTCTAGATCCAACTCTCTATATACTGACCTTGTCGAGGACATTAACAAGAAACAAAAAGGAGTAGACTACTCTGATATCACTGATCGAGATTATTTTGAGAATAAAATGAAGGAAAAGATATAGAAATGAAATATATAGAGATATTGTGAGATACACATAAATATTTCAATAAACACAGAGATACATTAATGAAAAATTTTTATTAATGAGAGAATGAACAAAAACTATACAATTACAGAGTGACTGACTCGCTAGAATGGTGGCAGCTTATCTCTTAGAAGAGATGTGATGGAAATGCTCATCACTAAGAAGATTATGACGATTAAAATGAGGTTCTAGAGGATTTTTTATCATAAAGTAAGTGCAAAACCCTAACCACAGAAGATGAAATGCCAAAAGGTTTGTGGGCCCTGATGAGGGTAGTTGGTATGTCAACTTTCCAAGGGCGTAACTTTTTCATACGACCTCTGTTTCAGGCACATGATAGCTCATTTGAAAGGTATATCCAAGTAATACATTTTTTTCTATCACACTCTAACTAAAGCCGACAATGTGACTATGGCGGTCTAAAAAAACATTGTTTAGGGCCTCAAAATGACCTTGAAAGTTTAGTACGCGAAAAGATGTAGAAAATGGCAAGGTGGAAACCCTTGTTTTGAGCCAATTACAATGTCGTCCGTCCAATCGACGGATTTACAATGTAACGCTAAGGGTTGCTTATTTATATCTATTTCAGGGTAATTTTGATTTTGGGTGCAGTCCATCAACGTTAACTCGAACCTCTCAAATGAATTTCCATTCCCAAGGTTACACATTTTATTCTTTAAATGTTTTTTTAAATATTATTAAATAAACTAAATTGAATTAAATAATATTTTAAATGTTATTTATAGATTTGTTTTAGTGAATGTTAATCATCATATGTTGCAAGTTAAAGAATTAAAATTGTTATGATTTTAATTAAAAGAACTTTAAGAAATAGTTAATTTATAAAATTGGATAAAATTATTTTTCAAGAAAACCCTTATAAATGGATTTTTGTTAGATCTTAGTTATCATTATGAGGCCTAATCCTAGCTAGCTCAAATTTCTGGGCGGAGGGAGTCTCATGCACCAATTTGGTGTCTAGCTTGACCATGACCTTAAAAATAGATTATTATTATTATTATTATTATTTATAGATTTATATATGTTGCAAGCCAAAAAAAAACTAAAATTGTTATGATTTTTTAATTAAAAAACTTAAAAAAATATTTAGTTTATAAATTTGGTTAAAGTTTTTTTTTTTTTAAAAGCCTTGGATCTGTGTTATCATTATGTGACCTAATCTTAGCAAACCCACCACGTTTAGAAAATGTTGTAGTCTATATTATTTATAGATTTTTATATGTTGCAAGCTTTAAAGAAAAACTAAAATTGATATGAATTTTTAATTAAAAAACTTGAATGAATATTTAATTATAAAATTTGTTAAATTAAAAAAAAATAATCTTAAATGGGTTCTTTGTTATCCAAAAATTCTATCTTTGCTCATTCCCAAGTCCAAGTTACATATTTTATTTTTTAAATATTTTTTAAAATATTATTAAATAAACAAAATTAAATTACATAATCTTCTAATATTATTTCTAATATTGTAGTCTAAAAATTCTATATTTCCAAAAAAAATTCATTCTCAAGGTTAGGCATTTTATTCTATAAATATATATTTTTAAATTATTATATAAACCAAATTAAATTACATAATCTTCCAAATATTATTTGTAATGTTCTGATCTCATTTTACTTAATTCATTCCTAAGGAATTTCCATTCTTAAGGTTAGCATATTTTTTTTTAAATATTATTAAATAAATTAAATTAAGTTACATAAAATTTCAAATATTATTTATAATTGTGTAGTCTAAGAGTTATATGTTTTTCATTGGGAGAGAATAAGAATTTTATGTTTTTCATTCTCAAGGCATTATTATTTTCAATGTTAGAAATTTTATTTTTTAAATATTTTTTAAAATGTTATTAAATAAACAAAATTAAATTATATAATATTTTATATATTATTTATAATTTTTTAGTCTAGAAATTTTACCTTAGAAATTTTCATTTTCAAGATTAAACATTTTAATCTTTAAATATTATTAAATAAACTAAATTAATTTATATAATCTTCCAAATATTATTTATAAAGTTTTTGTACTGTAGAAGTTCTAAGTTTTTCATTCCAATGAATTTCCATTATGAAGGTTAAACATTTTATTCTTTAAATCTTTTTTAAAATATTATTAAATAAACTAAATTAAATTACAGTTTTCCAAATATGATGTATAATGTTGTAATTTACAAATTCTATTTTTTCATTCCAAAGGAATTTCCATTTTCAAAGCTAAACATTTTATGCTTTAAATATTTTTTAAAATATTATTAATTAAATAAAATAAAATTACAAAATATTTGTTTATATATTTGTATATGTTGCAAACTAAAGAAATACAATTGTTATGATTTTTTAATTAAGAAAAAGCTTGAAGGAATATTTAATTTATAAAGTTGAGTAAAATTTTTTTTACGGAAACCCTAGTAAATGAGGTATTTATTCCTTTTAACTTCAACATGTGGATATTTCAATTTGTGAAATTTTATCTTAGTTAATTTATGTGGCTTAAGAAATGTTGTAGTTTAGTTGTTCTGGGATATTTTTCAGAAATCTACCGGTCTTAGGATATTAGGACATTTAGTAAGACCCAACAATCTTTACAATATATCTAGCCAAATTCTTAAGCTCTTAGGACATCAAGTGAGGCCCAACAATCTCTACAATATATCTAGCCAAAAACTTGACCCCGAAACCTCTTGCATTATAACCACAACACTCATCCACTCTTGTTAATCCACTAACTAAAATTAAATAAAGTTATATGACATCATACACTCTCACCCTTTCTCTAACAATCCTTTTTCATTACCATTATATGTTGTGACCATAAAATTTAAGTCCAAATAGATAACGGTAAGATGATATTCTTTATATTTGTGATTTTTTCTTTAAAAAGATATATTTTTATCAATATGTGTTTAATGATGGTTAGTGTTTAACCTTACTTAAGATTAATAAAATCTATAGTACAAATAAATGAAATGAAATTAAATATTTTTTAGAATGTTATTTATAAGGAAATGAAAATACTAAGATTGTTATGGTTTTTGAAATAAAAGAGTTTTTCAAGAATGTTTAATTTATGAAATTGGGTAAGCTTATGTGTTATATTATCAAGGGAAATGGTGTTGATCCTCAACTTCATTTTTATCATGAATTCTACAAATTCTTTCATTCCAAGGTGTTTATTAGTTAGTTCAATGACCAATTTCACTACAAATAAGCATTAATCCCCAATTTGGTTTTGTTTTTTAAACTCATAAATGTTGGAAAAATAATTCTAAATAGCCAAATTAGGATTTGCAATTCTTTTGTAGTATTTTGATTTGCTTGTGAAATCTCACTACATATTCATAAAATTACTACATTGCCCTCTCCTCAATTAATGAACTTGATCCAAAATGGATCATTATATAATTGTTCATATATCCTGGTACTTTCTAGGTGGAAAAATTACAGGAATTGGCTTGTAGCACTCATTTTAGTAGCAAGTCCCAATTTGGAGGTTTGGAGTCTAGAAACTTCTAGAGACAATTTAAGGCATAAAATGAAACTTTTGGGGGTCAACAATTTGTGAGCATAGCCTGAACCCCTCAATGTTGTTCTACACACTAGAAGCTTTCTAATGGTTCTAAAACCACCTTAATTGGAGTTTGTATGAAGAGGTTATGCCTCCAAAAGTTCACCCACCTTGTTGACCACCATGGTACCTGGTGGATGCTACATTAGCACCCATTACTCCCACATGTACGGCTAGTCACATGTGTAATTTCAAGAATATTCTAGAGGGCCCAATATTTAACATATCCCGACAGTAATCTAGGATTAACCTCAACCCTTANCCATTACTCCCACATGTACGGCTAGTCACATGTGTAATTTCAAGAATATTCTAGAGGGTCCAAAATTGTAACATTAATTAAGGGTTGAGGTTAATCCTAGATTACTGTCGGGATATGTTAAATATTGGGCCGCTAGGAAGAGAAGGGGTTCCATCCTTTTTGCATTGTAATTGTTCCATAGAGTATATAATTTAGTATTAGGATTTTAGAGCATAATAGATGAGGTAGAAGATGTTGTAGCATCCATTTAAGCCATATTTTCTATAGTGGGTGCCCCTCTCTTTGTACCTTCATTTCATAACTAAAGAAAAGAGAGTATATCATAGGCCTCACCTTCTAGTTGTTTTTTCTCCCATATCGAGTCTTAGGTCACACCTTCTATTCATTTTCTTGGATGATGTGTTCATTTGATTGTTCTTTCATTTTCAAATTTCAATTATTTCCATTAATTTGAGCATTAAGATAGTAATAATAAATATGGGAGCTAAGGAAATAAATCGCATAATAAAATATTTTAGAATATTGAAAGATCTATTGTGAAGAGCTATTCCATTGGAATATCTTTGAGTTTATGTGGGAAGTTTCCTGATCCAATAATTTTCATAGACAGAATTCACAAAACCCTACCTATGGTGGATGAGTCGAATCATAACAACCCTTGGTATGTAGCATAAGAGAGATTCACGAAGATAGAAGAACAATTGATTGGTATCTCTTGCAACATGGACCTCCTCATGGTTGTTGATGAATGCAACTATGTGAGACATTCTCCATATTGCAAACCTGTGAGGTGTGTATCATTGCATCTATGTGAAGTCTTTCTCTCATCTTACAAACTTGAGAGAAATCCCCTAAGAAGGGTACGTGGTTCCTCCCTCAGACATATCTAGGAACGTAGAGATGACCTACTCCATTCGGAGAGTGTGAAGAAGTCCATATGACTATCTAGTGGGAAAGGTGATCTGATGAGTTGGACATGCATGTGGCTGAGCACAAGGTGAATGCGTGGAATCCCAAAGTGTTGGGTGAATCATCATGTGAACCAAAATGAATATGATGTGTTAGCCTCCTCTGAGTAGTAGAGTTGACAAGAAAAATCCAGATGATTCTCCTTTGTGAGGTAGTGGGAAAGAAGATCTATAGAGTCGACGTGCCTACGGATGAGCACAAGTGAACGTGTGTAGATGTGGTTCTTCGGTGTAATGCAGTGAGCCAGAGATATGAAATCCCTATGAA
>JASDQU010104262.1:28788-48732 GCA_032191745.1 Picea mariana
TGGGGGTTGGTCCCCCTTGTCATGGGTGCTACTGGAGGTGTCACGCCTCCTCCCTTGACACCATGTCGTGAACCTCTATGGCGTCCTCTAATAGAGATCACTGCATGGACAAGTTAAATTTTTAATTAGCGCCATGTTATTAATCAAAGGTTTTACTGTAGTGGAAATCATGGCAATCCACAATCATAGGGTTGAACGCACTCTGATACCATATTTAATGGCCCTGTCGTTAATACTACAAGTGACACAAGTAAGTGCAATTTTTTTTTTGTTTTAGGCAGGAAGGGAATGATGACAACAATTAAACCACACAACTTGGCAAAGAACATAACACACGCAGATCAGGCAACAAACAACAACGACTCAACACACTAGCACATCATGCAATTGGGCAAACATGTGAATCAAGACAAATAAAGATGGCTACCCACTCGACACAGGAAAGACAATGCCTACAAGCTAAAGGACAACATCAACCACCCGATGCAATGACTTTGAAGACCAGTAACTAGAAAACCTCTACGGTGTGCAAAACCCAACGCACTGAGGTGTTACATAACCAAGTACCAATATCAATTACAATGAACACATGCCCACATTGACAAGAACAAGAATTTGACCAAGTTATCATTCACCTCTATCTATTAGGGCGTGCAATGATCCCCTCATCAGGAATCATGCTATCACCAGGCGATAGGTGTGACAATAACTATTATAGGATAAATTAGTAGGTGTGGACACTAACTTATCTCCCTAGATCCACCTAGATCTAGAACAAAACACACTAGAACATGACTCTTTCCTTAAGTTTTAAATATTGAATTTACTAACTAAAGAGGGATAGGTTACATACCATTTAAACGTCGCTTCCTCTCGCCATCGCCATCCTAGCTCTGTTCCAACACTCATACAATGATGATACTGCAAAAGAATGCAACCAACCAAAGTGATAGTAATAGCATAAACTCAATATAAACCTATGTATGTGATCAAGGAATCATACAATAAAACACAACAAGATTTATAGGAAAGAATCATATTACTGTATCATATTAAATGTGAAAGAGAGATTACAACCATGGCCTTGATGTCATAAGCTCCCTTCCAACTGTCCTTCGTTTCCCACAAACTTACACTCCAAGAATTCTGAGAGCATAGATCTGATAATATTCACAATCTATCCTGACAAAGGCAAAACTCAAAGACAATCCAACCAAGCTAATAATTCCAAGCCAAATCCAACTTAGCCCCTCTCCATGAGAGCTCCTCTCCTTTTATAAGCTGAAGAGGATAAGGTGAGGACGTTAGGATGATCCCACTAAATCATGAAAGTGAGTAAGATCCAAACCATTCAGATGCCACCTCACCATGGAAGTTTATCCTTCTAGAAGATTCGAGAAAACACTCATTTTTCCCACGTGTAAGCATTCTCGAACCCTGCCTATAGAGAAAATTGTGAACTCCTCGCGACCTAGCTATGATGGAGTCTGTGAGAATCAAGCATTCTCACACCCTAGTTATAATGCAACCTATGAACTTCTTCTTTTATAGGGTTTTTACAAAGGAAAATGAAACTTCTTTTCTTAGAAAAAGTTCTTCTCCCTTCTTTATTCAAGAACTCAGGCCACTAACCCCTCTGAAGACTACATATAGGTTTACATCATTAACAGTCATAGGGATGATGAAAATAATGTTTAACAGAGAGCCCCCCAAAGTATGAAGTTAGAACAGAGTGATAGCTGAAATACTTTGTCGAGTGTGTGTAGGGAAGAAGGAACAGACGGTTGGAAACCAGCCAACAAATAAGGAAATACAGTACAATAATACATCATCACTGAGGTAGGCATTCCCATACTCGGAATACAAATGACTCAAAGCATAAATGTCTACATGCGAAGATCCATGTCAAGTAAGACAAGTCATGGCCACCAAACATACAATGTGGATCTATGTAACAGTACACTGAATATACTCCAATGCAACCTGGATCTATCAGAAAATATCCAGGTTCTTCATCTCTGCCACTCTATAGTACGAATCTAACCATGTGAATACATGTGCTGAAGTCGAACATTGTAGAAACCATTTGATTACTGGTCATTAGTGTATACCATTAACAAGTGTGAGGAAAATCACCATTAATGTCAATGACTCCCAAGGTACACTAGTACAATCCAACAAATGTGAATAAATGAGCTAAAGTCGAACACTCAGCAAAATCTCCCAATCAGGGATCAATAATGAAAACCCACTGTCGAAATCGAGGAAACCTGCCACTGAGGCATGCAAGTTCCAAGGTACCNCCTTAATGTATCCCACATCAATGACTCGAAACAAGTAACAAGATTTGATGTAGGTCAGAGTAACAAGTGATTCAGAACTGACTCAGGGATGGCTAATGCAATAGAAGGCTTAAAGACTACAGAAATGGCCGACCCAACATAAGGCTTTTCGGGTTGAACTTCATTTTGAGCATATTGACGACACGACAATTGTCTTGGAAACACTAACTCAACAACAGGGATCACAGACAACTTTGTAATCTTATAAAGGAGTATGATCAGGAGACAAGTGGATTTTCCAACCTAGACACAATCTGAGTTAAAGGGTTTCATGTTCAAAAGAGACTCTTCCATGGAATACAGGTTTAGACATATTTCTTTCCCAATTCCCCCCCCCACCATTTCTGGTGAGTACCTCTTTATTTTTATGCAAGCTTGAGGAGGATAACATATGCTTGTCAATTTAAGCTCATGCTTCAGACGAGTCCCTCGGAGTATGTTTAACGAACCCTAGGAAGGAGTGGTTCGGTCCCATATAGGCCTTTCATTCTTTGTTTTATGAGTCGAAAGAAAGAAAACTTAGAGGTTTTTCATGTTTATAGAGTCTAAAAAACACTTAAAGAGAACTCTTTCAGTTCCTTTTTTGTAAAGTAGTCTGATGAGACCAAAAAAGAGATAAATTATCGCTCAACATATGCTTTCTTCAAATACTTTAATGAGCGTGAAAAGAACAAGGTCGCTCGGCAGTCTTTTCATGTTTAGAGAGTCTTAAAAGAGCTTAAAGGGAACTCTAGTGGGTTCCTTTTTTGTATAACCTTTACGAGTCTGAAAAAGTGATAAAAGTATACTTGGTTACATTCTCACGTATTTACGAGCATCAGAAAGAACAAAGACTAAGCTCGGTAACTCATTCTCATGTATTTATGAGCATGAGAAAGAACAAATACTAAGCTCAGGATTGTTTTCATTTTTATGCAAGCTTTAAAACAAAACAAAACTATGCTTGGACCTGGTTTCATTTTTACACAAGCTTGAACCAGAGGAAACTATGCTTGGACCTGGTTTCAGTTTTACACAAGCTTGAACTAGAGGAAACTATGCTTGGACCTAGTTTCGGTTTTACACAAGCTTGAACCAGAGGAAACTATGCTTGAGGTAAGTGGTTTCATTTTTACACAAGCTTGAAACATAGAAAACTATGCTTGGACTTCCCAACACATAACACATGGATGGTTGGTACTTAGCCCCAACTTAAGAAGCTAGCGGCTCAACTTTGGCATGAAGTCTAGAGGCTGAGGCAAACACCCCCCAAGCTTCATTTCATCCAACTGCAAAGGAGAATGAAATTAAGATTCAAATACTATACAAAGGACTTGACTCAAATAGAGAGGGGGAAAAGCTATTTTAGTTTTTAACAAGCTAGGCACAGAAACAAGAACTATGCTCGTAACCTCTATTTCATTTTTTAATGAGGTTTCCACAGAGAAAAGAACTATTCTTGCAACCTCTATTTCATTTTTTAACGAGGTTTCCACAGAGACGAAAAAACTATCCTCGTAAGTGGTTTCATTTTTAACGAGCGTGAAATAAAAAAACCATGCTCAAAGACTTATGTTTCATTTTTTAACGAGGTTTCCTAGAGACACAAAAACTATCCTTGGACTCTATCTTCTTG
This sequence comes from Picea mariana, assembly GCA_032191745.1. Lineage (NCBI taxonomy): Eukaryota > Viridiplantae > Streptophyta > Pinopsida > Pinales > Pinaceae > Picea > Picea mariana. The sequence continues at coordinate 32,746 of JASDQU010104262.1, forward strand.
ATCATGGATTCCAAGAGGACAATTCTCCAGAATGACACCATGTCAAGGGACAAAAATCGGTCATGGCTTCCAAGAGGTCTTCACTGGAAGGAAGAAACACACTCTAGAAGGACACCATGTTGAGGATCGTGACAGGAGTAAAGAGATCATGCTCTAACAACCCTATCGAAGAGATCACCATGTCAACTACTCGATCTAGGTCATCAGAAGTTGAATCCATGGGCGACAACGCCACATAATTGACTTGTGGCGGGGGTGATACCATCTGCATATAAGAACCATTTAGGGAGGCAATCCAGTCAGGGTCAATGAATGAAAGTTGATCAACAGTCACAATTCTTCCATCGTGAGGGAAAGATATCACATGAAAAAGAGTGGACACAATAGCTTTCATGGCATAGACATAATCCCACCCAAGAAGTAAAGTGAAATCCAAGGGATCTAGGACTACCATGACATCAACGAAGATATTTTTCCCTCCCAAAGTTATAGGAAATTGAGGAAGGGTCCCTAAAGGTTGACTAGTTCTTCTGTTAAAAGATAATAGATTTTGTGTAACTGGTGCAAGCGGAGGACAACCCAAAGCTTGCCAAGCAAAAGAGGACAAAATACTAACGGATGCACCTTCATCTATCCATGTCTGAGGAACGTCTTGGCCCCAAAACTGTACTATAATCTAGAAAGGAATGTGAGAGGGAAGACGAGGTCCAGTTATCACACCCCAATCAAAATGGATGGCCTCATAACTTGGAGGTGGTTCCACGGAAGAAGGAGGAATATCCCCGGCATGGTAGATTCTATATCAACAAGAAAAATATGGGTAGTATCGGGTTTAGTCTCTAGCTGAAGAGTAGGATCGACCGATGACGATATCAGATCGACCACTTGGGTTGCATTCTCCAAGGGGAGAATGGGGTTGACAGGTGGAAACCGTTCGACCACTTGGGTGACAATCTCTAATGGGAGAGGGGGATCGACCGAGGATGGGATTGGATCGACCACTTTAGTTTGATTCTCTGAGGGGAGAGCGAGATTGACCAAGGATGGTATCAGATCAACCACTTTGTCAACTAGTTCAACTAAGGACGTGACCAAATTGATGACATGATTAACTGGATTGATCGATGAAGGGACTAGAGTGATCAGTCCATTAACTATAGGGGGGTCAAGAGTAATCTTCTGATCAGCAACTAGAAGTTGAGGCTATGAAACATTCATGTCTTCTAGTAATTTTGAGGCTTCAACCATACGAGGGAAAAGGTGAGTTAGATGACTCCCTTTGCATAACATGCACGAGAACTTGACTCTACTTTTCTTCTTCCCAATGGTATCTTGATTAGTCGATGGGAAGTCATCAACATGTTGTTCATAGGCTAACGACATGGGTTGGCGAGGATGTGTAGACAATGCTTCTATAACCTTGGATAGACCAGGGCATTCCTTGAGTTGTTTGGGTGATATTGACATCATCAACACTCCCAGCGCGATTAACAATAACTGGTTGCTTTCCAACATGCTTGATAGTTGTTGGAGGTTTTGACCCTTGTTTATCTTTCTTCTTCTTAATCTTTCTTTTCTTCTTCTTCTTATTCACCGAGTTACTAGATTCAAAACTTTCACTTGACGAAGAAGATGAAATGGAAGGCAACCTTGCAAGCGAAGAACACGAAGAAGACCTTACTGGTGAAGAAGGTGAAGGATCAACATGAGGTTGAATTTCTTGGGGGGAAGTGCTTACGACTGAATCACTTACTGCATTCGAGATTACCTGAGTGGAAAAAAACCATACCGGTAATCCAATTGTGAGACCTGGAAGGCTCAAAGTAGCGATGTGAGGAGGACCAATGTTTTCGTAAGAAGGAAAAAGAAAAGGTTCCCCTGGAAAAGGGGTTCCTTCATTGGTCATTCTGGGAACTGACGCCATTAAAACAAAGATCCAATTTAGAGTCCACTAGGGAAAACAAACAACACATGCTAAAAATCTAGTAAGCAAGAAAGAAAACAAAAACTTCTCACAATGAGCACACTAGTTGGTGATGAAATCCAATGTCATGAGAACAAAGTAAGAAGGGGTCGAGATAGAGCGAGTGGAAAATTTATGTTGACGACCTGCTTAATGGACTTACACCCTGGTGCGAGCTCCCACACATAATCGTGGGTATACCCTCCAAGGAGCCCAAGTGAGTTTGGCCAACGTCGATTCGAGGTACCGTGAAGAATTTCCCCTCCACAGTCACCTTGTGTAAAGACCCTAAAGAGATAGGCCACTAAGGTTACCAATCACTACAATGATGCCTGGGGAAACAGTCGACAGTACGATCCACGCGCAAGGACAGGGTATCTAGCCCAAAATCAACTTGAAAGGCTTCCATTCATCATTGTGGGTATACCTCTGAAGCGACCCCCATAATACGTGCAACCTCTACACCAAGACCAACAAAGCAGAGTGAGTAACTCTGCCAGTCTCAATGCGACCTCATGATTGACCCTCGTGTTAGAAGGGCTTCCCAGGACAAAAAGTAATAAATGGATTTAACCGCTCCCTAACTCAAGATTCTATGTTTGTTTGCAAATTTAGAAAGTTATCTTTCACACCTACTCCAAAGCCCTACAACTAATCTAATGTAGGTTTGCTACAAGAAAGTATAAAACATGTCTAATCAGTTTTTATAAGTGCTTTATTTTATGGTTGTTGTTACTTAAGAGGAAAATGGCATGGACAATATGGTGTTTTGACCGACTAAAAAATTATGCAAAGAGATGACGATGCAATATTTTCATTTCGATGAAAGTTATGCTACGAGAAGGAGAAAACATTTATCATTCCCATATGCACGATGTCCCAAAAATTATTAAACTCGTCAATATAAATATTATCAAGAAATGAGAAAAAGGTATTGTTCACCAATGCACGATTCATGCCCCCCCCCCGGAATTTAAGACCAAAAAATGCCAAGAATCATGCAATTTCGCTACTTCAAATGCAAGGATGCCCGCAATCTAATATAAAGCAAGAAATTAAATCTTTTTGTTTCAAAAATTTCACTAAAAGAAATAATGAACTTTCTTAAAACAAAGAAACCAAAACTAAAAGTTTTCTTTTAAAGCGAACTATTTAGAAGAAATATGATTTTTCCCTAAACAATTCTAAATAAAACACAGGCTTTGGAATTGAAAGACACTCAAAGAAGGAGACTAATCCTTCAAAACCAAACAAAGAAAAGATGGGTAAAAGCAACTCAAAGAATGTCAAGTAGACTGTAAACAAATCAATACAGGCTCCAAAAGTTCAATCCAGCTGATCAAAGAAAAAATGGGTCATCAAAAGATGACAAGACCCAATCCAAAAAAGTGTATAAACAAGTTCGTAGCCTAGCAGTATAGTACAGTGCGAGAATTAGGTATTCTCACAGGCTAGACACTAGTAGAGTGCAACAAGTTCGCACTGGATCTAACAACAGGGTGAAAAAATCAATGGTTTTCACAGACTGTAGAGAGGTAGAGTGCGAGAATGTTTGTAATCAAAGAAAATTTTGAAAAAGGACAAGGAATCTAAGTGAACTTCTAGATCCAGAGAGTCTAGATGGATGTCCCACAGACTCAGAAACCAAAAAACAAGCAATCAAAGGAAGGGAAGCTAGACTAACTAGGAAACAATCCATTCCCTATTATGGTCGCCAATTTTGTTATAGGATAAATCTGTAGGTGCGAACAGTAACTAATCTCCCTAGATCCACCTAGATCTAGAACAAAACACACTAGAACATGATGCTTTCCTTAAGTTTTAAATATTGAATTTACTAACTAAAGAGGGATATGTGACATACCATTTAAACGTCGCTTCCTCTCACCATTGCCATCCTAGATCCGTTCCAACACTCATACAATGATGATACTGCAAAAGAATGCAACCAACCAAAGTGATAGTAATAGCATAAACTCAATATAAACCTATGTATGTGATCAAGGAATAGTACAATAAAACACAACAAGCCTTACAGGAAAGAATCATACTATTGTATCATATTAAATGTGAAAGAGAGATTACAACCATGGTCTTGATGTCATAAGGTCCCTTCCAACTGTCCGTCATTCCCCACACACTTCCACTCCAAGAATTCTAAGAGCATAGATCTAATAATATTCACAATCTATCTTGACAAAGGAAAAACTCAAAGACACTCCAACCAAGCTAATAATTCCAAGACAAATCCAACTTAGCCCCTCTCCATGATAGCTCCTCTCCTTTTATAAGCTGAAGAGGATAAGGTGAGGAGGTTGGGAAGATCCCACTAAATCATGAAAGAAAGTAAGATCCAAACCATTCAGATTCCACCTCACCATGGAAGTTTATCCTTCTAGAAGATTTGAGAAAACACTGGTTTTTCCCATGTGTAAGCATTCTTGCACCCTGCCTATAGAGAAGATTGCAAACTCCTCGCGAATTAGCTATGATGCAGCCTCGGAGAATCAGACATTCTCACACCCTAGCTATAATGCATCCTGCAAACTTCTTTTTTTATAGGGTTTTTACAAAGGAAAATGCAACTTCTTTTCTCAGAAAAAGTTCTTCTCCCTTCTTTCTTCAGGAACTCAGGCCACTGACCCCTTTGAAAATTGTAGATAGGTTTACATCATTAACGATCTTATGGATGAAGAAAATAATGTGTAACATAACCTATTTGGACCAATAACCCAAGAAAATTCCAACACGCTAGAAGACCGAATTAACTGACAAGGAGACTATACCCACGTACCCAAGCAATAAGTCGACAAGACACGAGATGACGTTACTCAATTTGAAAAAATTGTGCAAGATATTAAACAACTTTTCCAACAAACCAAACAACAATATTGTTAAGCATGATGTCTAAGTGCAAAGGAGTGAATTATTATAAAGTTTACCCTTACCATAAATGTTACCATAAATGATATCATAAATGTGATCATACATGTTATCATAAATGTGACCTATTATATCTAACAAATATATCATTGTCCCATAATAATATTTTGGTCTATTAATATTCATTGTGGTAAATATGTTTAAAAAACAAATGCCATCCGTAAATCATATCAGAAACAAAACACTATCCATCACTACATAACCAAAAATCGTTATCCATTACTACCTATCAAAATGCAGACATGTTAACGATGTCTATTAAACAAGATTGATGTTTATTTAGTATTTTCCCAGGGTTATTAAATCGTGTTAATGTATCTATATCAAAACACTATCAACCATCCATTTGTTGTCTAAAAAGGTATGCTATCGCTGTGTAAAGAAAATATAAAATATATTATTGTTGTCTAAAATTTTCTGTGTAAAATATACAATTAAAACTATGACTATCAAATTCACATATTAAACATTGTTTATTATATTTGCAATTAAAACATTGTCTATAATATGCTACCAATCAATAAATCACTATCAATAAATGATTCATTGTCGGATTGATGAATAGTCGTCTAACAGTTGTAAATCGCTGAGTTTAAATTATGAGTTGTTTAAGTGCAGGGATAGATTAAATTCGCTTAAACACAAATACTATTAAATTCGTTGTCAATATACACACCGCAATTATTAAATATTTATTAAGTGCACAGAGAGATTAAACAAAAATATTATTAAATTAGCTGTCAGATATATACACAACAATTGTTATTAACTTCATTGTCAAAATGTATTAAAGTTGTAGTCATACACATGAAAAACATTGTCAACCATCAATCATTGTCTGAAGGGTCAATTATTTTCTAGCACAGTATCACTGTCTGTAAATATAATTAGGGAAATCGCTGGTATATATAAATTGTCCATACAATAAATAAAATCGCTATCATAGATGAACAAGCTATATAAAAATTGCTATAGAAATTCGTTGTCATACACCACCACATGCAGATAAATCATTGTCCAATAGATATCATATGATATCGTTGTCTAAATTTATGATATCGTTGGGTAAATATGTGACATGATTTCAATTTCTAAACATATGATATGATGTCATTGTCTATTATGTGATAATAGAATCACAATGATAATAGTTGTAAGAAACATCGTATTGATAGAAATCATTGTATAGCATATAAATTATCGTCCTTAACCTATTAAAAACACAGTCAATATATAAATTCACAATCGAAATGTATAAATTGGTGGTTGTGAAATCGAATGGCTATGTAAAATTGCAGTCAATATATAAATGGCTATATAAAATTCACAGTCAATATATAATTTTCCAGTCAATATCTAAATTCACAGTCAATGTATAAATTGGTGGCTGTGAAATTGAATGGCTTTATAAACTCGCAATCAATATATAAATGGCTATATAAAATTCACAATCAATAGATAATTTCGCAGTCAATATCTAAATTCGCAGTCAATGTATAAATTTGTGGCGATGAAATCAAATGGATATATAAAATTTACAGTCAGGATACGTAAATTAAAATGTTGTCATTCACATATTAATAACGTTGATATTTTACCAATCAGAGAGCCAGGAATCAACAATTAAAATCACACAGGTTCTACCAATCAAGTGTTGGGTAATATGCCAAGAAATCAAAGAGATAAAGCGTAAATATAATCAAACAAAAATGCAGAGACTAATCGATCAGAGATGAATCAACAAAAATGCAAAGATACTCAGCATAAGAAGGCACAAGACTAATCATTCGGAAATGGATCAACCAAACCCGCAAATACTCATTCACAAGGAGGCACAAGGAATTGATATTAATCATAAGATAAAAATGCAGAGATAAGTAAGGGCTGATAACCGGGCAAATTTTATCCTTCACTTATTATCCATGCACAGGAAAGAAGGGCATTTGAATCTATAAGTCCTTAAACACCGAAGTGACGACCGTCGATTTGGTTCCAAGATGATTTCTTAGGCATAGACTAATAACTAAAGGGATAAGGGATAGAAGATAAAAAATCATTTTTTCTTCTCATAAATCAATAAAAACAAACACAGAGAAGTCATTGCAATCATAGGTTGGGTTCGCCAAGGGAATCAATTCAAAATGCAGCAAGCGTAAGGTTGGGATAACTTTAAATTCATTGATTATAAAACGTTGAGTAAAACATAATCTTTACACAATAGAACTACAGTAATTATAGCATAGGAACAATATTAAATTACCATTCAAAAATATACGCATGCATACTGTAGCCAAATGCGAATATCCGAGTCGTTGTCCTGCACTCTCCATCTTGCTCCCACTTGTCAACCGATGTGACCTCACTAGTACCTCTCAACCAATGCTAGGGGTACTCTTCTCCCCCTTGAGCCCCCCGAGTTGCAAAGGGGCCACACACACAATACCATAGAAGAGCTCGCACCCATCTCGCCTCACAATATCGAGCTACCACTTGATACCCGAGCTGGGTATCCCAACTCCCATAAGAAAAGTTTAGTCAAGACAAAAATTCAGTAGTGTAATGCTACACATAAAGATGAGATCCATACTCCTCCTCCTCCATCCTTTTTATAGATTTTTTAAGTGACTTCTTTCCCAAATTCCCATTAAATTCCTTTTTCATTAATTTAATCAGAAAAACCTCCCCCGTACACATGTCACCCATCCCCTGGTTGCACTAGAAAATTAATTTTAATAATTATTTAATTATTCCTATTTCCCTCATCCACCTAAAAGCATTTCTAAAAATGCTCCTTGGTGTCCCATTATTCACTTACAAATCTTGAATGACTTACGCCTTACTTAATTCCTAGTTGAGTTCAAAAATAGCAAGTTCCTAAGGCAAGATTCCTTACTAATTAGACATTCAACTGTTTCTTTATGTTTCCCCTTTTCTTTAGGTTTCCCCCTTTTTCTTTAAGTTTCCTGTTTATTTTAAGTTTTCCTCTTTTTCCTTTTTAACTAAAATCAATTTAGCAAGTGTAGATAAAACAACCATTTATCCCGCCCGCACGGGTGTAGAAGGATTGGCAAGTGCTGTGTAAATGGAAGGAAATTTGTAAAATGAAGTCTCATGTTCGATTCTCACCCGGATTTACTCGTGTGCCATTCTTGCGGGCTGGGTGGTTGCACCTGGGGTTATAGTGAAAGCCAACGGGGATCGACCCCATGTCATGCGAGTACGAGAACTGTGAGTTGTCGATTCCCCCAGTAAAAAAAAAAAAAACAACCATTTATCCCTTTTTCTTCTTTAATTAAAAATTAATTTAATAAGTGTAGATGCAACAACCATTTACCTTCTTTTCCTTTTTTTTTATTTACTAAAATTAAATTAGCAAAAATAGATAAAAACAACCATTTCCCTTTTTGTTTAAATTTTGATCCTCCACTGTAATCTTGACTTTAATAAATAAATTTGAATTTCTTACCCCCTTCTTGTTACATCTTCATTTATTATTTATTTTTTTGACCACATGTTCTAATTAGACCTACGTTGTAAGTTCATTAGGACGAGAGACATTTTTATTAGGGAAAAAATGTTCTTAAAACTTACTTGTCACATCATTCATTTTAAGGTCGTTTAGGTTTATTCAATTACCAGTTAAAATAACGACTTTCCCTTCAGGATGCACTAGGTGCTCCAAGGGTGCCACTCCCATGTTTTCATTTTCCTTGCACGACATGCCCTTCAAGAAACACTATGTGCTCCAAGGGTGCCACTCGCCTCTTTCTGTTTTCCTTGCGTGAAATGACCTTTAGGACACACTACATGCTCCAAGGGTGTCACTCGCCTCTTGAATGACTTTCTAGACATCAAAAACCCCTAGAGTCAATATTCCTCTAGGTGATCTTGTGGGAGACTAAGGGCCTCTAAGGAATAAGGCGCCTGCCTTATTGCGTGTCCCTTAGAATCATCACAAGTGACTATCGTAGTCTACCCTTTAGAATTATCGTCAGCGACTATCATAGTCTGCCCTCATGGTATCATGGGTCTTCTCAAACTAGGTAATCGTCAACCTATAGTTTGAGCCATGGAGAGAGTGCTAGTAGGTTGTGGAAGGGTTGCTCCCACACCTCTCCCTCAAAGTCTTTGGTTGTCGTGCATGACCCCTCTACTCCACATGTGAGTCTATTCGACAAGCTATCATCAACCTGCATCATCAACAAATCATGTCATAAATCATAATCAATCACCATAAAATCTAATCATATGTACATATTTCATATAAACAACAATCAAACCCCAATTTTCCACTCCCTGAATCGATCTAGAGTCCAAGGGGTTTAATAGATGCCTATGCATCCTCAATGTCCAATGTCCTGCACACTCAGGAGAACCTAGTCAATAGCACCTGTCTATGTAAAGACAACCAAAATAGCATATCATCATATCCATAATATCTCATAATCATAATCAAATGCCCAATAGTATAATAATCTGGATCACTTGCGAGCAAGTGTCCTCAAAGAATAAGTTTTCTCAATGCGCACAAGAGCAGGATGTTACAAAAGCCTAAGATTGAAAATTTAAGTTTATTTGGGTGCCCAATGTATTTTCATGTACCCAGAGAGAAGAAGTGAAAGCTATATCCTTTTGGAAGAAAGCATACAGTGAATCCTCAAAGACATCCCTAGTCAGAGATAGATTAAGATAAGTAGAGATGTTGTCCTTGAAGAAGACACAATTTTTCAAAGACCCAAAGAATCTCAGATGGAGATTGATAGTGAGAAAATAACTTCTCCCCCTTCATCAATTCAGAGGGAGAGAGACATTACTCCAAGTTGTCTAGTTTCTCCAGTTGATATGTTCAGAAATATTACAGTAGGGCATAAAATTCCTACCTAGACTCACTCTGCAAGAGGTAGAGGAACATATAAGCCTCTCAAGGCAGATTTTGAGAAAGAAAAAGAGATTTTTGATCTATCCTTCATTCATGAGCCACTTCATTGATATTGAGACTCCTTGTCTTAGAGAAGGAACAAGAGAACTGGTATGGCAAGATGCCATAACAAAAGAATATCCTATATCTTAAAAGAATGATGCATAAGATATTATTCAGGGACCAGAAAGGGAATTCTGTGGTAACTTCTAAGTGGATCTATATGATCAAGCATGTAGCTAATGAAAGTGTCTAGAAATACAAAACGATACATATAGCCAGAGTTTTCTCACAAACAGAGGGAGTTGTCTAAGATGAGACACTTGATCCAATGAACATGATACACTTCCATTTGTACTACCATCCATGAGTTGGAAACTATATCAGATAAATAGATTCTTGAAAATTTTGGATTTCAGAAAGAGTGTTACTCATCCAAACCTATGTCATTACAGTGTTCGTGATGAGAGCCTGATCCCGATGAATTATTCAGAAAGTGTTGTTATTACAAGTAATCCTTGACTTTTGAATTTGAGATGAAGAATTTGAGCATGATGCACTAATTATTGGCACAAGAAGTATGAAAGATTATCGATAAGATTTTCCCGAGTCAAGGAAAATATACAGTGAAAATATTAAATAAGTTCAGTATGATATAATGAAAAATCCACCGTGGTGGAATCCGGATTTAAAGAAGAATATTGATGATGATTCAGACGAGACTGATCCACCGCTGATTGTATCACTAATGTATTTTGTCAACACCAAACTTGATTCATGCCATGCAGTGAATGTGCCTAGTCATTTCATGATTCAACCGATACAGACTCAATAGAAAACAATAAAACATGTATTGAGACATATATGAGGCAGATTTTGATATGGAATGAGATATGCCTCTAGTATAAACTTGATTTTGTAGGATATGCCGATTCAGATCGAGAAGAAAGTACAGTGAACTGGAAAATCACATCCGAATGATGTTCTATCATGAATTGTTCCATGGTAACTTCCTAATGCAGCAAGAAACAAAACTCTGTAGTCTTGAGTACCATAGAGGCAAAGTATATAGCATTGAGTGTGTGAATCAATGTGGCTTCACAAGCTTCTCATAGATTTACTTGACCATGAGATGGATCCTATGATGATAACCAAGAGCCATGAGTAAAGCTCCTTGAGAACACAGTGTTTCCTGATGGATCGAAATATGACGAGATGAAATATCCTTATTTCAGAGATATGATGCAGAGGAAAATTGTACACATGCAGTACCTTCCTACACTTGAGCATATTGTAGATATATTCACCAAATCAACTTTCGGAAGAATGGCTCCCTAGTTGAGAGGGAGTGTTGATAACTCCAGCCAAGACAAATTTCAAAATACATTTTGTGAGACTTGGCATGACAAAGAATACCTCCCTAGCTGAGAGGGAGTTTTGATGAATGAAACTACGTGAGACATTCTCTAGCTTACAAACCTATAAGGTGTGGATCATTGCAATTATGTGAAGTCTTTCTCTCAGCTTACAAACCTGAGAGAAATCCCCTAAGAAGGGTATGTGGTTCATGCCTGAGACATATCTAGGAACGTATATATGACCTCCTCCATTCAGAGAGTGAGAAAAACTCCAGATGATTATCCAGTGGGAAAGGAGATCTTATGATTTGGACATGCCTGTGGCTGAGCACAAGGTGAACACGTGAAATCCCAAAGTGTTGGGTGCATCATCATATCAACATAAATTAAGATAATGTGTTATCGTCCTCTAAGCAATAGAGTTGACGAGAAAACTCCAGATGATTCTCCTATGTGAGGCAGTGGGAAAGAAGATCTGTAGAGTGGACGTGCCTGTGGATGAGTACAAATGAACGTGTGGAGATATGGTTCTTCTGTGTAATGCAGTGAGCCAGAGCTATGACATAGATATGGATGTGCCCCTAGTGGATGAGCACTAGTGTGTGTATCAGATCCTTTGCTATATGTTGTTCAAGAGTCAGACCTACCTGCAATCCTAATTGTTATGTAAAGGGTACAGGTCGACCCACCTTAATGTGATTAATAATAAATGTAATGGATAATTAATATGGTTAATATTAATTATAATAATAAACATAATAATAATTATTATTATTATTATACGATTTAGTGAGGTTGGCCCTATTGAGCCAATAGACACTTCAGTTGATAGGACAAGTCTAATATAAGTAAAGGGAAATTCCCCATTGTGGAATCATATCTTTCTTGTGATTTTGGAAATTTTGGCAAGTACATCTACTTGGGAAAAGGTGTGGACCTCTCATGGGAACTAGTCTTCTAGGGTTTAAGAACCCTCTTGTGTGCTAGGTATTTCTTGGTGGTGAAGGTCTTTCTCTTGAAGAATATACCAAAGGATTTGGCTGTGTTTTTTTCCCTTGTAGAGAAGGGTTTCCCAACATACTTCTTGTTTTCTTGTGCATGGTGCTTCTTCTTATGATATTGGTTGTTGCAACATTATTGTCTATAATTAAGTTAAATGATAAAATGGAATGAACTTCATGCTTAACCTAGCTTATTGAAAAATCAACAATGGTGTCTCTAATGAACACGTTTGGATATTTTGGAGAGGTTGGTGGATCTAACTCATAAGTTGGATTAGATGAGAGATTGGGAGATTATGAAGACTTGGAAAAGGAGTTGAATAAATATCCCAAGAAGGAGAAACCAAGTTCCAATGCCATCACTCCTTTAGAACATCTATATATTTATATTGTTAAATTGAATTATTGGTTTAAATAGTTATAATTGTATTTTAGTGTACATAGTATATATGAGGAATACAATATTTCATTCACCCAATAGAAACTAGAGGGACATGCACTAACCTTGTGGGAAACACACAGAGAGATAATTAGGTTTGAGGTTTATCCAATAGTAACTAACTGGGAGGTTTTTAAAACCTTCATCAAGTATCAATTCTATACTATTAGGTATGTATAGGAGCAGTCAATCCATTACCATCATTTCTTGTAGAAGCAATGGGAAAGTGCACAAAATTACACCACCAAATTTTGGAAAATGGTAATTATGCTAGGTATATCTCTCAAGATCCTAGATGTAATCTTGAAGTACTTATGGGGTTTACATATCCATGTATGAAATAAAGTGGTTCTCTTCAAACATATGACCATTGATTAGGCCTACATACAAGCACAATACCTGGTAAACATAATCCATAAGAAAGGACAACCAAGTTGTTATAAATAGAAATACCACCAAGATGCTTCTAAGGAGGGGAAGAAGAAGTGGAAAACAAAATAAAAAAATAAAAATAAAAACACTAATCATTAGTGAAAGGATCTAAACAACCACGACAACCATTGTAAATTTGGTGGTCATAATGAATACAAGTATTGGAAGCTACATCTAGAGTTGAAACCCAATAATTGTAAGAAGGATGCTAAGAACAAGTACCTGCTGGGCATGGAATTAGCCAACCATAAATTTGAATTTTTTCATTTTTAAATTTCGGTCATTCCCATAAATTTGAGCATTAATCTTTTAATAATAAATTTGAGATCTAAGGAAATAAATTGTATAGTAAAATATTTTAGAAAATTGCAATACCTATTATGATGAACTAATCAAGTGGAATATCCATGGAATTTTACAGATCATATTGGTATGAGATAATTTTTCTTTGGGGATTTTGTGGGAAGTTGTAGGTTCTTGGAATTGGCTTAATACAGAAGGCACAAAACCCTAGCCATGGCTAATGAGTTGAGTTGTAACAACCCATAGGATGTAGTAGAAGAGAGATTTGCAAAGCTGGAAGAACAATTCACTATGATATTTTGCAACAAATCCCTCCTTATGGTGGCTCTCCTAAACATCTTTGGAACTTTAGAGGAGTTAGGTGGATCTAAATCATAAGTTGGGCTAGATAAAAAAATGGGATATAGTGAACACCCATAAAATAAGTTAAACAAATAGCTTGAGAAAGAGAAACCAAGTTTTAGTTCCATCACTCCTTCAAAACCTTTTCTTTATAATGGAAGCAAAAGTGGACATCAAACACTAAAAAGGTGAGATTGATGTTGTTAAGTTGAATCATTCATTTGAATAGTTCACCATATATTTCAATGTCCATAATATATATGAGGAATACAAGATTTCATTTTCTTGACTGAAACTAGAGGGTCATACACTAAACTTCTGGGAAATCCACACATATACACTTAGGCTAGAGGATGATCCACTAGTAACAAAGTGGGAGGTGTTTAATACCCTCATTAAGTCCAAATTCTACAATATTGGGTATGTAAAGGACTAATGGATATATTATAATCACTTCATTTAGAGGCAAGGGAAGAGTGTGCAAGAGTACACCAAAAAAAATAGGAAAATAGTAATTATGTTGTGAATATCTCCCAAGAGATTAGATGCACTCCTTAAATACCTATGGGATATAAATACCCATCTATGAAAGCAAGTGATTATCTTCGAACCTACGACCATTAATGAGGATTGCTTACAAGAACAATGCTTGGAGAACATAAGCCATAAGAAAGGAAAACCAAGTGGTTTTAAATATAAATACCACTAAGATGCTTCTAAGGAGGAAAATAAGAAGTGGAAAGAGAAAAAAAATAAAATAAAACTAAATAAAAATACCACACATCAGTGTCATTATCTTTGATTGTTACATCAAAGATAAGTGTTGGAAAACTAGTACATTTGGCTCATTTTCCAAATCCCTCCAGTGGATTCTCATATGGCTTATGACAAACCCACTTTCTAGCTATTAGTTGAACCACTTTTGTCACACTCTCGATGCTCTAATAATATATAAAAATTGAGACGTAAGAAATTGCCATGTGGCATGTGTGGAAAGGTTTGTATGAAACATTTGTTCTCTGCACATTAGCGTCACTAGTCCAACAATAACATGACTATAAAAATGTAGAAGAATCTACCTCCCATGTGGAATATTCCATGAAATCCTCACCAGAGAACCCACCATCGTTCAATCAATAGATTTGGTTGTAACTGCGACTTAGCAGCACATAAGGACCATCGTAAATCCAACACTAATTCCATCGAAATTACGACTTTATTTTCGGTGGCACACGTCATGTTAACAACGAGCGATTGTTCCCAGTCCGTTGGTGATCCAATGATATGGAAAGATGAATTTGGCGGATGCACGATACAATGGTTTTCAACATACATCGACGTTGTGATGCATGGGAGATCCAAGTTCTGAAATGAAATGTGTCGAATGATCATCGTAGTTCCAATTTCAATATATAATAAAATGAAAAAAAAAATCAAATTGCATCGGACATAGGGATGAGGTTAAGCAAGATGTAGATGAAAATTTTCTTGATATATGATTATATAGACAATTAGGATTACTATTTCTATTGTTTCATAAAACCCTAATTCAAGATGGTTTGAGCGTCCACTACTAAAAATGTAGTTTCTTCTTAAACACATGTTTTGATTTTAAATGTGAATTTATGCTCTTTAGCATTAATGCACACTAGGTTTCACTGAAAATGCACTCCCATGTATTAACACCCATAAAATTTGAGTGGTTCAATTTTTTGAGGGTGTCTTAGATAATTTTACACGTGTCTACTTATTTTTATTTTCATTTGCAAACATAAAAGTGGTTGTTGTGTAAATGAGGCAAAGTCTACCTTGTAAATTAAGAGACCAAAGAAGTAGAAAGTGAACTAAGGTAAATGCATTCCCATTATTATATATAACTCCAAATAGAGTTATCTAAGTTTTGGGGTGAATTTAATAAAATTCTAAATATTTATATATCATACGAAGTGCATTATAAAATCACTAAGGACTTCTACCTTGAACCAAGATTCCAAACTTTTTTTAAAATGGAGAGTAAAACTGTCTTACTGTAAAATGAATTCCTAGGACTCATATGAACTCCAAATTGAGTGGTTCCAATTGTGGAGTTTGTATTTTTTTCATTTTACATCTATTCATAATTCAATTGTGCATTTCGAAACAAAAAACCCTATGTTTTGAATAAATGCTAAAATTTTCCTTATAAATGCCAAAAAATGCATACAGACAAAAATGCATAAAAGTTCATGAAAAAGGGGCATGATGAGAAATTCATTCCCTATGAATAAAAATCCATGTATGGTGTTGTT
>JASDQU010104262.1:61505-73489 GCA_032191745.1 Picea mariana
AATTCTAGAAATTATAATATTCATCCGTTGAATTCAAAATGATAGTCATAATAAAATAGAGTCTTTGTAGATTGTTGCAGTATATTTTGTTTGTTCAAAACATAGGTTTAATAAAAAAAACACTGTTGTAGAAATAAGTAACTCATTATCATTCATTTCGTGTTTAAGAAACATATTGTTAAACAGTTGTCAATTTGACATATCAAATCGTGATAAAAAAAAATTGAAAAATAGTCATTAGAAAGCTAACACAATTCTTCACAAGTTTTGTTTTTACTGTAAAGTGAAATTCTAAATAAAAAAAATACTTTTATATGTCAGAAGTTGAATAACTTGTGAAAATACAGTTTTTTTTGTCATAAAACAAGCAAAAGTGTAACCCACCTTCATGATTTCACCCCAAAGTAATATAATTATTTGAAGAGGGTTCCAACCTAGCCTTGAGAAGAAAAATATGCCTAGTGGAAAATATAGACAACCACCCCACACACATTAATAGGTCACCCTAAACAACCTTGTCAAAGTAATCCCCAAGGCCTATCCTTATCTATAAGTTCCTCCTGTATCACCTGCAAAAATAATAAATAGAAGTTGCAATATTATAATTGTATAATGTTATTCAAATTTTATAAAAGATAATATAATAGAAAATGGAATGCAACTTTGGAGGATTTATTTATTTATTGGAACATTTATAAAATACAATCGACAAGTTGTAAATAAGTGAATGGATTATTCGAAGTGGATCCAAATAGAGAAGAGTAGGTATAAGACTTACAATTTAATTCAATTAGGTAATTAAAGAAAGTTGTTTATTATGTATAAGATAATGTCAAGTAAAGTGGGATAAGAGTAGTCTAGATCCATCTAAACTTTCTATTTATTCTTTTTGGAGAGACATCAAATTTATGGAGATTTAATTTTATTTGAGTACAAAAATTGAAGATATGTCGGCATCTTGAAGAACTAGCGTAGATCCGCATCTACACTAGTTCTTCAAGATGCCAACATTTCTTCAATTGTTATATATATATAGATATTTACTTGTTACTAATAATTTTTTAAATGACATGTGTTAACTCCATATTAAGCATAGAAGGAATTACACATCTCCCTCATTGTAGGAAGTAGAGAACACTTATTAAGGAAATCACAATTTTTTTTATTTCCATTACTCTGTCTTTTTTCCAAAAGAGTCTATATAGAATTATTTTACTTAAGATTTATATTGTTCAATATTTTATTTATGACCTACATTGAAATAATTTTTTTTTAAATGCCACTTGTCAACTCCATATTAAGCACATATGTAATACAGAGAACCTCCAAAATCAAAGATTGTAAACCAAAAATAATCAAAATAAAAATTGAACAACCATTGTATATTAATTTCTTCATTTAAAAAGTGAGCAACCATTGTATATTAATTTCTTCATTTGAGTTTTGAAGGAAACATATTTATCTTATTAAGTATTCTATTTATTTTTGGATAACACCTCTATTGAATCTTTGTAATAATATTAATCTTTAATATATAAATTAGTGTGTACAAAAAGTAAAACATTCTAGATCGTTCTCCTCAATTTATGGTTTTGTTGTGAGTAAGCGAACAAGAAACACTCGTTGGAGAGAGAATTTTTCTTCATTAGAATAACAGCATTCATGTTTTAATTGAGACTATCCCTTCATACATACTATTGGATCCATAGAGAAATGGTTATTTGGTAAATATAACAATACTGAAATCCAACATAGGTTCATATATTCCATTTATTTGACAAAATTAGTTTAATGGTTGCACTTCCCTAGCCTATTTTTACTTTCAATCTCTTATAAATCGCAAATTAGCTATGCTCTAGACGACTGAATTTGTAGATAGGGACCATATGAATTCCGTTTATTAGTTGGCTATCAATAACGATGGACTGAACTTCCCAAAATTATTTTTCATGCTTAAGTAGGTGTCTTAGAGAAGTTACGTCACTAATTTGGCCATATTAGAGAACTTTACTATGCAATGCTATTCACATTACCATCACAATCAGTAAAATGCGGTGACCTATACTGGCCAAATTTATGTTTCCTCTTCTGAATGCATGAATACTTACCATGTATGAATACTTACCATCAAACTCAGTAAAATGTGGTGACCTATAGTGGCTCAATTTATATTTCTATTTGTTTCTCCTATGAATGTATGACTACTTACTCACTAAAATGTGGTGGCCTATAATGGCCCAATTTACGTTTCTATTTGTTACTCTTCCTCTGATTGTATGAATAGTAATATTAATGTTGACAACGTGAAGGGAATTTTTACTCATTGGTAAATTGTTATCATTCTAGATAATTATGAATGTATGAATAGTAATATTAATGTTGACAATGTGAAGGGAGTTTTTACTCATTGGTAAATCGATGGTTTTGTTATCATTCTAGATAATTATTTCAACATTTGAACTCCCATGAAAAATTTCATAGTTGATAATTTTATGGTGTAAAGTGTTGGGTTTATACGGTTTATTGGGTTGACTCGAGCAATATTAAAAGGAATGGAGGCATTGTGACAATGCCTAACAAATTTGCATTAGATAAGTGAAAGAAAATTTTAAACTCTATTATGCAAGTTTCTACTTTAAACTCTATTATGCAAGTTTTTCCAATTATAGGAAGATTTGAGCATTGTCATACTTATATTCTCTTTCTATAGTGATATTTAAACAACTTCTAAATCACTCTCATTTCCACCCTGTTTTATATTATTACGACCTAAATTTTATCAACAATGTAATGGGTATGTATGAAATTTTATCAACAATGTAATGGGTATGTAGGAAATGGTTTCTATAGGGGTTATTTTGTTGGCCCTCATCTTAATTCCTTGGGATATGGATTTTTTGTGATGTAATTATGATTGTACCACATTCTATAATGGCAGTAAGTTATGTCGATATTATAAGTAAGTGTCACTCCCTTAGACATTAATGGATACTATGAACAACTTATGATTATTTCCTCAACATTAATATTAATGGATATTATGAACAACTTGTGTTTATTTCCTCTGATTTGCGATGTGATGGTTGGGTTTTTTTTAAATGTTACTTATTGTTGTAAGAATTATTATAATGAGGGATATGATACCAACGTCATCACTTTGTAGTTTAAAAATGTTCGAAAACGATCTTGAGAACTTTACCTTTATCAAACAAATTTCATTTTTTTGAGACAATATGAAAAGGAAACATCTATAATTAAGAATTTTTATTCTCTCCTTACAACATATATCTTTAATTCAAATAATTTATGTCTCTAAAAATATTACATAGATTACTATGCACATTTTATTGGCAAGTATTTGCAGCTTTGAGGGAAATTGCTAGCTATTTAACTTCCACATATTAGCAAGTCTTTATATTAGTAAGTCTTTGCACCTTTGAGGGAAATATCTAGTTTTTTTATCTTCCATAAATTAATACACATATTTGTTGATATTATTTTTTAGGTATGTGTTATTTACTTCTTTATCTTTTTTAATATTCACATTATTATTTTTGGGTTTACACTGTTATGTTAAATCAATATTTATCAATAAATAAGCGATAAAATTGTCATTTTTCGATGCTTGATTTTTGGAAATTAACATATTTTTACAAAAGTTGATATTTTCACATTACTAACGTTGATATATCTATGTGTGAACCTATGGAATGCAATAAAAAAAGAACAATTTCGACAAATAATCAATAGTGTCCACATCGTAAATTCAACATTAGGATCTCTCTTTCTTTATATATATATATATATATATATATATATATATATATAATGGTGTATCATGTGATTTAAGTGGAGTTTGATATTTCTAATAATGTATCATGTGCTTTAAGTGGAGTTTGTATGTAGAAGTTACAACCCCAAGAAGCTTCAAATTTGGAGGACAGTGAATGTAACAACCTTTTAAACCATAATACAAGGGAAGATACCATTGAAAATAAAATCTGTACACTATATCTTTATATCACTTATAATAATTCTAGGGTGAAAATTTAAATAACCAGATATCTTTAACAAACTGATATACTCCAATGATTAGAATATGTTGAGTAAAATATTAAAACACAGATTAAACTAAAAATATATTCCTTTGTTGAGGAATGTTTACAAACACTTTGCAATATACATTATTTGGTCGTAAGAATTTGTACAAATAATTTACATGCAAACCACATCTCATTGGTATGTGCTTTAAGTGGAGTTCCTATATAGAAGCTTGGAGGAAAATGAATTAACTACCTCTTAAACCATAATACAAGGCAATTTACTATTGAAAATAAAATGTGTACACTATATATTTACATTACTTATAATACTTCTAAGGTGCCAATTTAAATCATGATTTATCTTTAACAAACTGATATACTTAAATGATTACTGTATGTTGAGTAAAAGATTGAAACACATATTAAACTACAAATGTACTCTGTTGAGGAATCTTTACAACCACATTGGAATCTGCATTGTTTTGTGTTCAACATTTGTACAAATGTTTTACATGAAAACTTCATCACATTGGCTCAAGTATTTTTTCAAACACTTAAAATGAAACACTCATTCCTTGGGTAAAAATATTTATACAAACCTTTTACATGAAAAAATGATTCCTTTCATATAGGCATTTTTACAAAGACATTGCATGAAAATTGCATAGGACAAATATTCAAGATATTTCATGAGCTTAATAATTGGTAAACTGTACCAAAATGATAAAACAAAAGAACTTATTAAGTGCACCCATGTGATTTTCATTATTTTTAATTTCCAGTTCATAAAACTAACTAGCACTTATGTGAATACATGGAAAAACATGAAATAAAAATCTAGAACCAAAAAAACAAGAGAAACTCAAATATAAAATAAAAATCTATTTAAAACTTAAAATTCCTAATTATGCACAGAAAAAATATACAAGGATGAGGTTTTTAACCCTCTTTATCTTCTATAAAATTTATTTCCCAAGGGTGTTTCTTGCAATCATTTTTATGGGTTTTTCTCCAAATATTTTTTAAGGGAATAATTTTTTTTCCTTTTTTGGGAGACAAGGTGTTTTGGTGGTGGTTCAAGATTTGGTAGTGATTTACAAGACTATACATTGAAGAGAGGGAAAATACCATTTTAATAGGGTCACTTTGATATGGAAGGGTAACACTATGACAAAGAAAAATTACTTTTAGAAGAGAGGCCACAAGAAACAAAAATATTCTCATCCATTGAATAGGATTCCCCAAGAAAAATGGAGAATATTTAAAAAAAATGTGTCGACCATTATATGAATAAACCCACCCATTTAAATAGAAAATCTATCTTACCCACTCCTCAAGAAACTGAGAATATAAGTTTTATGCGTGTGAAACTTGACCATAACAACACAAATAAAGGAAGGAGATGATTACCAATAGAAGCCACAGTCTAGAGAAGAGGCCATCCCATGTCTACAAAAAGAATAAGCCAAATGTAAGATGCAAACTTATTGAAACAATGAAAACTAAATTAAATTAAATATTCTCAAACAAGAACATGAAAATCATTGGACAAGATTATAAGGTTTATGTACATGAAACATGAAAATAATAACAAAAATAATGGAAAGAGATGATTAACAATAGAATATGTCGTCTAGATAAGAGGACATCCTTTTTCTACAAAATCAATAAGCCAAATGTAATACATAAACCTCTTTAAACAACGAAAACTAAATTCAATAAAAACATTGGAGAAGATTATGTCCATGGATTGAGAATCCATCCTCCACAAGAAATCCTACCCTTTTATGAGATAATATAAAACCAAATCCTTCTTTGAGATAAAAAAACCCTGGGTTGGAGAGGATAGGAAATAATGCTAAAACAAAATGAAATAATGACACCATTTAGGGATATGAAAGGGTTTTTGTTTATAAATATAGTATTTTTTTTTTGTGAAATTATAAAAGGGAGTATGTTCAGATGATACAAGAATAAATCAGTGGCCACTTACCTATTCCAGTGGCTCAAAACAAGGGTTTCCACCTTGGCAATTTCTACATCTTTTCACGTACTAAACTTTCGAGGTCGTTTTGAGGCCCTAAACAATGTTTTTTGGGCCCGCCATAGTCACATTGTAGGCTTTAGCGAGAGTGTGACAAAAAAAATTGTATTACTTGGATAGACCTTTCAAATGAACTATCATGTGACTCAAATGGAGGTCGTATGAAAATGTTATGCGCTTGGGATGTTGACATACCAACTACCCTCATCATGGCCCGCAAATGTTTTGGCATTTCATCTTTAGGGGTTAGGGTTTTGCGTTTACTTTATGATAAACAATTCTCTAGAACCTCATTTTAATCATCATCATCTTCTTATGAATGAGCATTTCCATCACATCTCTTCTTAGAGATAAGCTTCCACCATTCTAGCGAGTCAGTCATTCTGTAATTGTATAATTTTTGTTCATTCTCTCATTAATAAAAATTGTTCATTAATGTATCTCTGTATTTATTGAAATATTTATGTGTATCTCACAGTATCTCTATATATTTCATTCTATATATTTTCCTTCATTTCAATCTCAAAATAATCTCAATCAGTGGTATCAGAGAAGTCTACTCCTTTCTGTTTCTTGTGCATGTCCTCGACGAGGTTAGTATATAGAGAGTTGGGTCTCAATATAGTTTCCCTTAAGGATATATTCTCTCACCAGCTCAAGTGGCCTCCCATGATGGAAGAGAAGAGGAATGAGGGAGCATAAGGTCACATCAAGTTGTTGCTCACATAATCCCTCATGCAAGAAAGGAATAAGATGTTGGAGAATTTCGCCCAAATCCTTCAATGGTTACTGACAATAACAGGTGCATATTCCTCAAGAAGTTAGTTCAGAGACACTACCCCATTCAAGGTACAAGTTAATTTTGATATTCCCATTATTGAATGTCATATCGATGTGGATTCTTTGGAAAAGTGGTTAAATTTTCTACAAGGTTATTTCTTCGTTCGCAATTTTTTCGAAAGAGAAAATATCATCTTTGTGCTCCTTAAGGCTCTCTCCCATGTCAAACATTAGTGGGAAATTTACTAGGAGAACAATTACACTGAGGATTATGGAATATTTGGGGTCGAGCCCACTTGGGACTTTTTTATGAATGTAATCAAGGAAAAAGTTTACCCTATGGGAAACTATCGTGACCAGTACATGGTATGGACCATGCTACATCAAAAGTGGGACTAAATAGTGACAGATTTCACAAATATCTTCCATACCTTGTGTACCAAGATTGGTATCAAAGACTCTGAATGACATATAAATATAAAATACCATGGGGCTCTACATAGATACATCGAAACCGGAATGGAGTTTCTAAAAATCTCGTCACTGGGAGCCTCTTTTAGATATGATGTCAAAATCGAGTAGAAATTTAAGCAGTAGAATAAGAGGGAATCGAGGTTTGCAAATCCGCAACAACCAAATTGTGGTAAAGGCAACCCTAACTCAAAGAATATTCAAACTAGTCAAGACAACCAATCCAAGCCACAGGAAAACAAGGGAAATGAGAAGATCAAGAAGGACACTGGTAAGTGGTGCAACTTCCACAAAATCCCTTGGCACAACACCGATGAATGTCATTTAAAAATGTCATTGGTAGCTGAGCTCAAAGAAATGGAGTTGAGACCCAACTCAAAATATAATTTAGACAATAATAAAAGGAGCCAAATAATTGATGCAGAACCCAATGCTACTATTATGACTGCAAGGATCCAACCAAAAGAGCTAGAGGATCCTAAGGAGGGGGAGCACATTTTCCATTCACAAATGTGGTTGAAGGGGACCTCATTGAATTTTATTGTTGATAGCAGAATCTATAATATACTCATTTTAGTAGAGGTCATCAAACATTTTGATTTTCTAACAATACCACACTCAAAACCACACAACATTGGATGGCTCCACCAGGGACAAGATCTTTATGTTAGTCAATAGTTTCACCTATCATATGGCATCAAGTCATTCAAGGATGAGGTATTGTGTGATGTTTCCCCAGTGGAAGTCTATGATGCTATCTTAGGCCAACTACATATGTGGAGGCGTCATGCTTTTTATGAGTCTCGACCCTATAGTTTCATTGTTACTCTAGGGGATCAACTCTACATGATCCAAGAGGTAGTTCCAAATATTGTACCAACAAAAAAATGCAGCAAAGTAATCTCTCATACGATACAATTTATCCTCTTCATTACGTGGTCAGAAAAGAATGACACTGGAACCATTGCAACCTTGACCCAAGAATCTTCTATCTAGCAAAGGCAGATCAACAAGATTGTACAACATAACTGACATATCCCTCCTCCACCTATGGGGGTGCCTCTACAATGCCCTATCAAATCAAGTTATGATAAATCCCTTGATGTTATTCATGTTGCATCTTCACTAATAGGTTCTGACCTAAATTTTATAACCAATGTAATGGGTGTGTAGGAAATGGGTTCTATAGGGATTATTTTGTTGGCCCTCATCTTAATTCCTTGTGATATGGATTTTTTGTGATGTAATTATGATCATACCACATTCTATAATGGAATTAAATTATGTCAATATAATAGGTAAATGTCACTCCCTTAGACATTAATGGATACTACGAACAACTTATGTTTATTTCCTCAACATTAATGGATACTATGAACAACTTGTGTTTATTTGCTCTGAGTTGTGATGTGATTGCTGGGTCTTTTTAAAATGTTACTTATAGTTATAAGAATTACTATAATGAGGGATATGACACCAACGTCATCACTTTGTAGGTAAAAAATCCTTGAAAATGTTCCTCAAAACTTTACCTTTATCAAACAAATTTCATTTTTTTGAGACAATATGAAAAGGAAACATCTATAATTAAGAATTTTTATTCTCTCCTTACAAAATATATCTTTAATTCAAATAACTTATGTCTGTAAATATATTAAATAGATTACTATTCACATTCTATTAGCAAGTATTTGCACCTTTGAGGGAAATTGCTAGTTATTTAACTTCCATATATTATCAAGTCTTTATATTAGCAAGTATTTGCACCTTTGAGGGAAATATCTAGTTATTTATCTTCCATAAAGTAATACACATATTTGTTTATATTCTTTTTTAGGTATGTGGTATTTACCCCTCTATATTTTTTAATATTCACATTACTATTTTTGGGATCACATTGCTATGTTAAATCAATATTTATCAACAAATAAGCGATAAAATTGTCCTTTTTCGAAGCTTGATTTTTGGAAATTAACATCTTTTTACAAAAGTTGATATTTCCACATTACTAACATTGATATATTGATGTGTGAACCTATGGAATGCAATAAAAAAAATACAATTTCTACAAATAATCATTAGTTGCCACGTTGTAAATTCAACGTTAGGATCTCTCTCTCTCTCTCTCTCTCTCTCTCTCTCTCTCTCTCTCTCTCTCTCTCTCCCTCTGCGTGTGTGTGTGTGTGTGTGTGTGTGTGTGTGTGTGTGTGTGTGTAATGGTGTATCATGTGATTTAAGTGGAGTTCGATCTTTCCAATAGTGTATCATGTGCTTTAAGTAGAGTTTGTATGTGGAAGTTACAACCCCAAGAAGCTTCAAATTTGGAGGACAGTAAATGTAACAACCTTTTAAAACATAATACAAGGGAAGTTACTATTGAAAATAAAATCTGTACACTATATCTTTACATCACTTATAATACTTCTAGGATGAAAATTTAAATCATCATTTATCTTTAACAAACTGATATACTCAAATGATTAGAATATGTTGAGTAAAATATTAAAACACAGATTAAACTACAAATAGATTCCTTTGTTGAGGAATGTTTACCAACACTTTGCAATCTACATTATTTGGTCTTAAGCGTTTGTATAGATAATTTACATGAAAACCACATCACATTGGTATGTGCTTTAAGTGGAGTTCCTATGTAGAAGCTAAAACCCTGAGAAGTTTCAAATTTGGAGGAAAATGAATTAACTACCTCTTAAACCATAATACAAGCCAAGTTATTATTGAAAATACAATGTGTACACTATATATTTACATGACTTATAATACTTTTAAGGTACCAATTTAAATCATGATTTATCTTTAACAAATTGATATACTTAAATGATTAGTGTATGTTGAGTAAAAGATTGAAACACATATTAAACTACAAATTTACTCCTTTGTTGAGGAATCTTTACAAACACTTTGCAATCTGCATTGTTTTGTGTTGAACATTTGTACAAATATTTTACATGAAAACTACATCACATTGGCTCAAGCATTTTTGCAAACAATTAAAATGAAGCACTCATTCCTTGGGTAAAAATATTTATACAAACCTTTTACATGAAAAAATGATTCCTTTCATATAGGCATTTTTACAAAGACTTTGCATGAAAATTGCATAAGACAAATATTCAAGATATTTCATGAGATTAATAATTGTTAGACTATACCAAAATGATAAAACAAAAGAACTTATTAAGTGCACCCATGTGATTTTCATGATTTGTAATTTTCAGTTCATAAAACTAATTAGCACTTATACGAATACATGGAAAAACATGAAATAAAAATCTAGAACCAAGAAATCAAGAGAAACTGAAATATAAAATAAAATTCTATTTAAAACTTAAAATTCCTAATTATCCATACAAAATGTATACAAGGATGAGGTTTTTAACCCTCTTTATTTTCTATAAAATTTATTTCCAAAGGGTGTTTCTTGCAATCAGTTTTTATGGGTTTTTCTCCATAGAGTTTTTAAGGGATTTTTTTTTTTTTTTTTGGTGAGGCGGTTTTCTGGTGGTGTTTCACGATTTGGTAGAGATTTGCAAGACTTTACATTGAAGAGAGGGAAAATATCATTTTAAGAGTGTCACTTTGATATGGAAGGGCCACACTATGATAAGGTCAAATTACTTTTAGAAGAGAGGCCGCAAAAAAAAAATTCTTCTCATCCGTTCAATAGGGTTCCCCAAGAAAAATGGAGAACATTTAAAAAAATTTGTTGACCATTATATGAATAATGTAATATCCTGCTCTGGCACACTAAGAAAACTTATTCTTTGAAGACACTTGCTTGCAAGTGATCTAGATTATTATGCTATTAAAACTTTTGATTTTGATTAACAGGCATTATGGGATGATGACATGTTGTTTTACCGCATCGACATAGACAGGTGCTATACACTTGATTTTACTGAGTGTGCAGGATTATGGACCTCGAGGATGCAAAGGCATCGATAGAACCCCTTGGACTCCAGATCGAGTCGGGGAGTGTCCCATTTTGGTTTGATGGTTTTACTATGATTTTAGTGCTTCTGATTAGATGATATGATGTGGATATATTCTAACATGATTCGTTGATGATGTAGGCTGACAATAGCTTACCGACCAGACTCACATGTGGAGTAAAGGGGTCACGCATGATTACAAGAGATGTGAGGGAGAGGTCTGGACACTAGCCTTGCCACTACCTACTAGCACTCCCACCGTGGCTCGAATTGTAGGTTAACATCTACCTAGTTCGAGAGGACCCATGATGTCGTGAGGGAAGACTACGATAGTCACTCAAAATTATTCTAAGGGGCACGCAATAAGGCGCGGGCCTTATTCCTTAGAGGCCCTTAGTCTCTCACAAGGTCACCTGGTGGAGTATTGACTCCAGGGGTTTTTTATGTCTACCAAGTTAGTCAAGAGGCGAGTGACACCCTTGGAGCACGTGGTGCATCCTGAAGGGCACGTCATGCAAAAAAAATGGAAAGAGTTGAGTGGCACCCTTGGAGCATGTAGTGCGTCCTAAAGGGCATCTTGCACAAGCGAACATATGAGGTGAGTGGCAACCTTGGAGCACCTAGTGCGTCCTGAAGGGCACGTCGCATTGTTTTGATAAATGAATGAACCTAGATGGACTTAGGATGAATAAT
>JASDQU010104262.1:79272-93827 GCA_032191745.1 Picea mariana
TTTTTTATGTTTAATTATATTTATTATATTTGTTTTATTCTATATTTAATTATTATATTTTATTTTTTGTCTTTTTTAAAATTGTTTTATCTTTTTATATTGTTTTTTTGTGTTTTCTTTTTATTTAACTTTTATGTTTTGTTATTTAATTTGCTTTATTTAACATTAATTAACAAGACTAACCTAGTTACTTAACTAACCTATTTGCTAACTTAGATTTTTAGCTTAAGTAATAATTAACTAATTAATAATTAATTAATTATTAGTTAAATCTTTATTAACTAGTTTAACCTATTCTAACTATACTAACATTACTTATTTAATATAACTAATTTTATTGTTATTTTTGTCTATCCTAAGTCTTGTTTATTCATGGATGGGTGGCGGGAAAAGTAGTCAATGGGGCAACAGGACAAGGGAGTGAGGGTGCAGCATAGATGAAGGATGCAATAAGGTGATGGGGGATTGAGCGACAAGAATGGAGGGAGGAAGCGGAATCACCTGAGCCAAGACTTCATCATCACGAGAGAAACACCAAATCAACAGTCGAAGAATCGATTCGCCTATAATTATAGGACCCCAACATAGGCTCCACCTGGGGATGGCATCTTCTTTCAGGAGGTGTCAAGAACCACAGACTTCTGAGCATGCAGACCAGAGCTTTATCCATTGGGCTGATCCCAAATCTTATTCTGTAACCTGTACCTATTTTGATCTTGAAACTGAAAACAAATTAAGCTAAACACTGCTGAAAAAGAGATGCTCGGAATGCTGAGCGTATTCATTTTTTCCTACCTACCCTACTACAATCATTGCTCAACTAGGTAATGAAAAAATTCCAATGGAGCCAATCCAATAGTTGATTTAGTGGCTCTGTTCTTTCACTGTCTATGATGAAACTCAGAAATAAGTCTGTTACTTGTGCTTGAGAGTAACTTCCACCCTGGTTTCCCTTGCATAAGATTTGATCAACCCAAATAATAGGAAAAACATCAGCAATGGAAAAATATCCTTTATTGAAGAATTTCTCCATATAGGTAGCTACAGGATCAATATATGTTTGGCCCATCTTTTGATTTTCAACTTCAAACAACTCAGCATCAAGACTCGATTTTTCAGCTATGCATTCCGTGTCTTTCAATACTTCCTCACATGACTGTAGATGCTCTGATGGTTTGTGAAATTATGTCTCTATTGCAAACGACAAAGAAGTTGACTTCCTGATCATGTCAATATCATAACAGTGTTTTATCCCATATCTAGATGATGAAGGAAAACTTTGACCACACAGGCCATCCAACCAATGAGCTATGGGATCCTGAAAAGACTGACCAGACTGTTGCATTGATTCAAATGATATTTCCTGACCTTTGATGTATTTATCCTTCAACACTTGTCCAAGAGTCTTCTTTAAAATTCGAAATGAATTAAAGCACAATGGTACAGAGTTATTTTGGATTAACTCAGAATTTTCCTCAAGCTTTAATCTTTCATCTGAAATTTGAAAATCGAAGTAGGGAAAGTGTTGCGATTCTGGGTTTAGGACAACCTCTATATCTCAGAGATTTTTTGTATCCTCCTCATCGCTGTCATGACTGTTGTGCAAGGGCTGATTGTCACATCTGAACGGTAAATGATCTTCTTCCTGCCAATGACATGCTGCTGGTTTCTCTGAACAAACAACCTCTATTTCAGCTTCATGATCATCATCATATTGATCCCACTTGGGTGGACAATCCAAGTAAGGAATGTCGTCAAACATGCACATCATATCAACTGGTTGTTCCTCTACAAGTTGAGATGGAGCTTCATCTTTGACTATGCTGTGAATTGAATACATGAACGAATCATTATCCAAACCATGGTACCAAGGATGAGTAGCAAAATGTTTGGGGACTATGACCATGTCTTTCTCTGAAATCGGTGGAACATGATGTATTTGGATAGCAAGCTCATATTTCCTATTGATCCTTTGCATCATCTCCTCCATGGCACTGACCAAAATCTCCAATTTAGCTTCTGATGACTTCAACTGCTCCATTTCTTTATTCTTTAACTTTGACCTCTTGATCAACAAGTTGGTCTCCACATCAACTGCAATGTTCTACATTTCTTCAAGGCTTGCAGTGTTCCTTTCTCTTAATTGGAATGCCATTTCAGGATCAAAAGCTTCTGGGAAATGCAATTTAGCCAAACCAGGAGGCGGCCTTACATCCACAGGTATGGAATGATACACATCATTGAATCTGGTTGAGAACTGATGTACTGTCTCCCCTGGCTTTCTTTTCAAGTGGTCATAATCTTCTACGAGGAGGAAAACATTTTCCATGACCACCCATCTATCTAAGAAAACTTGCATGAACTGCTGAAAATTTCTGATGCTAGCAGTTGGAAGGTTATTAAACCAATCTTTGACTTTATCTCTCAGGGATAGGGCAAACATTCTGATGTAGACATCATCTTCTTCTACCTAAAAGAGGTCAAGAAAATCCTCAAGACTTTGTATATGCTTTTCAGCATTAATATTGGCATTCTCTCCATCAAATCTGGGCAGATTATTGATGTAATTGACAGGGAGGTCATGGAGAATAGGAGGCAAATCTAGAGGCTTGTATCTGTCTGGGATTTTTGCAAGCACAGGAGGTGAAGAAAGTGGCTTACAACCATCCATAGGTTTAGCAAGAGTAGGAGATAAAGCAGAGGGCTTATATCTCACTAGGATTTCTATAGATGCATTTGGGATGTGCACAGGTGCATGAGCATGTACATAATCTACAATTGGGGATATGATCTCTTGAGACTTATCAAATGACTGATGGTCAAAGTAATCTTCAACAATATACTTTTGATCAGGCTTAGAAAGAGACAATACATAATTGCAGATAAAACCAAAGATGTCTTGAATGCAATTTGAGCTTGAATACCTGGTCTTTCTAGGCTGCTTGGCCATGCTTTAGGTTCTTCCTCCAGTGGAGTCTTCGAGTTGGCACTGTCTGGAGATGATTGAAGTTTCTAGGTGAATGATCTCAGCCTTCTTATGTCTGGTCACTATCCACCATCAGTGATCAGATCTGGAGCTTTGAAGCGTACTATTGGGGAACTGTCCCCAGTAGAGTCACCATTATGTTAGCACTCTGTAATTTGCCCAAGGCTGTGAGGTAGTCACAGAGGCAACATCAAAACTACTTCGAGTCTTGGATCTAGCCCTCCAAGACTCAGAGAGGGATCACTCTATCTTATATAGCTTTGTTTGAAGAAGTATTAGGCTAGTTATGAAGAACATGGGTTGGGGTTTTTAAATGATTGTTTTGGAACATCAAGGAGGGCCATTGGGCAAATGGGGTCTGAGCTTTAAACAAGGTGATTCACTCTCAGATTTGGACAAAGTTCTTTCACGGGGTAAGGTAGTGGCAATTTTGGATCGAATTAAGTATGAATGGCGTTGATTTGAGGAAGAAATAGGTGAGGTAAAAACCAAGCACAGGAGCAGCTAAGAATTCCTGAACTAAGCTTTAGTAGAAAACATAAAGATCAACAAAATCTCAGAGGAAGAGTATCTGCTGATAAATTCTCCTTCTATTACTTTCCTTCTGATAATAAGAACTGAAAAAAAGCATCATGATCACAAGAAAAACATTAAACAGAGAAAAACACCACCAATCTCACCACACAGGAATCCTGTAAAAGAAAACATGCTCATTGCTGATTGATCATCTAAATATTACAAAAAATATTCTCTGGTCATACATAGCCCATGCTCCAGGAACCTCACAGGTCTAACCCTTTTACATCAAAATCCTCTAAATAAATAGGATATATCATCCCAATAAGTTTCGGAAGTTGGTTTAACCGCTTCAGCCAAAAATAGCCACCACTCCCACAAAATTTGGAGCTTTATGCCATGAAAGACAGACTGGTTTTCTGTGAAAAAGGGGTCTGAACAGACGTGATTGTCTCTTCGATGATTACACCTGGGAGAAAAATAAAGGATATTATTGCATATGGGCATGTGATGGACAAAAAATTCCTTCGGTTTTGCCAAATTCGTTCTCATCTGGCCGTACCAGCTCCTGCAAGATCGGAACTGAAACGGAAAATTGAAAATCTGGAAAAATAGGTCTCGAAGATGTCTTTGGTTCTCCCTTTTCATAACTTTGTTGCAAAAAATGAAAGATATTTTTATTCCTCAGCCCGTTTTGAGAAAAAACCTCTCTCGGATTTTTAAAATCCGTCTCCGTTTGCCCAAAAATCGATCTGGAAGAGGACATGGTAAAACAGGCAAAAATGGTAAATTTTTGAGAAAAGTGGTTTTTTTTCAGAGGGGCGGTATTTCGGACCCCCCCCCCCCCCCCCTCGTTAAATGTAAAATGGATGGGGGGGTCCATAATTAAATCAGGACTGTTGATTTGAGTGGCCATCCCTAGGCCGTTCAGATGTGCATGATTGTTATTTCAAATTCCGGACCCCCCCCTCTCGTTAAATTTCGGAAGGTGAGGGGGGGTCCAAAACAATTACGGGCCGTGGATTAAATATGGTAAGTGTGATGGAGGGGCGTGAGGCATGGAATGTACGTGGGAGTTTTGGGTGGTAAGTTGAGTGGAGGGTGACGTATGGGGGGTGAGTGGAGTGTGAGGTGGGGTAGGTGGGAGTGGAGGGTGACGTAGGGGTGAGGTGTGAGGGGGGTGAGTGGAGTGTGATGTATCGTAGGTGGAGGTGACATGAGGTAGATGGGGTATGGGTAGACTTAGGTTAGTTTAGTTTTATTTGTTTTTAATTTTTAGTTTTCATAATATGTGATTTGTTACGTATTTTTTATGTTTTGTTTTTAATGTTTTATTTTGTATTTTATTTTTTATGTTTAATTATATTTATTATATTTGTTTTATTCTATATTTAATTATTATATCTTATTTTTTTGTCTTTTTTTAAATTGTTTTATCTTTTTATATTGATTTTTTGTGTTTTCTTTTTATTTAACTTTTATGTTTTGTTATTTAATTTGCTTTATTTAACATTAATTAACAAAACTAACCTAGTTACTTAACTAACCTATTTGCTAACTTAGATTTTTAGCTTAAGTAATAATTAACTAATTAATAATTAATTAATTAGTAGTTAACTCTTTATTAACTAGTTTAACCTATTCTAACTATACTAACATTACTTATTTAATCTAACTAATTTTATTGTTATTTTTGTCTATCCGAAGTCTTGTTTATTCATGGATGGGTGGCGGGAAAAGTAGTCAATGGGGCAACAGGACAAGGGAGTGAGGGCACAGCGTAGATGAAGGATGCAATAAGGTGATGGGGGATTGAGTGACAAGAATGGAGGGAGGAAGCAGAATCACCTGAGCCAGGACTTCGTCATCACGAGAGAAACACCAAATCAACAGTCGAAGAATCGATTCCCCTATAATTATAGGACCCCAAGACAGGTAACCATGGTTAGAGGACACTGTGGAGGTAGACAAAGGGATGCTATGGGAGGAGGTGCAATGCCTTCAGTACCATCCATGCCCAAGGGATCTAACCCCCAGGGAGACGAGCAGGTTGTCGCACAGGAGCAAATAGCAGTTGGTGATGTGGTCAGAATGATGAGATCTTTTCAGCGCATGTCTAAGGCACTGATCAGCCGTTTGGACAAATATGAGGCCAGGGCGCTGGCACCCCCTAAGGTTTTGATGCGCGCTCGATTCAGTACTGGTAGCATTCACAATGAACTTTAGAAGGTCAAATTTCTCGAGTTCTTTGGTGCCCCGGACGACACAGTCGTCGAGGCATGGTTGGAGAATATGGCGATGTGCTTTACACTTTGCGATTATACCTCCAACATGAAGGTCTGCATGGCTGTATTTCAAGTAAAAGGGAGTGCTCTTCTATGGTGGAAGACGCTCCAACCACAACTAAACATGGTCGTCGAAGATGTGTCATGGGAACTGTTCGAGGAACTGTTCTGAGAGAAGTACCTTTTAGAGGAATTCATTGAGCATCAACTCAATGAGTTCAATGCCTTACAAAAGGGCAGTTATACGGTGACCGAGTATGAGGCCCATTTTATGGAGCTGCTCTGGTATGCTTCGCATCTTAACACTGAGAAAATTAAGGTCAACAAGTTCATGTTCGGCCTTAATGACAAGTTACGTGCAAAGGTTAGGATTTTGATGCCTCAAACCTTGCATGATGTCATCGAGAAGGCCCTTGTAATAGAGGAGGAGCTTATCAGCAGGGGGCAGACTAGGAGTCGAGCAAGACCAGCAGGGTAGGTGTCATATGGAGCGTAGCAGCATCAGACACCATCCAGACATATGACGGGATATCGTGGCTTCCAGAGGAGATCCACTTTCACTACACCTCGACGAACGACGCCTCAATAGTGAAAAGCTTATTGGGGACCACAACATCAACAATAGCGTCGATCGCAATAGCAGCAGTTTGGGCATGTTCAAAAGAACAGACTAGGATTCTACGCTGGTGGGCCGTCATCTTCTACTTTGGGTACTAGGACTGCTGGGCCAAAGAAGGGGTGTTGGACGTGTGGGGAGCCACACTACTAGTGAGACCGCCCGGTGGAGAGGACTAGAGCGTCCGGATCATCTGGACCCACTACCGTGGGAGATATGGGCAAGGCCCATCAGATTCATGCAGTTGTGAATAACCGCCAGGCAAAGCATCAGTCTATTGTGCTCGATATGACAGGTATCGTCACGAACCAAACCCTTAGTATTTTGATATATCTCGATGCTGTCGAGAGTTTCATTTCTGGTGTAGCACTAAAAAGGATTAAGGTAAAGGCAGTCGAACAGGACGAGTTTATATTTGTGGAGTTGGCCTCAGGAGCCAAACAAAAGGTTGGAGGAAAGGTTACGGGATGTGTTCTTAACCTGGGAGATTTTTCCACAAGGGCCAAACTGTACATCATGATCTTAGGATCTTATGATGTCATAATTGGTATTAACTAGTTGGAATCGTATGAGGCGATACTCAATTGTAAGACAAAACGGTTGAGCTTGGTCAATGACGAGGGATAAAGACGTGTGATTGTAGGACGGAACCAGGGATTTTCCCTAAGGTTCATCTCTTCCTTACAACTATGGAAGAGCATGCACAAAGGGTCCAAACTTTATGTGATCCTTGAGTTAAACGAGAAGGTATTAGTGGAAGGTTTAGAACACCTTCTGGTGGTGAGAGATTTTGTGGATGTATTTTCAGAAGAGTTACCTGGGATGGTGCCGGAGAGGGAGTTGGAGTTTACTATAGACCTAAAACTGGGAACATAACCGATAGCTAGAACACCTTATTGAATGTCAACCCCGGAGTTATAGGAGTTGAGAATGCAACTGAAGGATTTGTTGGACCTGGGATTGATACATCCTAGTGTGTCACCATGGGGTGCACCTGTTATTTTCATACAAAAGAAGGATGGGTCATGGAGGCTCTGCATTGACTAGTGTCAATTGAACAAGGTCATGATCAAGAATCAATATCCATTGCCGACGATTGACAATCTATTCAATCAAATGAAGGGCGTGACGGTGTTCTCAAAGATCGATTTGCGATCAGGGTATCACCAGTTACGGATTAAGGAAGATGACATCCCTAAGACTGCCTCTAAGATGAGGTTTAGACATTACAAGTTTAATATTTTACCATTTGGATTGACAAACTCCCCAGGGGTATTTATGAGTTTGATGAATGGGGTGTTCCGCGAGTACTTGGAAAATTTCATCCAAGTATTCATTGACGATATTTTGATTTACTCTCGGAAAAAGGAGGAGCATGAAGAGAACTTGTGCTTGGTACTACAGTGTCTGCGAGAGAAAAAATTGTATGGGAAGTTATCCAAATGCTCATTTTATCAATCGAAGATCCACTACCTAGGGCACGTCATCTCCGGTGAAGGTATCACTGTGGATCCACCGAAGGTCGAGGCCATTATGGAATGGCCTACACCAATGAATGTCCCGTAAGTGCGTAGCTTCATGGGTTTAGCAGGATACTATCGACGATTCATCGAGGGGTCTTCGAAGATAGCAAATCTGATCATGGAATTGCAGAAGAAAAACAAGAAGTTTGTTTGGACCGAGAAATGTGTGGAAGCATTTCAGAGGCTCAAGGATTTGTTGACGACGACACCGATACTAAAGGTCTCAGACATAGATGCGGACTTCTTGGTATGCATTGACACATCCAAGGAAGGCTTAGGCGAAGTTTTGATGCAAGACGGACAAGTGATCTCTTACATTACGAGGAAACTAAGAAGGCATGAGGAGAACTACCTGACACATGATTTGGAGCTCTTAGCCATCGTATATGCCTTGAAGGTTTTGAGACACTACCTTGTTGGATGAAAATTTGAACTAAAGACTGACCACTATGAACTACAACACATCTTTATGCAGAGCGACCTGAACGTGCGACAACGAAATTGGTCAGAATTGCTTAGCGAGTATGACTTTGAGATTACTTACATAAAAGGAACAGTGAATCGAGTGGCAGATGCATTTAGTAGAAGACCAGGACTTGGAGGACATGTTGCGCATGTACGTGATGGACCAACAAAAGCATTGGGAAGAATTCTTGCAACTAGTGGAGTTCGCTTACAACAACAGTTACCAGAGTACCATTAAGATGGTGCCTTTTGAGTTTCTTTACGGGCGACGATGTAGGATTCCTTTGAGTTGGGATCGGCTTGAGGATAGGGTCTTGGTGGGACCAGAAGAGATCTAAGAAATGGAAGATAAAATGAAAACAATAGGACAAAGGATTAAAGAAGCGCAGGATCGACAAAAGAGTTATGTTGATGCACAGCGTGTTGACCATAGTTACGAGGTCGGCGTTCGAGTCTTCTTGCGGGTTAAACCGCACAAGAGTTCGATAAAATTTGGGAAGGGAGCTAAACACTCTCCCAGGTTCATGGGAACTTTCGAGATTGTAGAGAGAAAGGGGCCCGTGGCCTATCGACTAGCCTTGTTGGATTATTTGAGGCATATGCATGATGTTTTTCATGTATCTGTTTTGAGACATTATATTAGTGATCCTACACATGTTATTGACATGATTTTCTTACAGGTATCGGACAAGGGGACACTCACGGCTAAGTTGGTCTGCATCTTGGATCATCGCATTCGACAGCTATGACGTCGAATGGTAGATTAGGTCAAGGTCCAGTGGGACAATTATAGTCCACACTTAGCGACCTGGGAGGACGCACATGATATGCACCAATAGTTTCCATTTTATTTTAATAGATAGAATTATGATACTGTGATACACATTATTCGACACTTATACTATGAAACTTCAGAATGAATTTTAGACCAAGAGGGGTTGTATGTAACATACCACTCTGGCGCACTGTGCGAACTTATTCTTTGAGGACACTTGCTCGCAAGTGATCCGTATTATTATGCTATTAAAACTTTTGATTTTGATTAAGAGACATTATGGGATGATGACATGTTGTTTTACCACATCAACATAGACAGGTGCTATTGACTCAGTTTTACTGAGTGTGCAGGATTATGGACCTCGAGGATGCAGAGGCATCGATGGAACCCCTTGGACTATGGATCGAGTTGGGGAGTATACCATTGGGGTTTAATTGTTTTACTGTGATTTTAGTACTTTCGATTAGATGATGTGATGTGGATATATTCTGACATGATTCATTGATGACGCAGGTCGACGATATCTTGTCGAGCAGACTCACATGTGGAGTAAAGGGGTCATGTACAACTACTAGAGATGTGAGGGAGAGGTGTAGAATACAGCCCTACCACATCCTACTAGCACTCATATCGTGGCTCAAACTGTATATTAACGTCTACCTAGTTCAAGAGGACCCATGCTGTCGTGAGGGCAAACTGCAACAGTTGCTCACGATGATTCTAAGGGGTGCGCAATAAGGTGGGGGCCTTATTCCTTAGAAACCCTTAGTCTCCCACAAGTTCACCTAGCAGAGTATTGACTCTAGGGGTTTTTGATGTCTACCAAGTTAGTCAAGAGGCAAGTGACACCCTTGGAGAACATGGTGCATCCTGAAGGGCATGTCGTGCAAGAAAAATGGAAAGAGGCGAGTGGCACCCTTGGAGCATGTAGTGCATCCTGAAGGGCACATCGTGCAAGGGAACAAATGAGGCGACTGGCACTCTTGGAGCACCCAGTGCATCCTGAAGGGCACGTCGCATTATTTTGATAAATGAATGAACCTAGATGGCCTTAGGACGAATAACATGTTAAGAATTTTTTTTTAAAAAATCCCTAATTAAATGTCGCCGAGTACGAAAATTTAAGGTCTAAGTCTAAATTATGCTGATAGTAAAATTTTATCTTTCTCTAAAAAAAAAAAGATGTTAATAATAATAAAAATAAAAACATCATAAATAATAATTATACTCTTCATTAAATCTTGTAACACGAAAGGAGTAAGAAATTTAATTGATTCATAAAAAAAATCTGTAGGATTAAAAAGGGAATTAATCGTTTTATTATTTTATGATAATTTAAACAAAAAAAAATTATTAATTAAAAGAGAAAAAGGAAAAAGGGTTAATTTCCACACCTGCCTTTTTGAGTTCTAATTAAAAAGGGGAAAGAGGGAAAATCTAAAATATTAGGAAACTAGGAAAAGAGGTAAACATAAAAAGGGAAAAAGGGAACTTAAGGGAAAAAATGGAAAGTCAAACTTAGTAAAGTATCTACCATTTACGAGCTTTTTAATTTAAACTGAACTAGCAATTTAATGATGGGGAAAGTCTTTAAAACCTGTAAGAGAATTTGGTGACACCTAGGAGTGATTCTAGGAATAACTCTAGGTGGGTGAGGGAAATAAAGATAATTAATTAATTAAAGAAATTAATTTATGGAGGAATGAAGGGGATGGGTGACACTTATACGATTTTTTAGGAATTAAATTTTAAAACCTTAATTAAGCAAGATTTTAGGAAAGTAAGGAACCACAAAACTCTATATAATGAAGGGAGGAGATGGAGGTAAGGGATCTTCTATTTTGCATAATGTTACACTGCAGAAATATCTACTTGATTGACTTAACTTGTGGGAGTTGGGATACCCATCTCGGTGAGGAGTGGTAGCTCAGCCTTGCGAGACGAGCTGGGAGCTAATCAAAATATCTGGATAGTGAGTGTGTAGCCCCTTTGTGACTTGGGGGGATAAGGGGGAAGAAGAGTACCCATAGCATTGGCTGGGAGGTACCGGTGTAGTTTCATCGGTTGGCACACAGGAGCTGCAAGGAACACGCGGGACGTCCACTCTGAACAGGCAATGATACGCTTTCTTCATTTTGTATGGTAATTTTTTTGAGAACTTATGTTTGAATCTTCATTTTTACTTGGGTAAGTGAACTGGCTGTCTAGATGGTTTCTGAAATTTTCTTAGCCTAGATCAATGATAGATTGACTCCCATGGCTTCATTTTCCCCACGTCTTGACCACCTTGTTGTGTTCATTGTGACCTTCATGGTTGTTTAGCCTTCGTTCCTAGCTAACCATTCCTCCCTTGAGCAGTCATCTAGGATCTTGATCTATGGTCGTCGCCTTAGCGTTAAAAGACCTATGGATCTCAACGCCCTGCTTTTCTGTGCGAGGATGATGAGCGAAGGACGAACCTGTTAGTCGACTACTCTTGATGTTTGTCCCTGGCTGATTCNAATGATTTCTAGTTTGCATTTTTATTTTGGGTATTTTGGAAATGAAAAATGAAATGAATTCATCTCTGCATTTTACAATGGGTATTCTGGCAATGAAAAACAAAATGAATTCATCTCTACATTTTACATTGGGTATTCTGGCAATGAAAAACGAAATGATTTCTTGTCTAGATTTTTATTTTGGTTATTCTGGCAATGAAAAATGAAATGAATTCATCTCTGCATTTTACATTGGGTATTCTACCAATGAAAAATGAAATGAATTCATCTCTGCATTTTACATTGGGTATTCTGGCAATGAACAATGAAATGATTTATGGTCTGCATTTTTATTTTGTATTCTGGCAATGGAAAAGAGAAATGGTTTCATGTCTGCAAATTTCTATAATTAGCCTTCTAGTGATGGAAAAGAGGAATTATTCTTGTTTGCATTTCATTTTACATTTGGGGCGATTTTTCCCTTGATGAAGACTATGTTTTGCATTAAAAATTTCTTGCCTACGATTTGCATTTAATGGGTGCCACGTTGTTGCCCTTCGAAATTGACGAAGTTGTTGTATAAATCACCCACGATTTCATCCAATTAAATCACAACTTTACTTGCCGGAATGAACACGTTTTTTATAATCAGAATTTGACTGTGTTGTTGTAGAAACCACACATGATTTTATCCATTTAAATCACAACTTTACTTGTTGGAATGACCACATTTTTTATAATCAGAAGTTGATTGTGTTGCCATAGAAATCACCCACAATTTTATCCATTTAAATCACAACCTTACTTGCTCGAGTGACCACGTTTTTTATATTGAAAAGTTTATTGTATTGTTGTTCAAATGCCCATGGTTTTCACCCAATGAATGTGACTGAGTTGTTGTTATTTACCACGATTTGGTTACCTAGATTTTATTATCACTATTGTTACCCAGATTTTATACCACAACCCTTATTGTCACGAATCTACCTCCTGGTTGTTACTACGACTTGGCACCACGACCTTATTCTGACAATGAAATATTATTATTGCCAAATACAAATTTCTTTAATGGCACTTCATTCTTAATCTGCAAAGACTGGCTTAATGGCAATGTGATTGTATTCCTAGAAAATGCATTTGTAGTTATTGGTGTTACAAATTTTATTGACATCAATTAATGTATAGCCACTGGCTTGATGGCATCACGAATGTAATTCTGGCACTGTAATTTTTATTTCTGACAAGTGTGAATTTATACTTCGTTTATTGTTACACAAATTTCATTCATTACTATTACACCGATTTTATTACCATGACATGTCATTAAGGCTGGCTGTGTTTACTTCCTTAAGGACCCCAATTTTCCATCAAATTGTTGATTGAGTTTGTTGTAGGATGACCACGAGTTGATCCTTATGTTGTTTTATTGTCCTTCTTTCTCCAACAATTGAGTATACCCAGCGTTCTCGTCGCAAACATTAACTGCTACAATGATGTTGTTAGTCAAGTGGTCTCCTTCTTTATGTCAATAGACAGTTAGATATTGATATAGTTACTAGATAGAGGACATGTGTAATTAATTGTTTACCAATGTCATATTTAGCATTTTGCTTTGATATAGCTAATGTGGTTATATATCGTTAAGTGATAGTTAGATTATAATTTGGGATTATTCAGAATTGCCCTTTTAGATTGTGATTAATGGTTAAATGAGATTAGTGAGTATTTCCCCAAGTAGAGATTAAGCTTGCTAAATTAAGGCAATACCATATTATTTGTCAATGTCATATAATCTTGATTAAATGTATTACTTTCAAGGCAATAATGTAATAGTATAGTGAGTAAATGTTATATCTCCTTCAATCAAATCTTTGTGTTATGATATTAAGTTTTAATGCCTATCCTTTGATACTTTCTCTGCTGATCATCTAGTGGAATGACCAGTTCTACTGGTTAAATGTTATATAGTATCAAGCGTTAATGTCTTACACGTCATTCCCAACTATGATTGCATTAAGGTTTAAATCGATGGTACGTTGAAGACCCATCTATTATTTAGACTTGCTCACTTGATACACATTTAATGTTAATTTAGATTGGCGTACATTGACCTAATTGCACTCAAACTTGTTGATTTTTATGCTAATATAGAGTTGTAATTTATGGGCTAATTGGAATTGACTTACTATTGAATGAGTAACCAATGTTAAACACAATGGTTAGTTGGACTATTTTAGACATGATCAATGGTTGGGTTGTTAACGAAGTCACTTTTAGCTTGTGCTTCTCCGCGAGGGTGTTGTTGTTTATTATTAATTAACGTTTGTACCTGGTTTTGTAAACATTTAATGTTATTGGTTTGCTCACTGTAAGGGTTCTAGTTACTTGTGTAATTAATTTTGGGTGCATTGGGTTGTTAGGATGATTTTCCTTAGCTTAGTAGGCTTGGTCTGCTTATGTCGGGAGGGATGTAGACACCTCCTTGTTCCTCAGAATAGTTGTCAACCTTGAGACCTTAAATGGTCAAAATCGATGGGAACATGTGCTTGAGCATTGCTTATGTGTCCTGGAGGTCCTAACCATTGCAGGGTAGGACGAGCGGGTAGTCATTCTTATTCTTCATTAGTTCAATGTCGTACATTGCTTCCAGGTGCTTGATGTGCTTTTATGTTAGGTCATTATGTTTGTTGTGGTGTGAGTTGCATGCGTTGTGTTCATCGTCATGTTGCGATGTTGAGAATAATGTCATTAATAGCTTCCTACATACGCACACAAAAAAAAAAATTGCACTCGTTATGTGAGGCTTGTTGTTGTAACAAAATGGGAGGTTTGTTACATATGTTATCAGAGTGGGTTCAACCCACGACTTGGGATTTCTATGGATTTCGTTGATATGATTTGATTAT
>JASDQU010104262.1:104347-118358 GCA_032191745.1 Picea mariana
AGTAACGTTATGCTGCAAAAATATCTACTTGACTGACTTAACTTGTGGGAGTTGGGATACCCATCTCGGTGAGGAGTGGTAGCTCGGCCTTGCGAGGTGAGCTAGGAGCTAGTCAAAATCTCTTGATAGTTAGTGTGTGGCCCCTTTGCGGCTCGGGGAGCTAAGCGGGAAGAAGAGTACCCCTCACATTGGCTGGGAGGTACCTGTGTAGTCTCCCCGGTCGACACGTGGGAGATGGAAGGAGAACGCGGGACGTCCACTCTGAACAGGCAACGATACGCTTTCTTCATTTTTTATGGTTAATTGTTTGAGAACTTATGTTTGAATCTGCATTTTTACTTGGGTAAGTGAACTGATTGTCTAGATAGTTTCTGAAATTTTCTTAGCCTGGCTCAATGATAGATTGACTCCCATGGCTTATTTCCCCGCACGTCTTGACCACCTTGTTGTGTTGATTGTGACCTTCATGGTTGTTGATCCTTCATCCCTAGCTCACCGGTCCTCGCCTGAGAAGTTCTCCAGGAGCTTGATCTACGATTGTCGCCTTAGCATTAAAAGACATATGGATCTCAACACCCTGCTTTTCTTTGCGAGGATGATGAGCAAAGGACAAACCTGTTAGCTGGCAACCCTTGATGTTTGTCCCTGGCTGATTGTTGATTCCGCCATCTGGCAACGACCTCTGCGTGTGGATTATCTTGTGTCCTGGTTGGTTTTCTCTATGCCTTGACTGATAGAACCTCTGTAATCATTCCATGACCTTTCCCATTGGATCCTTGTGTTCTCTTACTGTTGTCTATGGTGTATTGGGGTTATAACAATGGAAAAACGAAATGATTTACGTTCTGCATTTTTATTTTGGGTATTTTGGCTATGAAAAAAGAAATGAATTCATCTTTACATTCTACATTGGGTATTCTGGCAATGAAAAACGAAATGAATTCATATCTGGATTTTACATTGGGTATTATGGCAATGAAAAACGAAATGATTTATGTTCTGCATTTTTATTTTGGGTATTGTGGCAATGAAAAAGGAAATGAATTCATCTCTGCATTTTACATTGGATATTCTAGCAATGAAAAACGAAATGAATTCATCTCTGCATTTTACATTGGGTATTCTGGCAATGAACAACGAAATGATTTTTGGTCTGCATTTTTATTTTGTATTCTGGCAATGGAAAAGAGAAATGGTTTCATGTCTGCAAATTTTTTTAATTGGATTTCTGGCGATGGAAAAGAGGAATTATTCTTGTTTGCATTTTGTTTTACCTTTGGGGCAATTTTTCCCTTTATGAAGACTATGTTTTTCTTTAAAAATTTGTTTCCTTTTGATTCCTGTTAATGTCCACGATTTTCATTTAATGGGTGCCACATTTTTCACCTTCGAAAGTCACTGAATTTCTGTAGAAACCACCCACGATTTCATCCAATTAAATCACAACTTTACTTGCCAGAATGACCATGTTTTTGATAATCAAAAGTTGACTATGTTTCTGTAGAAATCTCCCACGATTTTATCCATTTAAATCACAAATTTACTTGCCAGAATGACCATGATAATCAGAAGTTGACTGTGTTGTGTTAGAAACCACCCACGATTTTATCCATTTACATCACAACCTTCCTTGCTCGAGTGGCCACGTTTTTTATATTGACAAGTTGGTTATATTGCTGTTGAAATGCC
Source organism: Picea mariana (assembly GCA_032191745.1). Taxonomy (NCBI): domain Eukaryota; kingdom Viridiplantae; phylum Streptophyta; class Pinopsida; order Pinales; family Pinaceae; genus Picea; species Picea mariana. The sequence goes on from JASDQU010104262.1 coordinate 106,037, forward strand.
CACGTTTTTCGCCCAATGAATGTGACCGAGTTGCTGTTATTTACCACGATTTGGTTACCTAGATTTTATTATCAGTATTTTTACCCAGATTTTATACCACAACCCTTACTGTCACGAATCTACCTCCTTGTTGTTACCGCGACTTGGCACCATGACCTTATTCCGGCAATGAAATATTATTATTTCCAAATATGAATTTCTTTAATGGCACTTCATTCTTAATGTGCAAGGACTGTCTTAATGGAAACGTGATTGTATTCCTGGAAAATGCATTTGTAGTTATTGGCGTTACAAATTTTATTGATGTCAATTATTTAAATGAACAACCACTGGCGTGATGGCATCACGAATGTAATTTTGGCACTGTAATCTTTATTTTTGACAAGTGTGAATTTATACTTTGTTTACTTTACACAGATTTCATTCATTACTATTACACTGATTTTATTACCATGACATGCCATTAAGGATGGTTGTGTTTACTTCCTTAAGTACCCCATTTTTCCATCAAATTGTTGACTGAGTTTGTTGTAGTATGACCACGAGTTGATCCTTCTGCGGTTGTATTGTCCTTCTTTCTCCGGCAATTGAGTATACCCAGCGTTCTTGTTGCAAACATTAACTTCTACAATGATGTTGTTAGTCAAGCAATCTCCTTCTTTATGTCAATAGACAGTTAGATATTGATATAATTACTAGATAGATGACATGTGTAATTAATTGTTTACCAATGTCATATTTAGTGTTCTGTTTTGTTATAGCTAATGTGGTTATATATCGTTAAGTGATAGTTAGATTGTAATTTGGTATTATTTAGAATTGCCCTTTTAGATTTCGATTAATGGTTAAATGAGATTAGTGAGTATTGCCCCAAGTAGACATTAACCTTGCTAAATTAAGGCAATACCATATTATTTGTCAATGTCATATAATTTTGATTAAATGTATTACTTTCAAGGCAATACTATAATATTATAGTGAGTAAATGTTATATCTCCTTCCATCAAATCACTGTGTTATGATATTAAGTTTTAATGCATAGCCTCTAATATTTTCTCTACTGATCATCTAGTGGAATGACCAGTTCTACTGGTTAAATGTTATATAGTATCAAGTGTTAATGTCTTACACATCATTCCCAACTTTGATCACATTAAGGTTTAAATTTATGGTACGTTGATGACCCAACTATTATTTAGACTTGCTCACTTGATACACTTTTAATGTTAATTTAGATTGGCATACATTGACCTAATTGTAATCAAACTTGTTATTTTATGTTAATATAGAATTGTAATATATGGATTAATTGGAATTGACTTACTATTGGATGAGTAACAAATGTTAAACACGATGGTTAGTTGGACTATTTTAGATGTGATTAATGGTTGGGCTGTTGATGAAGTTTCTTTTAGATTGCACTTCCCAACGAAGGTGTTGTTGTTTATTATTAATTAACGTTTGTACTTGGTTTTGTAAACTTTTAATGTGATTGGTTTGCTCACTGTAAGGGTTCTTGTTACTTGCGTAATTAATTTTGGGTGCGTTGGGCTGCTAGTATGATTGTCCTTAGCTTAGTAGGGTTGGTCTTCTTGTGTCGGGCGGGATGTAGACACCTCCTTGTTCCTTAGAACAGTCGCCAACCTGGAGACCTTAAATGGTCAAAATCGATGGGAACCTAGGCTTGAGCGTTGCTTATGTGTCCTGGAGGTCATAACCATTGCAGGGTAGGACGGGCAGGTAGTCATTCTTATTCTTTGTCAGTTGAATGTTGTACATTACTTCCAGGTCCTTCATGTGCTTTTATGTTAGGTCATTATGTTTGTTGTGGTGTGAGTTGCATGCATTGTGTTCATCGTCATGTTGCAATGTTGAGTATAATGTCATTATTACCTTTTTACATACACACACACAAAAAAAAATTGCACTTGTTATGTGAGGCTGGTTGTCATAACGAAATGGGAGGTTTGTTACAAATAAACCCACCCATTTAAATAGAAAATATTTCTTACCCACTCCTCACGAAACTGGGAATATAAGTTTTATGTGTGTGAAACTTGACCGTAACAACACAAATAAAGGAAGCAGATGATTACCAATAGAATCCATAGTATCGAGAAGAGGCCATCCCATGTATACAAAAAGAATAAGCCAAATGTAAGATGTAAACCTATTGAAACAATGAAAACTAAATTCAATTAAATATTCTCAAACAAGAACATGAAAATCATTGGAGAAGATAATAAGGGTGATGCACATGAAACTTGAAAATAATAACAAAAATAATGGAAAGAGATGATTACCAATAGAATATGTCGTCTAGATAAGAGGACATCCTTTTTCTACAAAAAGAATAAGCCAAATGTAATACATAAACCTCTTGAAACAACGAAAACTAAATTCAATAAAATCATTGGAGAAGATTACCTCCATGGTTTGAGAAGCCATCCTCCACAAGAAATCCTACCGTTTTATGAGATAATATAAAACCAAATCCTTCTTTGAGAGAAAAAACCATGGGTTGGAGAGGACAGGAAATAATGCTAAAACAAAATGAAATAACAACATTGTTTAGGGATATGAAAGGGTTTTTGTTTATAAATATAGTATTTTTTGTTTGTGAAATTAGAAAAGGGAGTATGTTTAGATGATTTGAGAATAAATCAGTGGCCAACCACCTATTCCACTAGCTCAAAACAAGGGTTTTCACCTTGGCAGTTTCTACATATTTTTGCGTACTAAACTTTCAATGTCATTTTGAGGCCCTAAACAATGTTTTTTGGTCCCGCCATAGTAACATTGTAGTCTTTAGCGAGAGTGTGATGAATTTTTTTTTGTTACTTAGGTAGACCTTTCAAATGAGCTATCATGTGCCTCAAATGAAGGTCCTATGCAAAATTTACGCCCTTGGGAAGTTGACTTACCAACTACCCTAATCAGGGCTCGCAAACCTTTTGGCATTTCATCTTCTAGGGTTAGGGTTTTGCATTTACTTTATGATAAAAAATCCTCTAGAACCTCATTTTAATCATCACCATCTTCTTACCAATGAGCGTTTCCATCGCATCTCTTCTCGGAGATAACCTACCACCATTCTAGTGAGTCAGTCACTCTGTAATTATATAGTTTTTGTTCATTCTCTCATCAATAAAAATTGTTCATTAATGTATCTCTGTGTTTATTGAAATATTTATGTGTATCTCATATCTCTATATAGTTCATTTCTATATCTTTTCCTTTATTTCATTCTCAAAATAATCTCAATCAGTGGTATAAGAGTAGTCTACTCCTTTTTGTTTCTTGTGCATGTCCTCAATGAGGTTAGTATATAGAGAGTTGGGTCTCGAGATAGCTTCCCTTAAGGATAACTTCTCTCACCAGCCCAAGTGGCATCTCATGATGGAAGAGAAGTGGAACGAGGGAGCATAAGGTCGCATCAAGTTGTTTCTCGTAGAAGCCCTCATGCAACAAAGGAACAAGATGTTGGATAATTTCACCTAAATCCTTCAACGATTATCGAAAATAACAGGTGCGTCTAGGTCAATCAGTCACTTTGGAGACACTACCCCATTCAAGCTACAAGTTAATTTTGATATTCCTATATTTGAATGTCATATTGATGTGGATTCTTTGGAAAAGTGGTTAAGTTTTCTACAAGGTTATTTCTCCGTTCACAATTTTTTTGACAGAGAAAAGATTATCTTTGCGCTTCTTAAGACTCTCTCCCATGTCAAACATTGGTGAGAAATTTACTAGGAGCAAAATTTCACAGGGGATTATGGAATTTACCCCTCTATATATTCAGCAAGGCACGCACCTAACCAAGGTTGATATTCAATAAAATCTTCTTTGGGGACCTGATATAATAGAGACCATTGCTTCCCAAGGGGGGATGATTTTTGCAGGTGCAAATTGATGGCCAACCAACTATTGCATTGGCTCAAAACAAGGGTTTCCACCTTCACATTTTTTCTACATCTTTTTTGGTGCTAAACTTCTATGACCATTTTGAGGCACTAAACAATGTTTTTTGGGCCTGCCACAGTTCCACTATATGATTTGCCCATATTGTGATATAAAAATGTGTAGTCCTCGAATAGAAATTTCAAACGTGATATCCTGCACCCCAAATAGAGATCGTATGAAAAAGTTACGCTCTTGGGAAGTTGACGTATAGACTACCCTATCAGGGTTTGCAAACCTTTTGGTGTTTCATCTTCCAGGGTTAGGGATTTGGATTTTCTTTATGACAAAAAGGCCTCTAGAGCCTCATTGTATTCGTCACCATCTTCTTGCGAATGAGCGCAACCATCACATCTCTTCTCAGATATATGTTTCCACCATTCTAGCGAGTCATTCACTGTGTAATTTTATAGTTTCTATACATTCTCTCATTAATAAAAATTGCGCATTATTGTATCCTTGTGTTTATTGAAATATTTATGTGTATCTCACAATATCTCTGTATATTTCATTGTTATATATCTTCCTTCATTTCATTCTCAAAATAATCTCGATCATCACAAATGTACAAAGTGGATTTAAATTTGTTATTTTATTTATATTCCCATTAATATTATGTTATGTAAATGTATTAAATCCTTCAATGAGAAATAAAACATAATTTAAGTATTTATCATTAATTCCTCATAGTTCATTTTATGTATTTTTATTGTTGAGAGAAAAAGGATACGGCCTTCAGAAGTTGAATTTGAATTCTCATTTTCTAGGGTCATAAATATTTCATATGAAATGTGTTTTAGGAGAACAATATACTATTTGAAAGATCTCAATGGGATATTTGTTTTTGTATATTTTGTTTTTCCATTTAATATTTGTTTTTGTATATTTTGTTTTTCCATTTAAAATATTAAATGTCTAATTTTTCCTTTTTAATATTCATATATTAATGTTAAACAAGGTAAGAAACAAATACGGAAAGAAATCGTAATTTAAAAAATAAAAATAAAAACAATAATATGGAATTTGATCAACTTAGAGAAAAAAACAGAATTACAATGAATTTTTACATTGGAAATGGAAAAAATCTTGTGTGTTGAAACTAATGTCAAAATAAATATAATTTTTTGACCCAAATATATTAGTGCCATTTTGAGATTATATAAGAATAATGGTTACTAAATAAAAGAGGTAGTAATTTTATTGGACACAATGGGATCATGCGTTAATGTTGGGATCATGGGATGTGCTTAATATTGAGATGAACAAATACATCATTTTTTTCTTTGCACATATAGACAATGCTTCCTATAAGATAAAATTTTGATATAAGATAAAATTTTGATATTGTGATTAAAATCCATTTTTTAGTTGAAATCTGTTTGTATATACAAACCCATGAATGAAGTTCCTACAATATTTAAATCTATTAATTTAGTTTAATTATTTCTTAATAGTGCTTTGGACATTTATTTTGGAGCACAAGTTACTTATGGGTTTCTTGATATCATCATCTTACTTAGATCAATATAGATGGTTTTCCTAGGATGAATTCCACTCATTCTTAGGTTGAAATTCAATGATAGAGTTTAGGAGTTTGGGACCACCTACGAAAAATCTACCCTTGCCACATATTAGAGAGAAACATTCTCCTTTTGGTGAAGAGAATCCCATTCATATCTAGTGACTTGAGTATACATGTAATCTTGTTAGGAAATAAATAGGATGTGCAATTTATGTTTTCATGAGATGTGTTTGACAAAACTACTAAATGAAGGAGGATTCCAGAAAGATAACCATGATAGATACAATGCAAAACGTTATTTTGAAAAATATAGATTGAAGGATAAAAAATATGGAATAATTTATATAGAAGAAGATGGGGATATTTGAGAAACAATTCCAAGATTTTTCAACATTCATTTCCACCTGGAGGAAACTAACTAAAGGGAATTCCAATTACTAGAGAACTATGGAGTGATTGACTACGAATTCCAACAACAACCTCAACATCATTCCAAGAAAATCTTAGAACATCTCGAGGGATAAAATATGAAATGGAGCCATTGTTGGGGACATAAGTTGAAGAAATATTCCCTATGGATATGACATTGTAAGTTATGAGACTTGATGGTGAACATGCCTCAGGAATTTGGCTATTAATATTTCACCTGGTGACTCCACAGAAGGAAAACTTGGCCTCTACCAGAAGACACATGCCACCCTGACCCTTATCATATCCATGTCTATTATGATCGAGAAAATATTGTGACTTGGAGAAATGTCAGAGAACATCAGATATCTCCTTATTCAGAAGGAGGTATCCGATTGATCTTCCTCTTCGAAGATACTACATTGAAAGTTTTAAATTAGTTTCATAGGATATAGAAGGATCTGCATATGCTAATGAATAGGAAGGGGAGATCCCATATGATGAATATGAACAATATTTTGAAAGAGAAGTTGAATATAATAATGAGAATGGAGAAGATATTCTTACATATTCAAATGAAGAGTTATCACTAGAGGATTTTTACACAAAAGCTTCAAAGAATCTACCAGAGGATACAATGTTTCTTCCTTCCTTGAAAGATATATATCAATACCATATTTAAAGAGATGTTTCTCCTTTTGAAAATGATCATGAGTTGAAAATACCTGTTGTGGTTTCAAGAAACCTTGTTTGTGTTGATGAATTTTTACATTTTCAAGAAGATTCATAGAATATTTTTGAATTTCCATATTCTGAGTTTCATTTTGAACAATGTTTTAATGAAGAACTTGAGCTAGTTATAGAGAATAAAAAACATTTTCCCATAGTAGTGAAGAGGAGAAAGAATTCTCTAAAATTAAGTTTGAAAATGATGTTAGTTATGGACATATTCATAAGGATTTTGAAGAAGAGACAATGCTTTCTTCATTCACACTCACTGATTAGAATTAAGATTGTGTTTCTGAAAATTCTATAAATCTATTGCAACGTAACATCATTGATGATGTATTTCCCCTTGTTTTTTATGAGTCATATGCTACCCAATGGTTGGTTCATGTAGAATCTGCTCATACTGGATTCTACAACACAGATCCTATTTTTTATGAATACAAAGTTGAAGAAGATGTGTAGAGTTCTGCAATATCATTCACAAAAATTTCAAGAATAAATATGCCCATATTTGACCATCGTGAAACGAAATCAGAGCTTGCTATTGAATAACACATCTCTAAAGGGGATTTCTCAAAAAAAATTATTAGTGCACCTGTCTATGTGATTTATGAGGGTTTCGATGAAGGGTTTTAGAATGATGAATTTTTTTCATTTATTCTTGAAGGCACAGAGCTTGATCATTGTGAACAAGAACCAGTTGAAGTCTTAGCATGCGACGAAGTTGTTGTAGTTACTCCTTTTTCTTCATCAAAATCACAAGCAGAAAAATGGAAGAGTCTCCGGGACCAATTTAGTCAAATCCATAAAGAAGAAGAAGCCTCAATTTTTGTTGAGAAACCTGTCATCCCCTATATTTTTGATGTTCTAGTTGCATTTTGGTTGGAGTCTACATTGTCCAATGCCTCAAATGACTTAAGATATATGAGGCTAGTATTTTCAGATCATAAGTATGAGCTTCATAATCATATAATGTTGCAACCTCCTCTTTTTCTTTTCCTTATTCTGTCAAGGTACATACAAGGAGTTCAACCATGCAGTAAGGAACTTTCATTAAACACATATTGGTAAAAATATAGTTTTTTAAAGAAAAAATCATAAATATAAAGAATAACATCTTACTGTTATCTATTTGGACTTAAATTTTATGGTCACAAGATATACTGGTAATGAAAAATGAGTGTCAAAGAAAGGGTGAGAGTACATGATGCCATATAACTTTACTTAATTTTATTTAGCGGATTAACAAGAGTGGATGAGTGTTGTGGTTATAATGCAAGAGGTCTTGGGGTCAAGTATTTGGCTAGATATATTGTAGAGATTGTTGAGCCTCACTTGATGTCGTAAGGGCTTAAGGATTTGGCTAGATATATTGTAGAGATTGTTGGGCCTTACTAGAAGTCCTAATATCCTAAGACTCGTGGATTTCTGAAAAATATCCTCAAAAAACTCAACTACAACATTTCCTAAGACCGATGAGTTAACTAAAATAAAATGTCATGAATTCAAATATCCACATATTGAAATTAAAAGGAATAAATACCTCATTTATGAAGGTTTCCTTAAAAAAAAAACCTTTACCCAACTTTAGAAATTAAATATTCCTTTAAGTTTTTTCTTAATTAAAAAATCATAACAATTTTATTTCTTTAGTTTGCACCATAAACAAATATATAAACAATATTTGGAAGATTTTATAATTTGATTTCATTTATCTAATAATATTTTAAAAAGTATTTAAAGAATAAAATGTTTAGCTTTGAAAATGGAAATTCTTTGGAATGAAAAATAAAACTTGTAAACTAGAACATTATAAATAATATTTGGAAAACTGTAATTTAATTTAGTTTTTTTAATAATATTTTTAAAAATATTTAAAAAATAAAATGTTTAACCTTGAGAATGAAAATTCCTTGGAATGAAAAACTTAGAACTTCTAGATTACTATAACAACTTTATAAGTAATATTTAGAAGATTATATAAATTAATTTTGTTTATTTAATAATATTTAAAAAAATATTTAAAGAATAAAATGTTTAATCTTGAGAATGAAAATTCTTTGAAAATGAAAAAGGTAGAACTTCTAAAGTAAGAAATTATAAATAATATTTGGAATATTATATAATTTAATTTTGTTATTTAATAATATTTTAGAAAATATTTAAAGAATGAAGAATATAGAATTCTTATTCCTTGGGAATGAAAAACATAAAACTTTTAGACTACACAATTATAAATAATATTTGAAATATTATGTAATTTAATTTAATTTATTTAATAATATTAAAAAAATAAAATTTCTAACTTTAAAAATGGAAATTCCTTGGGACTGAATTATGTAAAATTAGACCATACCATTATAAATAATATTTGGAAGATTATGTAATTTAATTTGGTTTATTTAATAATATTTAAAGAATAAAATGTCTAACCCTGAAAATGAAAATTCCTTGGAAATGTAGAACTTTTAGACTATAACATTATAAATAATATTTAGAAGATTATGTAATTTACTTATATCTATTTAATAATATTTTAAAAAATATTTAAAAAATAAAATGTGTAACTTTAAAATGGACTTGGGAATGAAAAAAGATAGAACTTGACTACAACATTTCTTATATTTAATTGATTAATTAAGTTAGGTCACATAATAATAAAAAAGACCCAATTTAATTTTTTTTTTTTTTCAATAAATTTTATAATTAAATATTCCTTTACATTTTTTAATTAAAAATTCATATAAATTTTAGATTTTTTTTTAAAGCCTGCAACATATACAAATCTATAAATAATATAGACTACAACATTTCCTCAACCTGGTGGGCTAGCTAAGATTAGGTCCCATAAGGATAACAAAAACCCATTTACAAGTCTATTTAAAAAATAAAACTTTAACCAATTTTATAAATTAAATATTTCTTAAAAATTTTTAATTAAAAAATAATAACAAATTTAGTTTTTTTGGCTTGCAACATATATGAATCTATAAATGGAAGAGTACAGCAGTCCAGGAGAGGTGGAAGAGTGTATATTTTGTCTGGACGATTTTGAAAATGGCGAGCGGGTTCTATTTCTGTTGCCGTGCTCGGATTATTTTCACACACAGTGCATTGACCCCTGGATCCGGCTTCATTCCAATTGCCCTCGCTGTATGACGCCCATACAGAGAGCGTCTCAGAGGAACTGATGTCTGCTTTTACATTTTATGAACATATTTGATTTCAATATTCATATAGAATTCATTGCCGCGTGGATTCGATCTCAATTCCAATTGCCCTATTCGTCCGTGGATAGATCAGAGAAAGTGATGTCGCTTGAAATGATTTTGTTTTTCACTGCCGAAATCAGTAATTAGTAAGGCAGGTATAGTTATTCCACTACTAATCTTAGGTATGTCAATCTGGCCCTCAAGCAGCACACAAGATTAGTGGAGGGTTTCGAACTTATGACTTGACTTCACATGTAACCTGTAATTTCGAACATATAATTTCACATAGAACTTAGAACTTCAATTTTTTTTTTTTATACTGATTGATTAGGTTAAATTTAGAAACCCTTACCTATCAAAACCAATTTGTGTTAATTTTCACTTATAAAGACTGTTGATGTTTTAAATATATTAGTTATTATGAATGATACAGCAGCTTAGATATGTTTAATTCCAAATTTATGCTGTTTTGAAATCGATGTACTCAAAACATAAAACTTTTTAAATTTTTTCTTCCGAAAAAATATTTGAGTTCCGTTTTTCGTTTTTCTTTTAAGCTTAATCATTTTTTAAAATAATAAATCTATGTTAATAATATTATATTGTCTTTATTTTATTAACTTTATGTTGATATAAAAATTTATTATGTTTTTTTTCCACTGAAAAATTCTTCTTAATTTCATTAAATAGATATAAAATTATATTAGTAGATATATATATTGACTATAAAAAGGTAGCCAAATATATATTGTCTTATAATGGAAGCATTTTATTAGTGAAAGTTTCTATAAAATTACAACTTTGACATATCAACCGATATCTTTATTTTTCCTTTGACTACATATTGGAAAAAACTGTCTCAAATCCCATACACAAAATACAAAACATGGATCATATGTAGGCTATTAAGTCTGTTCACATAAAGTATCCCCATATTATTTTATACTTTAGTTCTCAAATATGCAGGAGCTCTCTTACAAAATCCTTGTGACAGTCAAAACTGCCCCTGCAAGAGGCCATATTCTAATTATTAGGCTTTTTTGGAAAGCTTGTCAGCCAATTTGTTTCTTTCCCTGTAAATATGAGAGAAAGATATAGAGTCAAACCTAATAATAATCATCTTAACGTCCTCAAGTATTGTCACAAGATGAGAAATGTGACATCTTTGAACCCTCTTCACCCAGTTGATGACTAGTAAAGAATCATCAAAAACCTGTAATGTTTTGCACTCCTTTTCCACAACAAATAATAGTAAGAGTTTTAAGACCATCATACCAAAGTAATTTAATTATTTGAATAGGCTCCCAACCCAACCTTGAGAAGAAAAAATGCCTAGTGGAAAATATAGACAACCACCCCCACACACAGTAATAGGTCACCCTACGCAGCCTTGTCAAAGTAAGCCCCGAGGACTATCCTTATCTATAAGTTCCTCCTGTATCACCTGAAGAAATAGTAAATAGAAGTTGCAATATTATAATTATATAATCTTATTCAAATTTTATAAAAGATAATATAATAGAAAATGAAATGCAACTTTGGAGGATTTATTTATCAGAACATTTATAAAATACAATGGACAAGCTGTAGATAAGCCTTACAATTTAATTCAATTGGGTAACTAAAGAAAGTTGTTTATTATGTATAAGATAATGTCAAGTAAAGTAGAATAAAGTAGAATAAGACTTAGTCTAGATCCATCTAAATTTTCTATTTATTCTTTTTGGAGAGACATCAAATTTCTGGAGATTTAATTTTATTTGAGTACAAAACTTGAAGAAATATTGGCACCTTGAAGAATTAGTGTAGATCTTTATCTACTCTAGTTCTTCAAGGTGCCAACATTTCTTCAAGTTTTGTACTCTAAAAAAATTGCATCTAGAAGAATTTGATTTACATTTAAGTTGGTTCTTCAAGATGCAAACATTTCTTCAATTGTTATATATAGAGAGATATTTACTTGTTACTAATAATTTTTTAAATGACATGTGTTAACTCCATATTGAGCATAGAAGGAATTACACATCTCCCTCATTGTAGGAAGTAGAGAACACCTATTAAGGAAATCACATTTTTTTTTCTTTCCATAACTTTATCTTTTTTCCGAGAGAGTTTATATAGAATTATTTTACTTAAGATTAATATTGTTCAATATTTTATTTATGGCCCACATTGAAATAAATTTTTTTTTAAATACCACTTGTGAACCCCATGTTAAGTACACAACTAGTACAAAAAACCTCCAAAATAAAAAAATTGTAAACCAAAAATTGTCAAAACAAAAATTGAACAACCATTATGTCTTAATTTTTTCATTTGGGTTTCAAGGGAAAAATATTTTTCTTATTAAATATTGGGATAACACCTCTATTAAATCTTTGTAATAATATTAATCTTTAATATATAAATTAGTGTGTACAAAAAGTAAAACATTCTAGATCGTTCTCCTCAATTTATGGTTTTGTTGTGCGTAAGTGAACAAGAAACA
>JASDQU010104262.1:131359-163862 GCA_032191745.1 Picea mariana
CTAAGATTAGGTCCCATAAGGATAACAAAAACCCATTTACAAGTCTATTTAAAAAATAAAACTTTAACCAATTTTATAAATTAAATATTTCTTAAAAATTTTTAATTAAAAAATAATAACAAATTTAGTTTTTTTGGCTTGCAACATATATGAATCTATAAATGGAAGAGTACAGCAGTCCAGGAGAGGTGGAAGAGTGTATATTTTGTCTGGACGATTTTGAAAATGGCGAGCGGGTTCTATTTCTGTTGCCGTGCTCGGATTATTTTCACACACAGTGCATTGACCCCTGGATCCGGCTTCATTCCAATTGCCCTCGCTGTATGACGCCCATACAGAGAGCGTCTCAGAGGAACTGATGTCTGCTTTTACATTTTATGAACATATTTGATTTCAATATTCATATAGAATTCATTGCCGCGTGGATTCGATCTCAATTCCAATTGCCCTATTCGTCCGTGGATAGATCAGAGAAAGTGATGTCGCTTGAAATGATTTTGTTTTTCACTGCCGAAATCAGTAATTAGTAAGGCAGGTATAGTTATTCCACTACTAATCTTAGGTATGTCAATCTGGCCCTCAAGCAGCACACAAGATTAGTGGAGGGTTTCGAACTTATGACTTGACTTCACATGTAACCTGTAATTTCGAACATATAATTTCACATAGAACTTAGAACTTCAATTTTTTTTTTTTATACTGATTGATTAGGTTAAATTTAGAAACCCTTACCTATCAAAACCAATTTGTGTTAATTTTCACTTATAAAGACTGTTGATGTTTTAAATATATTAGTTATTATGAATGATACAGCAGCTTAGATATGTTTAATTCCAAATTTATGCTGTTTTGAAATCGATGTACTCAAAACATAAAACTTTTTAAATTTTTTCTTCCGAAAAAATATTTGAGTTCCGTTTTTCGTTTTTCTTTTAAGCTTAATCATTTTTTAAAATAATAAATCTATGTTAATAATATTATATTGTCTTTATTTTATTAACTTTATGTTGATATAAAAATTTATTATGTTTTTTTTCCACTGAAAAATTCTTCTTAATTTCATTAAATAGATATAAAATTATATTAGTAGATATATATATTGACTATAAAAAGGTAGCCAAATATATATTGTCTTATAATGGAAGCATTTTATTAGTGAAAGTTTCTATAAAATTACAACTTTGACATATCAACCGATATCTTTATTTTTCCTTTGACTACATATTGGAAAAAACTGTCTCAAATCCCATACACAAAATACAAAACATGGATCATATGTAGGCTATTAAGTCTGTTCACATAAAGTATCCCCATATTATTTTATACTTTAGTTCTCAAATATGCAGGAGCTCTCTTACAAAATCCTTGTGACAGTCAAAACTGCCCCTGCAAGAGGCCATATTCTAATTATTAGGCTTTTTTGGAAAGCTTGTCAGCCAATTTGTTTCTTTCCCTGTAAATATGAGAGAAAGATATAGAGTCAAACCTAATAATAATCATCTTAACGTCCTCAAGTATTGTCACAAGATGAGAAATGTGACATCTTTGAACCCTCTTCACCCAGTTGATGACTAGTAAAGAATCATCAAAAACCTGTAATGTTTTGCACTCCTTTTCCACAACAAATAATAGTAAGAGTTTTAAGACCATCATACCAAAGTAATTTAATTATTTGAATAGGCTCCCAACCCAACCTTGAGAAGAAAAAATGCCTAGTGGAAAATATAGACAACCACCCCCACACACAGTAATAGGTCACCCTACGCAGCCTTGTCAAAGTAAGCCCCGAGGACTATCCTTATCTATAAGTTCCTCCTGTATCACCTGAAGAAATAGTAAATAGAAGTTGCAATATTATAATTATATAATCTTATTCAAATTTTATAAAAGATAATATAATAGAAAATGAAATGCAACTTTGGAGGATTTATTTATCAGAACATTTATAAAATACAATGGACAAGCTGTAGATAAGCCTTACAATTTAATTCAATTGGGTAACTAAAGAAAGTTGTTTATTATGTATAAGATAATGTCAAGTAAAGTAGAATAAAGTAGAATAAGACTTAGTCTAGATCCATCTAAATTTTCTATTTATTCTTTTTGGAGAGACATCAAATTTCTGGAGATTTAATTTTATTTGAGTACAAAACTTGAAGAAATATTGGCACCTTGAAGAATTAGTGTAGATCTTTATCTACTCTAGTTCTTCAAGGTGCCAACATTTCTTCAAGTTTTGTACTCTAAAAAAATTGCATCTAGAAGAATTTGATTTACATTTAAGTTGGTTCTTCAAGATGCAAACATTTCTTCAATTGTTATATATAGAGAGATATTTACTTGTTACTAATAATTTTTTAAATGACATGTGTTAACTCCATATTGAGCATAGAAGGAATTACACATCTCCCTCATTGTAGGAAGTAGAGAACACCTATTAAGGAAATCACATTTTTTTTTCTTTCCATAACTTTATCTTTTTTCCGAGAGAGTTTATATAGAATTATTTTACTTAAGATTAATATTGTTCAATATTTTATTTATGGCCCACATTGAAATAAATTTTTTTTTAAATACCACTTGTGAACCCCATGTTAAGTACACAACTAGTACAAAAAACCTCCAAAATAAAAAAATTGTAAACCAAAAATTGTCAAAACAAAAATTGAACAACCATTATGTCTTAATTTTTTCATTTGGGTTTCAAGGGAAAAATATTTTTCTTATTAAATATTGGGATAACACCTCTATTAAATCTTTGTAATAATATTAATCTTTAATATATAAATTAGTGTGTACAAAAAGTAAAACATTCTAGATCGTTCTCCTCAATTTATGGTTTTGTTGTGCGTAAGTGAACAAGAAACATTCGTTGGAGAGAGAAAATATTCTTCATTAGAATACGCATTCATGTTTTAATTGAGACTATACCTTCATACATACTGGTGGATCCATAAAGAATGAATTTTTGTTAAATATAACAATACTGATATCACACATAGGTTCATATATTCTATTTATTTGACAAAATTAATTCAATGGTTTCACTTTCCTAGCCCATTTTTACTTTCAATCTCTTATAAATAAAAAATAATATTTTTCTTATTAAATATCGGGATAACACCTCGATTAAATCTTTGTAATAATATTAATCTTTAATATATAAATTAGTGTGTACAAAAAGTAAAACATTCTAGATCGTTCTCCTCAATTTATGGTTTTGTTGTGCGTAAGTGAACAAGAAACACTCGTTGGAGAGAGAATTATTCTTCATTAGAATACGCATTCATGTTTTAATTGAGACTATACCTTCATACATACTGGTGGATCCATAAAGAATGAATTTTTGTTAAATATAACAATACTGATATCACACATAGGTTCATATATTCTATTTATTTGACAAAATTAATTCAATGGTTTCACTTTCCTAGCCCATTTTTACTTTCAATCTCTTATAAATAAAAAATTATCTATGTTCTAGAAGGTTGAATTTGTACATAGGGACCATATGAATTCCTTTTATTAGTTGGCTATCAATAATGATGGACTGAACTTCCCAAAATTATATTTCATGCTTAAGTAGGTGTCTTAGAGAAGTTCTGTCACTAATTTGGCCATATTGGCCATATTCATCTAGGATAGATGGATCTCCTCTCTTTTGTTTGTATGCCGAGTTAAGATAACAAGTTCAAAGAATTTGACTATGCAATGGTATTCACATTACCATCACACTAGTAAAATGTGGTGACCTATACTGGCCCAATTTATGTTTCCTCTTGTGAATGTATGAATACTTACCATCACACTTAGTAAAATGTGATGACCTATAGTGGCTCAATTTATGTTTCTATTTTTTGCTCCTCTGAATGTATGAATACTTACTCACTAAAATGTGGTGGCCTACAATGGCCCAATTTACGTTTCTATTTGCTACTCCTCCTTTGAATGTATGAATAGTAATATTAATGTTGACAATGTGAAGGGAATTTTTACTCCTTGGTAAATTGGTAGTATTGTTACCATTCTAGATAACTATGAATGTATGAATAGTAATATTAATGTTGATACCATATGTAACATCCTTGTTTATTAATTAATGATTGTCCTTTGCTTATTGGCTTGGTCTGCTTGTGTCAGGTGGGATGTAGACACCTCCTTGTTCCTCAAAACAGTCGCTAGCCCTGAGACCTTAAATGGTCAAAATCGATGGGAACCTGGGCTTGAGCATTGCTTATGTGTCCTAGAGGTCCTAACCATTGCAGGGTAGGACGGGCAGGTAGTCAGTCTTATTTTGTTGGTTGATTGTCATTCATTACTTCCAGATGCTTGATGTGCATCTTAGGTCATTATGTTGTTGTCGCAGTTGCATGCATCATGTTCGTCGTCGTGTTGCGATGCATAGTATAATGTCTTCATTACCCTTGTACACACGCACACACAAAAAAAATTGCACTTGTTAGGAGAGGCTTGATGTCGTGACGAACCAAGGGGACA
Organism: Picea mariana; assembly: GCA_032191745.1. Lineage (NCBI taxonomy): Eukaryota > Viridiplantae > Streptophyta > Pinopsida > Pinales > Pinaceae > Picea > Picea mariana. The sequence goes on from JASDQU010104262.1 coordinate 135,857, forward strand.
TTACATATGGTATCAGAGCGAGTCAACCCGTGACTTCGGATCGCTACATATTTCATTGATATGATTGATTATACTATTGTTGATCGAGTTGACTTGTGTGCATGGAAGTAATCATGGTTAGAGAATGCCGCGGAGGCAGACGACGGGGTGCTAGGGGAGGAGGCGCTACGCCTCCAGTAGCATCCACACCTGAGTTGTCGAACCCCTAGGGAGACGAGTAGGTTCTCGGACAGGAGCGGATAACAGTTGGTGATGTAGTTGGAATGATGAGATCTTTTCAGTGCATGTTTGAGGCACTGATCAGCTGTTTGGATAGAGATGAGGCCAGGGCGCTGGCACCCGCTGAGGTTCTATCGCACGCTCCGGTTGGTAATGGTAGAATTCATCGTGAACTCGAGAAGGTCAATTTTCCTGACTTATTTGGTGCCCCGGATGGCGTAGCCGCCGAGGCATGGTTGGAGAACATGGTGATGTGCTTCTCACTTCGCGATTATACCTCCAACATGAAGGTCTGCATGGCGGTCTTTCAACTGAAGGGGAGCACTCTTCTATGCTGGAAGACGCTCCTACTACAGCTGAACATGGCCATCGAAGACGTGTCATGGGAACTATTTGAGGAATGGTTTCGAGAGAGGTACCTTTCATAGGAATTCATTGAGCGTCGGCTCAATAAGTTCAACGCCTTACGACAGGGAGGTCGTACGGTGCTCGAGTACGAGGCCCGTTTTATGGAGCTGCTCCAGTATGCTCTGCACCTTAACACTGAGAAACTTAAGGTCAACAGGTTCGTGTTCGACTTTAACAACAACCTGTGTGCAAAGGTTAGGATTTTGATGCCTCAAACCTTGCATGATGTCGTCCAGAAGGCCCTCATATTAGAGGAGGAGCTTATCAGCGGGGGTTAGACCAGGATTCTAGTGAGACCAGCTGAGTAGGTGTCATCTAGAGCACAGCAGCATCAGACACCAGTCAAACATACGCTGGAATATCATGGATTCCAGAGGGGATCCACTTTCACTACACTCAGACGATTGACGCCTCAGCAGTGGAAACCTTATCGAGGATCACAGCATCAGCAACAACATCGACCGCAACAGCAACAATTTAGGCCTGATCAGCAAAACAGACCAGGGTTCCAGGCCGATGGGCCATCCTCATATACTTCGGGTACTAGGACTACTGGGCCGAAGAAGGGATGTTGGACATGTGGGGAGCCACATTACCAGTGTGACTGCCCTAAGGAGAGGACCAGAGCATCTGGATCAGCTGGACCCAGTACCGTGGGAGATATGGGCAAGGCCCATCGGACTTGTGCAATGGTGAATAACCACCAGGCAGAGCATCAGTCGACTGTGCTTGAGATGACAGGTACCATCGCTGACTAGACCCTTAGTATTCTGATAGATCCCGGTGCTATCGAGAGTTTCATTTCTGGTGCAGTGCTAAAAAGGATTAAGGCAAAGGAAGTCGAATAGGATGAGTTTAGATTCGTAAAGATGGTTTCGGGAGCCAAACAGAAGGTTGGAGGAAGGGTTATGGGCGGTGTCCTGAACCTGGGAAAGTTTGTGACCAGGGCCAACCTCTATGTCATGATCTTAGGATCTTATGATGTCGTGATTGGTATGGATTGGTTGGAATCACATGAGGTGATACTCAACTGTAAGACAAAATGGTTGAGCTTGGTTGATGATGAGGGACAGAGACGTGTGATTGTAGGATGGGACCAGGGAGTTTCCCTGAGGTTCATCTCTTCCTTACAACTATGAAAGAGTATGCTGAAGGGGTGCAAGCTTTATGCGATCCTTGCGTTAAACGAGAAGGGAGTAGCAAAAGGTCTAGAACACCTTCCGGTGGTGAGAGAGTTTGTGGATGTATTTCCAGAGGAGTTACCTAGGATGCCGCCAAAGAGGGAGTTGGATTTTACTATAGACCTAAAACCGGGGACTGAACCAATAGTAAGAACGCCTTATCGGATGTTGACCCCGGAGTTACAAGAGTTGAAAATGAAACTAAAGAACTTGCTGGACCTGGGACTGATATGTCCTAGTGTGTCACCATGAGGTGCACCTGTTATTTTCATACGAAATAAGGATGGGTCATGGAGGCTCTGCATTGAATACCATCAATTGAACAAGGCCATGATCAAGAATCAGTATCCATTGCCGAGAATTGATGATCTGTTCGATCAATTGAAGGGCGCGACGGTGTTCTCCAAGATAGATTTGCGATCAGGGTATCACCAGTTATGGATCAAGGAGGATGATGTCCCCAAGACCGCCTTTAAGATGACGTTTGGACATTACAAGTTTATTGTTTTACCGTTTGGATTGACAAATGCCCCAGGAGTATTTTTGAGTTTGATGAATGGGGTGTTCCGTGAGTACTTGGACAAGCTTGTCCAAGTATTCATTGATGATATTTTGATTTACTCTCAGACGACGGAGGAGCATGATGAGCACTTGCGCTTGGTACTACAGTGTCTGCAAGAGCACAAATTGTATGGGAAGTTGTCCAAATGCTCTTTTTACTAATCAAAGATTCACTACTTAGGGCATGTCATCTCCTTTGAAGGCATCGTCGTGGATCCAGCCAAGGTCGAGGCTATTATGAAATGGCCTGTGTCTACGAATGTCTCGGAAGTGCGTAGCTTCATTAGTTTAGCAGGATACTATCGATGGTTCGTCGAGGGATTTTCGAAGATAGCAAATCCGATCACGGAGTTGCAAAAGAGGAACAAGAAGTTTGTTTGGACCGAGAAATGCGCGGAAGAATTTCGGAGGATCAAGGAATTGTTGATGACAACACCAATACTAAAGGTCCCTGACATGGACATGGACTTCTTGGTATGCACTGATGCATCCAAGGAGGGCTTAGGCGGGATCTTGATGCAAGACAGACGAGTGATTGCTTACATTTCGAGGAAACTGAGAAGGCACGAGGAGAACTACACGACGCGTGATTTGGAGTTATTAGCCATCGTATATGCCTTGAAGGTTTGGAGACACTACCTTGTTGCATGAAAATTTGAACTAAAGACTGACCATTGTGGACTATGACACATATTTACGCAAAGTGACCTGAACGCTCGACTTCAAGATTAATTACATAAAAGGAGCAGTGAACCGAGTGGCAAATGCATTGAGCCAGAGACCACACATCTTTTCAATGTTGCCTCTTCAGACGAATCTACGTGAAAAGATTCTAACTTCACAGCATGATGATGACTGGTACAAAGAGGTGGAGGGTTTTATCGGATAAAACACAATGATGGTACCATGATTTGAGGGATTTTCATTTGATAGCGATGTTTTATTGAGGTTTAAAATTTAGATCTATGTACCGCCAAACGATGAGTTGAGGATGTTGATCCTAAGCGAGGCTCATAGAGCAGTATACGTGGCTCACCTGGGAGTCACGAAGATGAGGGAAGACCTTAAACCCTTATTCTTTTGGAAGGGAATGAAGGCAGACATAGTCAACTATGTGGCTAGATGTCTAGAATGTCAATAGGTAAAGGCTGGACATAGACACCCAATAGGATTACTACAACCACATGCTATTTCGGAATCAAAATGGGAGGTCATTTCGATGGATTTTATTGTTGGATTGCCACTAATGGCAAGAATACATGACTTGATTTTTGTAGTAGTAGAAACTCTCATGAAGAGTTCTCACCTTATTTCTATGCATACGACGTATCAGGCACCTGACATAGCTAGAGTTTTCATCAATGATATTGTGAGGCTACATGGCGTGCCTAAGAGGATTATATCCGATCGAGGATCGGTGTTTACTGGACGATTTTGGATGATTTTCCAAGAGGCCTTGGGAACCCAACTTAACTTTAGTACTACGTATCACCCGGAGACTGACGGCCAGACCGAACGAACGAACCAAACCTTGGAGGACATGTTGTGCATGTACGTGATGGACCAAAAAAAGAGTTGGGAAGAATTCTTGCCACTAGTAGAGTTCGCTTACAACAACAGTTACTAGAGCACCATTAAGATGGCTCCTTTCGAGTTTCATTATGGGCAACCATGTCAGACGCCTTTGAGTTGGGATCGACTCGAGGATAGGGTCTTGGTGGGACAAAAAGAGATCCAAGAAATGGAAGAGAAAATGCAAACAATAAGACAAAGGATTAAAGAAGCGCAGGATCGAAAGAAGAGTTATGTCGATGCACACCTTGTCGACCGTAGTTACGAGGTCGGCGATTGAGTCTTCTGAAGAGTTAAACCAAATAAGATTTCGATAAAGTTTGGGAAGGGAGATAAACTCTCTCCTAGGTTCGTGGTACCCTTCGAGATTGTGGAGAGAAAGGGGCCCGTGGCCTATCAACTACCCTTGCCTGATTCCTTGAGGCGTATGCACGATGTTTTTCATGTATATGTTTTGAGACATTATATCAGTGATCCTACACATGTTATTGACATGAGTTCCTTGCAGGTATCGGACGATCGAGTGCTCACAGCTGAGCCGGTCCGCATCTTGGATCACTGCATTTGACAGCTACAATATCGAACGGTAGATTAGGTCAAGGTCTAGTGGGACAATTATAGTCTGCACTCGGTGACCTGGGAGGATGCATATGATATGCGCCAACAGTTTCCATTTTTGTTTGATAGATAGACATATGATACTGTGATACACTTTATTTCATCATATATACTGTGAAACTTCGAGATGAAGTTTAGACCAAGAGGGGGTGTATGTAACATCTTGATCTAGTGCACTGAGCAAACTTATTCTTTGAGGACACTTGCTCGCAAGTGATCCGGATTTTTTATGCTACTAAAACGTTTGACTTTGATTATGATGCATTATGGGTTGATGACATGTTGTTTTACTACATTGACATAGACATGTGCTATTGACTCGGTTTTACTAAGTGTGCAGGGTTTTGGACCTTGAGGATGTAGAGGCATCGACGAAACCCCTTGGACTCTGGATCGAGTCAGGGAGTGTGCCTTTGGGGTTTGATTGTTCTACTGTGATATTAGTGCATCTGACTAGATGATATGATGTGGATATTTTCTAACATAATTTGTTGATGATGTAGGTTGATGATAGCTTGCCGACCAGACTCACATATGGAGTAAAGGGGTCACACATGACTACTAGTGATGTTGAGGGAGAGTTGTGGACAACAGCCCTACCACAACCTACTAGCACTCCCGCCATGGATCGAACTGTAGGTTAACAATTACCTAGTTCGAGAGGACCTACGATGCCATGAGGGAAGACTACAACAGTCGCTCACGATGATTCTAAGGGGTGTGCAATAAGGTGGGGCCCTTATTCCTTAGAGGACCTGAGTCTCCCACAAATTTACCTGGTGGAGTGTTGACTCGAGGGGTTATTGATGTCTACCAAATCAGTCAAGAGGTGAGTGGCACCCTTGGACCAAGTAGTGCATCCTGAAGGGCATGTCGCGCAAGGGAACAGATGAGGCAAGTGGCACCCTTGGACCACGTAGTGCGTCTTGAAGGGCACGTCACGCAAGAGAACAGATGAGGTGAGTGGCACCCTTGGAGCACCTAGTGCATCCTTAAGGGCACGTCGCATTGTTGATAATAAAGGGATGAACCTAGAAGGCCTTAGGACAATTAACGTGTTGAGTATTTTTAAAACATTTTCCCTAATTAATTGTCGCCCAGTACAAAATCTAAGGTCTAAGTCTAAATTACGCTAGTAGTAAAATTTAGTCTACCTTTAAATATATATATATATATATATAATTAAATAAATAAATAAATAATAATATTTAAAATAAAAACAACTTAGACGATAAGTATGATCTTCATAAAATCTTGTAACATGAAGAGAGTAAGAAAATAATTTATTCAAAATATATATATATAATCTGTGGTTATAAAATGTAATGAGGGAATTAAATGTTTTACCTTTTTGATAATATAAAATTTAATAATTTAATGATAAAAAGGAAAAAAGGGGTTAAATATCACACCTGCCTTTTTGAGTTTTAAGTAAAAAGGGGAAAGAGGGGAAAATCTTAAAATTTAAGAAACTAGGGAAAGGAGGTAACATAAAAAGGGAAAAAGGGGAACTTAAAGGAAAAAGCAGAAGGTCAACTTAGTAAAGAATCTACCATTAAAGAACTTTCTAGTTTTAAACTGAATTAACAATTTCATAATAGGGAAAGCCTATAAAACCTGTAAGGAATTTAGGGACACCTAGGAGTGATTCTAGGAGAAACTCTAGGTGGGTGAGGAAAATAAGATAATTAATTAATTAAAGAAATTAAATAATGGAGGAATGAAGAGGATGGGTGACACTTGTATGGAGAAGAATTTTTAGGAATTTATTTTAAAAACTTTAATTAAATGAGATTTTAGGAAAGAAAGAAAGAAAGAAACTCTATAAACTGAAGGAAGGAGAAGGAGGAAGGGGATATTTACTTGGTTGATTTACTTGTGAGAGTTGGGATACACAACTCGGAAACGAGTGGTAGCTCGGCCTTGTGAGGTGAGATGCGAGCTAGACAAAACCTCTGGATAGTGTGTGTGGCCCCTTTGTGGCTCAGGGGGCTAAGGGGGAAGAAGAGTACCCCTAGCATTAGCTAGGAGGCACTGGTGAGGTCTCAACGGTTGGCGAGAAGGAGTTGCATAGAGCGTGGGATGTCATTAGAAGCGGGCAATCAGGCAATTGTATGCTCTTTTATTTTGTAGAGTAGAATGCATTAGGACTTATGCTTGGATCTGCATATTGATTTGTAAACGGATTGGATGTTTAGATTGATAGCAGACCCTTTTTCTTAGCCTAGATGATTGTTTGGTTGACTAATTTCCCATGGCCTTCGTCCCTGCATGACTCAATATCCCTATGGTTTGACTGTGACCCATGCGATTGTTTGCTTCTCGTCCCTAGCATGCCAGTCCTCGCCTGAGCAGTCGGTCAGGAGCCTGATCTACGGTCATCACCTTAGCGTTAAAATACCTATGGATCTCAACGCCTTACTTTTTTGTACGAGGATGGTGATGCGAAGGTGAACCTTTAGCCGTCTCCCTCTGTTGATGTCCTTGCCTGATTGTTTGGCTTGCGTCTTCCGGTATGGCCTCTGCATGTGGATTATCTTTCTTCCTTGTTGTTTATTTTTCTACGCCTTGACTAATAGAAGCATGTGATCCTTCGATGAGTTATCCTTATGGCCCTAACATTCTCTTACTATTTTCAGCATTGATATATTGGTAATCTAAGATGAAAAATGTTTAACTTCAATCTGTGTTTGGATCATGTTGGATGGAATGGTTTTTTTTTTATTTATTTACTTTGGCGATTATAATGGATAACTGCTGTAAAAACGTAACTCGACTGTGTAATTCAGAAACGGATGAAAAATAATTATCCTTCATCAATTTCATTGTGTGATGGCCGAAAAGCTTTAGCCTTGCATTGTTTATTAATGGCCACTCTAGCCTTGTGCCTTCATCAATTCACTAGCAAAATTTAACCGTGTAATTATCATCTATTGGTGAATTTGTTTATGTCTGTTCATCAATGGATTTGGCCAACCTAGCCTTGTGTCTTCAGCAATTAACTGGTGAATTTAACTGAGTAAATATTATGTAATGGCTGTAGAGTCACCCCCTCTTATGTATGGTTGTATAGCCATTTTCTCTGCTAAAATCATATCTACGTTTTGTCGAGTTACACCTTCACCTCTAAGAACTGTATACATTGTCATCTACACCTTTTTCTCTGCAAAACCATGTGTAAGTAACCATTGTATGGTCATTTCTTTGCAGATCGCGTCTAGGTATGGGTGGCAATAATTTTACCTCTGTGAGTGGTTCATGCATCGGTTGTTTGGCTGCGTTTGTTTATTTTCTTCTTTTTTATATATAGAGTTAATGACCGTGGTTTCCTGAAATTACCATGATTCTCCCTTAGAAGTTGACTATGTTTCTTTTGGCTGGATGGACCACTAATTGGACCACGAAAGGTTGTATTGTGTTGTTTCCACTTATGATAGTCATTTTTAGTTGATTATACATGCCATACGAAGATATGATGCGGTGAGATGTATTATTTTATGGTGTTTCCTATTTTTAGAACTTGTGATGATGAGAGTTATATTGGGAAAACCAAAACAAATGATCCTAGCCATAGGTTGATTTCCCTTTCAATAACCTGGCTTCTCGATTGGGGATTTATAGTTCATTCGCATGGCTTGTAGTCAGTCAATTTCTTGTATGAGCCTGGCCTATGATAGTTGGTGAACTCTAGCATACAAAGTTGGCTTTATGTTGGTCAATCTTACTGTATTAACGTGGCAGACTGGTAAATCTCCCTTAACGTAACCAATATGCAGATAGATAACTTCTAAAAAAAAACAATGAACAGAATAGTAAAAACAACAAATCCCTTAATAAAACTGCTGACAACAAATCCTTGCATGTAAAGGAAACTGTGAAATTGATTTAATTGAGACTGTTGCCCCTTTGGGACAATGACTTAATGATGGTTGTATGACAACACTTGAATGGGAAACACCTTCTTAAATTAATGGCAACAACTTAGCTTTTGGACCAACAGATTTCCTTAATAGATTGAATCCCCTTGTTCCATTGACCGAGTTTTACTATTTGAAAGTTGTAATATCAGTAAATTACTAATGGTAGATGAAACATAAGTAAATTATTAAATGAGAGTTGAAATGATAGTTGGAAATTGCAGTAAATTAGTGAATGATAGTTATTGCCGGGGAAAAAATTTTTAAATGCTAGTATTGATTGGGTGGTGAAATCTAATGGCAGTAAATTCATGTTGGTAGGGCAATTTATAGTTTAGAACACCATCGGAATTGATAGCCTGTAGATTTTTGGGGTTTATATTTATTGAAGAACAGTTGCTGTAATGGCCATCACCTTTAGTATGCTACCTATGAGATATTCCTTGCACCCAAACAATAATTTGGTTTTCATTTTATTATTTAATAGTGTCCCATTTCTTCTTTTTAATTTAATTAATAATATCTTTATTTGGACTTTTATTATTCTGTCATGTTATAGGTGTATCAAAAATGTACATGAACCATTATAGTGTAGATTCTTTTTATTTATTCAGAGTGGATGAAGTGTATGAGTATTATAAAATCTGTCATTAGATATCTTTATATGGTCATGAATGGTTTAAGATTTTTATGATTAACATGTTTGAGTAATGAAGTGTTTTTATTATTTAATAATAATAATAATAACAATTATTACTATTATTTTTTGTGGGATGAGGAATTTTATGTAAAGATGGTTAAGAGGTAAATAATCTATTTCTTGGATATTTTTATATATATAACTACATGACTATTAGATAATGATTTAAAATAGAATACTTAAAACAATAATAATAATTTAAGGCAAATTGATTTAGATGGAACTCTGATGACACTTGTAATTTAAAATTGCGCAAATGAATTTGTTTTAAGGCTAATTTAGATTATACCTTGATGATATTTTTCATTTAGGCATGCTAAGATGGACTCGCGTTAAATGACTAACACGGACGATGACTATTGACTAGCTTGACTCGACGATTGATCGAGATTTTGGTGAAGTCATTTTTAGCTTGCGTCTTCTGTGGAGGGGATTGTTGTTTATTAATTAATGATTGTCCTTTGCTTATTGGCTTGGTCTGCTTGTGTTGGGTGGGATGTAGACACCTCCTTGTTCCTCAGAACAGTGGCCAACCTTGAGACCTTAAATGGTCAAAATTGATGGGAACCTCGGCTTGAGCATTGCTTATGTGCCCTGGAGGTCCTAACCATTGTAGGGTAGCACGGGCAGGTAGTCAGTCTTATTTTGTCGGTTGATTGTCGTTCATTACTTCCATATGCTTGATGTGCGTCTTAGGTTCTTATGTTGTTGTCACAGTTGCATGCATCATGTTCATCGTCGTGTTGCGACACAGAGTATAATCTCTTCATTACCCTTGGACACACGCACACACAAAAAAAATTGCACTTGTTAGGAGAGGCTTGATGTCATGACGAACCAAGGGGACATTACACAATGTGAAGGGAATTTTTACTCATTGGTAAATTGGTGGTATTGTTATCATACTAGATAATTATGTCAACATTTGAACTCCCATGAAAAATTTCCTAGTTGATAATTTTATGGTGTAAAGTGTTGGCTTTATAAGGTTGATTGGGTTGATTCAAGGAATATTAAAAGGAATGGAGGCATTGTGACAATGCCTAACAAATTCGCATTAGTAAAAGAAAATTTTAATTGATTGTTGGTTTAAATGTGCACCTTAATATATATATTCATGTGTTTGCTTAGTATTACAATTGAAGGAAACATCCCTCTTCAGATTAATGCAAGAGATATATTCTACCAAGGAATTGTTTCTCTTAATTATTATTGTGAAATGTTTCCTTTGAGGATTAGTATCCCTTTCATGGAATCATATTGGATTAGTATATAGATATAGATTATATGTTTGGAAGGTTGTTTGAAGTTCTTGGTATAAGAAGAAATGGAACCTAACCCCTTCATCTCATAAGCTATTGCAGATATTTGCATATCAATATATGTGTTGCCTTGTGTTCCTTTACAAATTCCATTGAAGACAATGAAGACCTTTATTCAGGTGAAATATATGTTTTCTTGATAATGTATATGGTTCATTTTTTTGTTTTCTATGTATGCATACCTAGAAGACTAAACTAGCGTAGTATTCATGAGAACCAACCATTTCTTGTCCAATTAGAACCTAACACTTTGTCACTCAACTCAACCTTACACCTTGGGTTTGTAAGTAGTCTTAGTGATTGGGAAATACACATAGGGAAATAAGCACATGAATTGAATCCTAGATAGAGTTATGCACAAACCAAATCGAAGGTTAATTGTTGTTGTAGGTTTCACCAAATATACACGAGCTTAATAAACAACAATGAATAGAGATTGCAGAGAGTATGTATCATTTCCACAAAGTATCTATGATGGTGAAGCAAGTGGGCTACAAGTCGCTTGTTCACAGATCGATGGATAAGTTAAGTGATAATAATTATTTAATATAAGGAGATGGATGAAGGATAAAATATTTGGTTTGAAAATATATAAATAGGTGGGAGAACAATTTAATTAATAATAAAACCACTTTAGATCCATCTTAACTACATAGTTATCAAACATTGAGATAGATCCAAACAATTTCGAATGCCTATACAATATTCACAATAATCAACAAACATCACTTTTATCCATATTAAATAGGATTTTGACTACTAATATGCATTACATGATCATTAATGCATACTATGATGTCCATCTATTAAGATTTGCCATGTCAATTACATTAAATAATAAATCTTTGGTTATAATGTCTCCTATAGTGGGGATATCAATGTTCAACAAGAACAATAATCTTCTCACATGGTTCAACCCCCTCATTTCATTTTCATTTCCATTTTTTTTTGGTTCAGTCCATTTCCACTCTGTAGTTTGTGCCTTCATTTATTGGAATCTTAATTGAATGACAATATTTTGAATCTTTCTTGGTTTTATGAAGCTTGGTTTTGAGAGATAGAGACTATGATATTTCAATAGAAAATATCTTATAAGGATTAGATAATACCTTGAAAAATTAGTTTCTTCAATAACCATGGTAGTGGATCATAACCATGGTAGTGGATCATGTCCATGCCATTTTCCCTTTACCCTTTCACATACATTTGTCTCACTTTAAACTCTATTATGCAAGTTTCTCCAATTCTAAGAGTTGAGCATTTTCATACTTATATTCTCTTTCTATAGTGATATTTAAACACCTTCTAAATCACTCTCATTTCCACCCTGTTTTATATTATTACGACCTGAATTTGATCAACAATGTAATGGGTGTGTAGGAAATGGTTTCTATAGGGATTATTTTGTTGGCCCTCATCTTAATTCCTTGGGATATGGATTTTCTGTGATTTAATTATGATCGTACGACATTCTATAATGGAAGTAAATTATGTCTAGATAATAGGTAAGTGTCACTCCCTTAGACATTAATGGATACTATGAACAACTTTTGTTTATTTCCTCAACATTAAAGGAAACTATGAACAACTTGTGTTTATTTCCTCTGAGTTGCGATGTGATGTTTGGGTCTTTTTGAAATGTTACTTATAGTTATAATAATTATTATAATGAGGGATATGACACTGACGTCATCATTTTTTAGTTAAAAAATGCTCGAAAACGGTCCTGAGAAATTTACCTTTATCAAACACATTTCATTTTTTTGAGACAATATGAAAAGGAAACATGTGTAATTAAGAATTTTTATTCTATCCTTACAACATATATCTTTAATTCAAATAATTTATATCTCTAAAAATATTACATAGATTACTATGCACATTTTATTAGCATGTATTTACACCTTTTAGGGAAATTCCTAGTTATTTAACTTCCATATATTAGCAAGTGTTTGTATTAGCAAGTCTTTGCACCTTTGAGGGGGAAATATCTAGTTATTTATATTCCATAAATTAATACACATATTTGTTGATGTTCTTCTTATTTATGTGGTATTTACCCTTCTAATATTCACATTACTATTTTTGGGGTCACATTGCTATGTTAAATCAATATTTATCAATAGATAAGCGATAAAATTGTCCTTTTTCGAAGCTTGATTTTTGAAAATTAACATCTTTTTGCAAAAGTTGATATTTCCACATTACTAACATTGATATATTGATGTGTGAACCTATGGAATGCAATAAAAAAATACAATTTCTACAAATAATTAATAGTTTCCACGTTGTAAATTCAACATTAGGATCTCTCTCTCTCCTTATATATATAATGATGTATCATGTGATTTAAGTGGAGTTCAATCTTTCCAATAGTGTATCATTTCTTTAAGTGGAGTTTGTATGTAGAAGTTACAACACCAAGAAGCTTCAAATTTGGAGGACAGTGAATGTAACAACCTTTTAAACCATAATACAAAGGATGTTATCATTGAAAATAAAATCTGTACACTATATATTTACATCACTTATAATACTTCTAGGGTGCAAATTTCAATCATCATTTATCTTTAACAAACTGATATACTCCAATGATTATAATATGTTGAGTAAAACACAGAGTAAACTACACATATATTCCTTTGTCAAGGAATGTTTACAAACACTTTTCAATCTACATTATTTGGTCTTAAGCATTTGTACAAATAATTTACATGCAAACCACATCACATTGGTATGTGCTTTAAGTGGAGTTCCTATATAGAAGCTAAAACCCTAAGAAGTTTCAAATTTGGAGGAAAATGATTTAACTACTTCTTAAACCATAATACAAGGCAAGTTACTATTGAAAATAAATTGTGTACACTATATATTTACATGACTTATAATACTTCTAATGTGCCAATTTAAATCATGATTTATCTTTAACAAATTGATATACTTAAATGATTAGAATATGTTGAGTAAAAGATTGAAACACATATTAAACTACAAATGTACTCCTTTGTTGAGGAATCTTTACAAACACTTTGCAATCTGCATTGTTTTGTGTTCAACATTTGTACAAATATTTTACATGAAAACTCAAGCATTTTTGCAAACACTTAAAATGAAACACTAATTCCTTGGGTAAAAATATTTATACAAACCTTTTACATGAAAAATGATTCCTTTCATATAGGCATTTTTACAAAGAGTTTGCATGAAAATTGCATAGGACAAATATTCAAGATATTTCATGAGCTTAATAATTGGTAAACTATACCAAAATGATAAAACAAAATTACTTATTAAGTGCACCCATATGATTTTCTTGATTTGTAATTTTCAGTTCGTAAAACTAATTAGCACTTATGCAAATACATGGAAAAACATGAAATAAAAATCTAGAACCAAGAAATCAAGAGAAACTCACATATAAAATAAAAATATATTTAAAACTTAAAATTCCTAATTATGTATAGAAAAAATATACAAGGATGAGGTTTTTAACCCTCTTTATTTTCTATAAAATTTATTTCCCAAGGGTGTTTCTTGCAATCATTTTTTATGGGTTTTTCTCCAAATATTTTTGAAGGGATTTTTTTTTGGGGGGTGAGGGGGTGTTTTGGTGGTGGTTCAAGATTTGGTAGTGATTTACAATACTTTACATTGAAGTGAGGGAAAAGACCATTTTAACAGGGTTACTTTGATATGGAAGGGCCACACTATGATAAGGAAAAAATATTTTTAGAAGAGAGGCCACAAAAAACAAAAACCTTCTCATCCATTGAATAGGGTTCCCCAAGAAAAATGGATAATATTTAAAAAAAAAAGTGTTGACCATTATATGAATGAACCCACCCATTTAAATAGAAAATCTATATTACCCACTCCTCAAGAAACTGAGAATATAAGTGTTATGCATGTGAAACTTGACCATAACAACACACATAAAGGAAGGAGATGATTACCAATAGAAGACACAGTCTAGAGAAGAGACCATCCCATGTCTACAAAAAGAATAAGCCAAATGTAAGATGCAAACCTATTGAAACAATGAAAACTAAATTCAATTAAATATTCTCAAACAAGAACATGAAAATCATTGGAGAGGATTATAAGGGTTATGAACATTAAACTTGAGAATAATAACAAAAATAATGGAAAGAGATGATTACCAATAGAATCTGTCATCTAAATAAGAGGGCATCCTTTTTCTACAAAAAGAATAAGCCAAATGTAATACATAAACCTCTTGAAACAACGGAAACTAAATTCAATAAAATCATTGGAGAAGATTACCTCCATGGATTGAGAAGCCATCCTCCACTATAAATCCTACCCTTTTATGAGATAATATAAAACTAAATCCTTCTTTGAGAGAAAAAACCTTGGGTTGGAGAGGACAGGAAATAATGCTAAAACATAATGAAATAATGACACCATTTAGGGATATGAAAGGGTTTTTGTTTATAAATATAGTATTTTTTCTTTGTGAAATTAGAAAAGGGAGTATGTTCAAATGATCTGAGAAGAAATCAGTGGCCACCCACCTATTCCAKTGTCTCAAAACAAGGGTTTCCACCTTGGTAATTTTTACATATTTTTCGTGTACTAAACTTTTGAAGTCATTTTGAGGTTCTAAATAATGTTTTTTGGGCCTGCCATAGTCACATTGTAGGATTTAGCGAGAGTGTGACATAAAATTTTGTATTACTTAGATGGACCTTTTAAATCARCTATCATGTGCCTCAAACGGAGGTTGTATACAAAAGTTCCGCCCTTGGGAAGTTGACTTACCAACTACCCTCATCAGGGCCTGTAAACCTTTTGGAATTTCATCTTCTGGGGTTAGGGTTTTGCATTTACTTTATGATTAAAAATCCTCTAGAACCTCATTTTAATCATCATCATCTTCTTACCAATGAGCGTTTCCATCACATCTCTTCTGAGAGATAAGTTGCCACCATTCTAGCGAGCCATTCACTTTGTAATTGTATAGTTTTTGTTCATTCTCTCATTAATAAAAATTGTTCATTAATTTATCTTTGTGTTTATTGAAATATTTATATGTATATCACAATATATCTATATATTTCATTTCTATATATTTTCCTTCATTTCATTCTCAAAATAATCTTGATCAGTGGTATCAGAGCAGTCCACTCCTTTTTGTTTCTTGTGCATGTCCTCAATGAGATCAGTATATAAAGAGTTGGGTCTCGAGATAGTTTCCCTTAAGGATAAATTCTCTCACCAGCCCAAGCGGCCTCCCATGATGGAAGATAAGAGGAATGAGGGAGCATAAGGTCCCAACAAGTTGTTGCTCACAGAAGCCCTCATGCAACAAAGAAATGACATGTTGGATAATTTCACCAAAATCCTTCAACGATTACCAACAATAACAGGTGCATCTTCATCAAGCAGTCACTTTGGAGACACTACCCCATTCAAGGTACAAGTTAATTTTGATATTCCCGTATTTGAATGTCATATCAATGTGGATTCTTTGGAAAAGTGGTTAAATTTTCTACAAGGATATTTCTCGGTTCACAATTTTTTCAACAGAGAAAATATCATATTTGTTCTCCTTAAGGATCTCACCCATGTCAAACATTGGTGGGAAATTTACTAGAAGAAAAATTCCACAGAGGATTATGGAATATTTGGTGTCGAGCCCACTTGGGACTTTTTTATGAATGAAGTCAAGGAGAAAGTTTACCCTATGGGAAACTATCATGAACAGTACATAATATCGACCACGCTATATCAAAAGTAGGACTAAATGGTGACAGAGTTCACAAACATTTTCCATACCTTCCACACCAAGCTAGGTATCAACGAATCTCAGCGACATCTGGATCTAAAATACCATGGGGCTCTAAATAGGTACATCCAAACCAGAATGGAGTTTCTAAACATCTTGTCACTGGGAGCCTCTTTTAGATATGATGTGAAAATCAAGTAGAAATTTAAGTAGTAGAACAAGTGGGAATCAGTGTATGCAAATCCGCAACAACCAACGTATGGTAAAGGCAACCCTAACTCAAAGAATAGTCTAACTAGTCAATACAACCAATCCAAGCCACGGGAAAACAAGGGCAATGAGAATACCAAGGACACTAGTAAGTGGTGCAACTTCCACAAAATCCCTTGGCACAACACCGATGAATGTCGCTTAAAAATTCTATTGGTAGTTGAGCTCAAAGAAATAGAGTTGAGCCCCAACTCAAAATATGATTCAGACAATAATAAAAGGATCCAAATAATTGATGCAGAACCCAATGCTAATATTGCGACTACAACAATCCAACCAAACAAAATAGAGGATCCTGAGGAGGGGGAGCACATTTTCTATTCACAAATGTGGTTGAAGGGGACCTCATTGCATTTTATTGTTGATAGCATAATCTATAAGATACTCATTTCAGTAGAGGTCGTCAAGCATTTTCATTTTCTGACAATACCACACTCACAACCACACAAGATTGGATGGCTCCACCAGGGATGAGATCTTTATGTTAGTCAAGAGTGTCACCTGCCATATGGCATCAATTCATTCAAGGATGACGTACTGTGTGATGTTTCCCTAGTGGAAGTCTATTATGTTATCTTAGACCAACCACATATGTGGAGGCATTATGCTTTTTATGAGTCTTGACCCTATAGCATCATTGTTAATCTAGGGGGTCAACCCTACAGGATACCAAAGGTAGTTCCAACTATTGTACCAACAAAAAAATGAAGCAAAGTAATCTCTCATACCATAAAATGTATCCTCTTCATTACCTGGTCAGAAGAGAATGACACTACAACCATTCAAGCCTTGACCCAATACTCTTCTATCCAACAAAAGCATATCAACAAGATTGTACAAGATAAATGAAATATCCCTACTCCACCTAAGTGGGTGCCTCCACAGTGCCCAATCAAATCAAGTTATGATAAATCCCTTGATCTTATTCATGTTGCATATTCATTGATAGATTCCTCCTAGACTTAGGCAGATCATGCAGACATATTGGTTCATAAAAACCTTCAAAAAGCTAAGCAGGACATCTTATTCAGTAAGGAAAACACCTCACTAAGATTCATATTCAGCAAAAGATTCTTTGGGGACCTTATACAATGGAGACCATTTCTTCCTAAGGTGGGAGGATTTATCCAGGTGGAAATTGATGGCTAGCCACCTATTCCATTGGCTCAAAACAAGGGTTTACACCTTGACATTTTTTATACATATTTTTGGGTCCTAAACTTCTACGACCATTTTGAGGCCCTAAACAACGTTTTTTGGGCTCGCCACTATCACACTATATGACTTACCCAGAGTGTGATATAAATATGTGTAGTCCTCAGATAGAAATTTCAAACGCGATATTGTTTACCCCAAACAGAGATCGTATGCAAAAGTTATGCTCTTGGGAAGTTGATGTACCAACTACCCCATCAGGATCTGCAAACCTTTTGGTGTTTCATCTTCCAGGGTTAGGGTTTGGTATTTTATTTATGATAAAAAGGCCTCTAGAGCCCCATTGTAATCGTCATCATCTTCTTGCGAATGAGCGTAGCCATCACATCTCTTCTCAGATATAAGTTTCCACCATTCTAGCGAGTCATTCACTCTATAATTTTATAGTTTCTATACATTCTCTCATTAATAAAAATTGTGCATTATTGTATCCTTGTGTTTATTGAAATATTTATGTGTATCTCACAATATCTCTATATATTTCATTGCTATATCTCTTCCTTCATTTCATTCTCAAAATAATCTCGATCATCACAAGTGTACAAAGTGGATTTAAAGTTGTCATTTTGTTTAAATTCCCGTTAATATTATGTTATGTAAATATATTAAATCCTTCAATTAGAAATAAAACATAATTTAAGTATTTATCATTAATTCCTCATAGTTTATTTTATGGATTTTTGTAGTTGAGAGAAAAAGGATACGACAGAAGTTGAATTTGAATTATCATTTTCTAGGGTCATAAATATTTCATATGAAATGTGTTTTAGGAGAACAATATACTATTTGAAAGATCTGAACGGGATATTTGTTTTGGTATATTTTGTTTTTCTATTTAAAATATTAAATGTCTAAATCTTCCCTTTTTAATATTGATATATTAATGTTAAACAAGGTAAGAAACAAATATGGAAAGATTTGGTAAAATAAAAAAAAAAATCCAAAACAATAATATGGAATTTAATTAACTTAGAGAAAAAAAAAAGAAATACAATGAATTTTGACATCGAAAATGGAAACAATCATGTGTGTTGAAACTAATGTCAAAATAAATATAAACTTTTGACCCAAATATACTAGTGTCATTTTGAGATTATGTAAGAATAATGGTTACTAAATAAAATAGGTACTAATTTTATGGGATACAATGGGATCATGCGTTAATGTCAGGATCATGCGATGTGCTTAATATTGAGATGAACAAATACATCATTTTTTTTCTTTGCACATATAGACAATGCTCCCTATAAGATAAATTTTTTGATATTGTGATTAAAATCCATTTTTTATAGCTGAAATGTGTTTGTATATACATACCCATGAATGAAGTTCCTACAATATTTAAATCTATTAGTCTAGTTTAATTATTTCTTAATAGTGCTTTGGACATTTATTTTGGAGCACAAGTTTCTTATGGGTTTCTTGATATCATGATCTTACTTAGATCAATATAGATGGTTTTCCTAAGATGAATTAAACTCATTCCTAGGTTGGAATTAAACAATAGAGTTTAAGAGTTTGGGACCACCTACGACAAATCTTCCTTTGGCACATATTAGACAACAACATTCTCCTTTTGGTGAAGAGAATCCCATTCATATCTAGTGACTTGGGTATACATGTAATCTTGTTAGAAAAGAAATAGGAGGTGAAATTTATGTTTTCATGAGATGTGTTTGACAAAACTACTAACTGAAGAAGGCTTCCAGAAAGACAACCATGATAGATACAATGAAAAACATTATTTTGAAAAATATAGATTGAAGGGTAAAAAATATGGAATAATTTATATAGAATAAGATGGGAATATTTGAGAAACAATTCCAAGATTTTTCAACAACAACCTCAACAACGTTCGAAGAAAATCCTAGAACATCTCAAGGGATAAAATATGAAATGGAGCCATTGTTGGGGACATAATTTCAAGAAATATTCCCTATGGATATGACATTGTAAGTTATGAGACTTGATGGTGAACATGCCTCAGGAAATTGGATGTTAATATTTCACCTGGTGACTCCACATAAGGAAAACTTGTCCTCTACCAGAAGGCACATGCCTCCCTGACCCTTATCATATCCATGTCTATTATGATCGAGAAAATATTGTGACTTGGAGGAATGTCAGAGAACATCATATATCTCCTTTTTCAGAAGGAGGTATCCCATTGATCTTCCTCTTGGAAGATACTGCAATGAAAGTTTTAAATTAGTTTCATAGGATATAGAAGGCTCTTCCTATGATAATGAATAGGAAGGGGAGATCCCAGATGATGAATATGAAAAATATTTTGAAAGATAAGTTGACTATAATAATGAGAATGGAGAAGATAGCCTTACATATTCAAATGAAGAGGTATCACTCGAGGATGTTTGCATAAAAGCTTCAAAGAATCTACCAGAGGATACAATGAGTCTTCCTTCCTTGAAAGATATATATCAGTACCATATTCAAAGAGATGTTTCTCCTTTTGAATATGATGATCATGAGTTGCAAATACCGGTTTTGATTTCAAGAAAACTTGTTTGTGTTGATGAATTTTTACATTTTAAAGAAGATTCATAGAAGATTTTTTAATTTCCATATTCTGAGTTTCATTTTGAACAATGTGTTAGCACTCTGTAAATTTGGTCTAGATGATAGACAAATGATAGAGGTAACTATTTCAACCAGCTTTCGAGCTGAGGCACTAGCCTTCTCAACTCAAAGAGGGCTCTCTCATGTCGCTAGGTATATCTATTGAAATTGGTGGCTAGCTTTGGTTTGTTTTGGAATTTTTTTCATAAAATAGCTGGAAAAATGAAAATGACATTTGGGCTATGGAGTCTGGAATGAACAATGCATTGTCAGAGGATGAGAACCATTTAGAGGAAAAGGGTAAATGAGGTAATGAGTCTAAGTTTGTATTTGAAAATTTGGAATGACATCAAAAGAAAAATAAACACATAACTACATCATAGCATTACAATAATGAATTCTGAATTGGTTAAGAAGAGACAAACATAGTCTAAATTGCTAAGCCGAGAGAATCGAATAATGAATTTTGGGCCTCTAAATCTCCAATCTAGACAAAAGGAAGTGTAAATGAAATATAAGATTACAGGAAATACATACTATGAAATAAAATGAGACTCATAACACTGCCATTTAGAATCTTTTCATAAACAGTCCAAAATCTGCTTCTGCATTATATATTAATTCTAGTCCCAAAATTTACAAAAGTCTTCCTGCTTAGAGGGAAGGATCCTCTTTTCTCCATATTTTATATATCCTTGAGATAATACATATATAGAGAAGGTTTCTTTGTGGAATTCAAAATGTTCATACTTCCCCATAATTCTAAAAATAGAGATAAGTTAGAAAAAATGAATGATTTATAATAACAGTTATCCTATTTTAAAGGGGTCGTTAGGAACACGTCTATCATATATGGGCCCTCTTTCTTATATTTACATCTGTACAAATTTTTTTGGGATGTACTTATTCCCATCTGAGAATTCATTTCATCTTGGCAATTTCCTCCTTCAGAGTGACCAACCAAACCGATTGATTCTCCCCAATGCTTTTAGCCGTTTCGACCATGTTTTCTATCTTCTGTCATTTGCTTAGTTTCTTTTTCATAGCTGGCCTATTGATGATTAGGTCCTTCATGATGGGATTCATCCTGACTTCTAATCCCGGGTCTATAGCAAGTTTCATATGGAATTTAGTTGCTAATATACGTGCAATTTCCCTTTCCTTCTTACTAGTATATAAACCTGCCATGTTACTCGAATGCTTGTTTGAATGGATATGGCTCGATTGGCCTTGTCCATGTATCCCAATATCATGGACACCAAGATGTTCTTTCAGAAATCAAAGAGTCAATATTTCGAATGAGATGATACCCTCATACTTGAGAATCAGTAGTTATAGAGTTCCAATGATGAATCATTGAAAGAGTTACTTGCAGGTACGTTAGATTACCATGCTTGACTAATCCATTTCAAATGATTAGCATTAGAGTTCGTTATATGGTGGCGTTCACCTGACATCATACGGTCGTAAAGTACCAAATGAGTGAATTAAGGAGATTCTGACTAGCCATCACCCTCCCCACGAGTGGTTGATTTGACGTATTGAAACATGTGACATCGAGACTTTTGCAAGAGTGGTTTTAGGAAAACCTCCTTTCACCCCGATGTATCTCTGGAGGTGCCATGCTTCCTTTTTAAAAACCACAGTGGTTTTCCCGGGTTCGCCTTTACATGGTTAAGTCATGTGCAAGTTCACTGCCTGATACGGGCTCCAGTCGTTCATCTGGGTCGTTTCACAATTGACGATCTGTCGAGTTATACCTTTTTTTGCACCTCCGCTATATTTTTCCATATGCCGCCAGACATGTGCTAGTCCTCTAAATTATCAATTCTCCAAACTATCATACTTCCACGACGATGTATTTCTTGCTAAATTTCCTAGACTTGGATCCTGTCCGGAAATTGTTATGGTTGATAACATAGGCTCCAACTAGGGATGTTATCCTCCCTGTGAGGTAGAAAAGAACTTGTAGACCCGGTTCTTGATCCATTGGGCTGACCCCAAAACATGTGTGTGTAGCCTACTCTTACCATATCACCAGTGTCTGCTAGAGTCCAACTTTTGCACATTGCTCTTCAACTGGATACTAAATGTTGAATAGATTGTTGAAACTAATTGCACATAATACTAGGAATATAAACTAAAAAATGTTTGTCCAACAAGATTATTCATACCTTCCTACCTACCCTAACTACTGAAATGAACTGCCAATCAAGTGAATTCAAAATGCCAATGCAACCATGCAAGCATTTTATCCACTGTTAGCTCACTTTGCACAAGCTTGCTCAAAATTTTGTTGACTAATAATTCATTCAAAACTTCATTCATAAATCCAAACCTCAAAAAATTAAAAACATTTGGACTGTTCATTTCCTCCAATAGCATGGCAAATGGATCTTCTAAAATATGCGCAAAACAATCATCATGTTTTACTCCTTCTACTGCATTTTTGTTTTCAGACGATTCAACTTGTTGACTTCTAAAAAATTGATAGGGTTGTTGAGAAGTCTGGTAGTATGGATTTCCTAAGTTATAAGGAAACCATGCCTGAAGAACATCATATGGTGTAAAAATATTCATATCTGGTACAAACATTGATTCGTTGTAATCCACTATTATTGGTAGATTCTGATTGTAAACCTCTTCCATATAGTGTGTCTTGGGATCATGAATCATATAAAAAAATGATTCATTTTCAAGGATGGATATAAAAGAGTAAGTTCCCTCCACAAGGGTTTCCTCGCTGCTCGGAGCTTCCATAGGTGAAATTTCAAAATCTTCATCCATATCTAGGCTGGTCAGAAATAGGATCACTACGTCATTTTGAGGGGAGGAAAGGGAACCTTGAAATAATTTGTCTTGCTGGTAACATAGTTGAACATCTGCATTAGTTCTAGGAGAAAGGAAAATACCTTCGACAAAAAATTATTGATCGACTTCTTCTTTGATGTGATGATTAAGCAAAAATTGGAATTATAAATTAAAATACCCTTCCAAGTAAAGATCGTTTAATGTATGTGAGTGTAGTTGGTGTTATTCAATGATGACAACCTTTTTATGTAAAACAATGCTACTGTGAATACAATCATAACTCCCCATCTTTTTTGAAATCCCATGATTTTCTCTTAACCATTCAAAGGAAGAGAAACATAAGGGGAGAGAGTTTTTATCTGCAAGCCCACTACTTTTTTTGCTTTCAACGTCATTCTTGGATGTTTTCTGATTTGAAATGATACAGACATTTTGTTTCAATAGTTCGAATGAGGGAAAACACAATGGTAAGGTTTTGTTACCTGACTCAAAACCTTCTTCCTTTTCTTCAGTATCATCATAGATACATTTTTCCATCTCTTTGGATTTTTGGAAATGTTCACTTTCATCTTTGTCTTGGACCAATGACTGTATTTCTGAATTAGCAAGATCTTCATCAAAACAAAGAACAAGTTCATCTATCTCCAGTATCTTGTCCATCTGTTTCGTTGGTTTGGTGTGACTTTGCATCAACACAAATTCATTTGCCTCAACAATGACCTGAGAATTCTCTTTCAACAATTTGAATGTAGCAAAGAACAAGGGTAGAGAATTCTCTTCAGTTGACCTAATAATTTGCTTCTGAAAAAAAAAGTCTTCAACATCACGATCACCTTCGTATTTGTCATATACAGGAAATTCATCATCATATGCAACATCGTCTAATAAGAAAAGACTTGGAACATTGATATGTTCTTCGAGAAACTGATTTGTACATTCATCCTCTTCATTATATATAAATGAATACCCGAAATGATTAGTCCCTTGCTTATCACACGATGGCTCAGAAGATAAAACAACACCTCTTCTTTTAACAATTGGAATATAATGTTTAGCACAATCATAATTATTTGAAACTTCAAGAGGACCCATGATGTTGTCAATTTTATCAACTGTGTTTTGTTCATATTTACTTTCATGTTCTTAAGCATCCAACCCCTCCTTTTGGATCTGTTTTCATGCCTAGATGTTGTGCTCAATATCCTGAGCATCATTAAACATTTGTTGTAAGGACTTAGGCCTCCTTTCGATTAGGAGGAAAGACAAATCTGGATGAAGAGTTGTTGTATAATGGAGCATGGCATCAACTTCAGTGGGTTGAATCTCTTCAGGCAATTTGTAGTAAATACTGGAAAACATTCTACTGAATATAGAGATAGTTTCACCATTCTGCCATTCCAAGGCATATAACTCTGCAAGTTGTAGCTCCAAAGATTTCTTCTTGCCCCAAAAATTTAAAAAGACATCCTTCAATTCTTCCCATGAGCCAATTGTCTCTGGTTGCAAATGTTTAAACCAGTCTTTGGTGTCACCTTTCAAGGTTTGAGAGAAGGCCCTAATACAAACATCAACATGGTCAATCTCAAATAAATCTATAAAAATCTCAAATCCGTGGATGTGTTTTTCAGCTAAGATGACATTATGTTCTCCATCAAACACATGTAGATACTCATGGTGATTAGGAGGAAAATCCTGGAGGACTTGGGGCAATTTCAGGGGTATGTATCTATGTTGGGCTCTAGAGGATATTGGGCTAGGAATAGGGGAAAAGACATCGACCTTGGCTTCATGGGGTTCATCGACTTGGTCATGGTCATCACATGGCCCAACTGTAAAACTCTTATGAAAATTAGTGATACAATGGGGGTATGCATGTGCAACTTTAAGAGGAGGATATGTAATTGCAATATTCTCATGATAATCATTAGATTGCAACAAGTAAAGAAACATTTGTTTGACATGTTTAAGGAAGAAGCAAAGACAACTTATAAAAAATAGTAAAATGCTTTCGAAGATATCCCATTTTAAGTACCTATTTTCTTCCATGATGCCTTTTCACACCTGTGTCAAGGGATCTCATTTTCCAATGGAATCCCCAAATTATATTTGAATTTAGAGTGGGTTCGCCAATAATGTCTTGGAAGATGGATTATGCATCGAGAGTGGAGTCGCCATTGAGAATTCTGGATTCTTTTACCAGTGGAATCACCTTCAAATTGATTTTCTAATGGGTGGAGTTGCCAAAGCAGGAATACAACCAATATGTGTCTAAGTGTTTTCTTCTCTTAGACCTTAGAACTCGACCATGTCGTTATTTCCCAGGGAAAAATTTCAATTTCATCCCTTGCAACGACGCTATAATGCTAGAACTTTGTAAATTTTGTCTGGCTGATAGACAAACGATAGAAATAACTATTTCAACCATCTTTGGAGATGAGGCACTAGCCTACTCAACTCGGAGAGGGATCTCTCATGTCACTAGGTATATCTATGGAAATTGGTGGCTAGCTTTGGTTTGTTTTGGGTTTTTTTTCATAAAATAGATGGAAAAATGAAAATGACATTTGGGCTATGGAGTCTGGAATGAACAATGCATTGTCCGAGCATGAGAACCATTTAGAGGAAAAGGCTAAATGAGTCAATGCATCTAAGTTTATATTTGAAAATTTGGAATGACATGAGAAGAAAAAGAAACACATAACTACATCAGGGCATTACAATAATGAATTTTGAATTGGTTAAGAAGAGACAAACATTGTCTAAATTTCTAAGACGAGAGAATCGAATAATGAATTATGGACCTCTAAATATCCAATCTAGACAGAAGGAATTTTAAATGAAATATAAGATTACAAGAAATACATACTATGAAAGAAAATGAGACTCATATCATCGCCAACTACAATATTTTCATAAACAGTTCAAAATCCAATTCTGCATTATATATTCATTCTAGTCCCAAAATTTACAAAAGTCTTCTTGCAAAGAGGGAAGGCTCCTCTTTTATCCATATTTTCTGTATCCTCGAGATAATACATATATAGAGAAGGTTTGTTTGTGGAATTAAAAACATTCAGACTTCCCCATAATTCTAAAAATAGAGATAAGTTACAAAAAAGGAATGATTTATAATAACAATTATCCTATTTTAAAGGGGCCGTTAGGAACAGGTCTATCATATTTGGTCCCTCCTTCTTAGATTTTCATCTGTCCAAAATTTGTTTGGATGTACTAATGCCCACCTCAGAATTCATTTCATCTTGGAAATTTCCTCCTTCAAAGTCACCAACCAAACCCTTTGATTCTCTCGAATGCTCTCATCCGTTTCGGCCATGTTTTATATTTTCTGTCGTTTGCTCCATTTCTTTTTCATAGCTGGCATGTTGATGATTAGGTCCTTAATGATGGGATTCAACCTGACTACTAATCATGGTTCTATAGCAGGTTCTGTATGGAATTTACTTGCTAATATACGTGCAATTTCCCTTTCCTTCTTACTAGTAGATAAACCCACCACATTACTTGAATGACCTGTTTGACTGGATATGTCTTGATTGGCCTTGTCCATGTATCCCAGTATCA
The DNA here is from genome assembly GCA_032191745.1 of Picea mariana. NCBI lineage: Eukaryota > Viridiplantae > Streptophyta > Pinopsida > Pinales > Pinaceae > Picea > Picea mariana. The sequence goes on from JASDQU010104262.1 coordinate 162,559, forward strand.
TGAACACCAATATGTTCTTTTGTAAATCATAGACTCAATCTTACAAATGATATGATATCGTCATACTTGAGAATCGGTAGTTATAGAGTTCCAATCATGAATCATTGACAGAGTTACTTGCAGGTACATTAGTTTACCATGCTTGACTAATCCATTTCAAATGATTAGATTTTGAGTTCATTATATAGTGGTGTTCACCTGACATCATACAGTTGTAAATTACCGAACGAGTGAAGAAGGGGGATTCTAACTAGCCGTAACCCGCCCCACGAGTGGTTGATTTGATGTATTGAAACATGTGACATCGAGACTTTTTTGAAAGTGGTTTTACATAAACTTCCTTTCACCCTGATGTATCTCTGGAGGTGCTACACATCCATTTTAAAAACCATAATGGTTTTCCCCAGTCCGCCTTTACATTGTTAAGTCTCTTGCAAGTTCACCGCCCTACACGAGCTCTAGTTGTTGATCTGGGTCGTTTCAAAATCGACGGTCTGTCCATTTATAAAAAAAAATTCACCTCTGCTATATTTGTCCATACGCTGCTAGACATGTCTTGTTCCTCTAAATTATAGATTCTCCAAACTATCATGCTTCTACGACGATGTAGTTCTTGCTAAATTTTCTAGACTTGGATCCTGTCCGAAAATTGTTATGGTGGATAACATAGGCTCCAACTGAGGTAGCAAAGAACTTGTAGATTTGGTGCCTGATCCATTGGGTTAACCCTAAAACATGTGTTTGTATTATGCTCCTACCATATCACCAGCGTCTGTTGTAGTCGAAATTTTGCATGCTTCTCTTCAACTGGATACTAAATACTGAATATACTGTTGAAACTAACTACACATAATATTGGGAATATAAACTGAAAAATTATTGTCCAACAAGATTATTCATACCTTCCTACCTACCCTAACTACTGAAATGAACTACCAATCAAGTGAATTCAAAATTCCAATGCAACCATGAAAGCATTTTATCCACTGTTTGCTCACTTTTCACAAGAATGCTCAAAATTCTGTTGACTGATAATTCATTCAAAACTTCATTCATAAATCCAAACCTCAAAAAATTAAAAACATTTGGACTGTTCATTTCCTCAAATAGCATGGCAAATGGATCTTCTAAAATATGCGCAAAACAATCATCATGTTTTACTCCTTCCACTGCATTTTTGTTTTCCGATGATTCAACTTGCTGACTTCTAAAAAACTGATAGGGTTGTTGAGAAGTCTTGTAGTAGGGATTTCCTAATTTATAAGGAAACCATGGCTGGAGAACATCATCTGGTGGAAAAAGAT
>JASDQU010104262.1:164769-177126 GCA_032191745.1 Picea mariana
AGGATCACTACATCATTTTCAGGGGAGGAAAGGAAACCTTGAAATTCTTTGTCTTGTTGTTAACATTGTTGAACATATGCATTAGTTCCAAGAGAAAGGAAAAGACTTTCGACAAAAATTTCTTGATCAACTTCTTCTTTGATGTGATGATTAAGCACATATTGGAATTCCGAATTAAAATACCCTTCCAAGTGATGCCGACGCACGCTCCCTTCACAACCCACAGGTCGAAAGGTCCACGTCAGCACAGGATATTCTTTCTATTCGGCCCGAAGAACTCTTAAACAAATCTTCTATTTCCCCTTCAGGAAATATGCACCCACAACAACTCTTCGTGGGATCTCCTCTTTGCACTTAGGAGATCGTATTTTGCAACTTCGCGAATCCAATGGTCGAGCGTCTATCTCTCGAATCCTCAAAACCTGATGATAGTCAACACTGACCTTTCTTTTTCCCTTTCAGGATTTTCCCTATCGCGATTTCAGCGATCACGATGTCAAGTGACTCACCGCTTCGAACCCCAAATGATGATTCCCCGACGTGACGTCAGTTAGGCCCACAACGGAACTTTTCTCCTTGTTCTCAGGATTCGTGAAATGCTGAACCCCGATATGCCGATGGACCTCCTATTGGGTTTTATCCTGAAGGCCTCGATTTCTACCAAGTGTCCCTCTATAATGGACGGTCCCAATTAACTCTCGGGATTTCACTATGGAGATTTCCAATCTCCTATCCTCGAGACTCCCGATATCCCGATCTGTGAAGTCTCGATATCCCAATTCCCTCGAGACTCACCTTTGTGAGCCCAATGTCGGATCTCCAAAATGGATGATCATGGGACAGGCGTCCTTCCACAAATGGATGGCTCGAGTCAAATCTCAACCTTTCGGGGTTTTTCTACCAATTACTCCAAATTCTCGACCTCGAAAACTCCGATATCTCGAGTGTCGATATCCTGATTTCACTCTTCTCGTCGAGACTTTCGTTCTACTTATGAGGATTTAACCCTCGTGTAACTATCAACAGATCGGATGGCTATCGGGTCTCTGGATCAATATCCAATGGTCTAGATACGTTCTTCCTGTGCACCCTTCCTACTGCTCCCTAGACGTGGAAACCCAACGGTCCATATCTCTTTTCTCCAGCCGATCTGACGGCTACTGTTGCTTCCTCCTGAGCTGCACCCTTTCTTCTGAGGCTTGGAAGAATTTCTAGTTCTCAAAGGCCTCGACCTTTGTTATGTTTCCTCTGTGAAATCCACAATCAGAATCCTCGCTTGCACTCTTCAACGACGATGTTCCTCCTAAGCTCTTTTCTCGAATCCTCAAAAGGATTCTGATGTCTGCACTCCTGCAGAGTCTTCACGTACACACAAAGATGTTATCTGCCCTGAGCTTTCCTGTAGCTTCGACCTCCAAGGAAACTCGGTTCTTCTTTCCTTTCTCCCTCAGATGGAGAATTTGATGCCCTCCTAGCTATCCTCTGCTCAAGCAACATCTTGCTGAGTCTTTCAGGGTGTTTAGCAACCATGGGAAGATCTTTAAGTGGATTCTTCTCTTAATTACATAACTCAAAGAGTTCTCTCTTCCTATGCATGTCTACACATCTACTCAATGCCCACCTGGCAGAGTATCATCTCACAGAACGTCTAGCAGTTCTGTCCTCTGTGCACTCCTTGCACCTGCTCAATGCCTTTCTGGCAGAGCTCCCAGAATCCTTAGTGATTTTGTTTCTTCAATGAACTCTCAGCAGAATTCTTCCTTTGTGCACTCCTTGCACTGGCTCAATGCCCACTTGGCAGAGCTTCAAAGAACTCCTCAGAGCTTCGGTCTACAACTATGTTTCTCTTACACAGCCTTGCCTCCAAGGTGTTCAAAAACCTTTAAGTCTTCCTCCCGAGCTGTTGACTTCAGTTCTTGTGTTGCAGCACGTCTTTGTCTGAATCCGCAGTATTCAGAAATGCTTCAGTGCACTAGTATGCAGAGATCGCAGTACTCTGTCACGCCCTCCTGGCATGAAACCTCAAACACTTTCACCTGAAATCAAACATACTCCTGCAAATGAAAACCTACAGCATACATCTACAACATACATTCATATCATATGAAGAACACTCACAAACATTTATTTAACGCATAATCATGTAGGAAAAACTGTTGTTTGTATTAAATATGAAAAACTCCTGTATTTACAAGGTGTTCCCGAGCACGGCCTATAACAAGGTCTCAGCTCCTTCTCTTCTTCTCTCTACTCGCAGATTCTCTTCTATCCTTGCTGACTGACTCACCAAGAGATACCATAGATCTTTTTACATGAGGGGGTTCTTCGAGCTCTTCCCTCCAACCTACCTACCCTATTCAATTACATTGAATGGGTTGTCTAGTCCACTATCTGGATCTAGATCTCAACCTTACAAACATCTAAAGGCCTACCTACTCTAATGCCTGCACAAAGGAACGACTTCCTAGATCAACAGCTTAAACATTAAATTACATTTAATTCAAATTTTAAATGAGTCTGAACCTCTCTTCAACAACGCAATTTGAATTCACTAATGTGGTTGGCTGGTTGGATGGATGATGTGGAGAGATGCTCTTGCATCATACTCCTCAGCTGCAAAATTCATGAGCTCCTGCTCATGAGCTTCCCATCTAAGCTGTTGAAATCCTCCTGGATCCCAAATCATCCTCTGGAGCTGTTCACCCACTCCATCTCTCTGTTGTTGCTTCTGCGCTACTGCTGCTGCTACCTTCCCTCTGCTCAGCTTCTCCTCGCTGACAGTTTCTGCTGACCGAAACATTAGTTCTATGATCATGTCGGTCACTTCATCCAGTTGTTCTAATGGCTGGCCCTGTTCATGTAGTCTCCTCGGCTGCAAAAATTTTCGGCTCATGGGCAGATCACTGTGATCTCCCATGTCTTCTTCATCAGCTTCCAACTTTACCTGTTGGATGTGCACGCTCTGCACTTTCACCCTTCTCTCCAGGGATTCAAATTGTTCATATAGATTAGACAAACTAATGCTATCTGTTTCTTCTTCTTCTGCTGCTGCAAACTCCCATGTTGCATTCTTTTCAGTCTCCTAGCTGAAAATATTGAGCCATTCCTTGGAATTCTCATCATCCTCTCCTGCTTCTTCTACTGTCAGCTTTAGTGCTACAACTTTCTCAGCTTCCTGGCTGAATATGTTGAGCCATTCCTCAGAATGCTCATTTTCCTGTCCTGCTTGGGCAGCTTCAAACATCTGCTCCAATTCTTCTATGACAGTCTCAGCTAGCTGTCCCTCTATTGTTGCTGCATCTACAACACAGATTTCTGCCTCCCCTTGGGCAAGTGGTAGGAATATCTTGATTCCCCCAATCATTAGAATATTTCCCCGATCTTCCTCTTTTGTCAGCTGCATCTGTTGCTCTAAATCTACCTCTGATCTCACCAGATCTGTCAGCTCCCCTGGCTGATTCCAACTCACTTCTAAGTTCATGAGACCCTCATATAGTCTCATCTGCTCATCGCTTCCCACCTGGCAATATGGGATGCTTCCACTACCCTCATGGCAGTCTTCGAGATCTTGCAGTGACCTCATTTCATTGCGTAGCTGGCAATGTGAAATTCCCTGGCTGTCCTCCTGACAGTCCATTTGATCTTCAGCTAATCTCAACTTCTTGCCCACTTGGAAATTTGGAACTTCCTCTCTATACTCTTGATAATTCTTGAGATCTTCAGTTGATCCCATTTTATCCTCTTCATCGAGAATTTTTCCAGTCTCTGGTTCACATATCTGAACCACTTCCTTAGGTCCATCGAGGTTTTCAGCATGCCTCAACCATCCACTTAACAACCTCTGTTGTCTTCTAGCCATCAATTCCTTGACTGGCCATTTTACCTTTTTCTTCATCATGGTCCATTCATATACCCATCTCGGCTTGGTTTTCTACTGCATCCGCAGTTCAAGCTCTTCCATTCTTGCCTTGATACCAACAAGTTCTTTCCCCCTTTCAGTTGTACTCATCAGCTTTGGGTTTTTTCTTTCAACATACCTACGACCTTTAGTAGCCATGTTGTTGTCTCTGTCTGCTCTCCTGGAAAACCTGCTGCTGTCACTCTACACCCCAAGTGTTTCCAGCTTCATCCTACAGTCCTCCTGACTGTCTTATAGATTGCTGCCTACCCGCGAACAATCACCATAGAGTCTCCAATGCTCTGTCTTCCTCTTCTCTTCTCTGCTACAGAAAGCAAAGAATATTTTTGGGCTCTGATACAAAACTGATGCCGTGTATCAGAGTGCTCTTTTATCTCCTCTGCCTCCCTTGCCTGAAATATATAGACAAGAATCAACTATGATACCAAACCTGACACAGCCGCACGCTCCCTTCACAACCTGCGGGTCGAAAGGTCCACGTCAGCATAGGATATTCTCTCTATTCGGCCCAAAGAACTCTTAAACAACTCTTCTATTTCCCCTTCAGAAAATCTACACCCACAACAACTCTTCGTGGGATCTCCTCTTTGCACTTAGGAGATCGGATTTTGTGACTCCGCGAATCCAATGGTCGAGCGTCTGTCTCTCAAATCCCTGAAACCCGATGACAGTCAACACTGACCCTTCTTTTTCCCTTTCAAGATTTTCCCTATTGCGATTTCAGCAATCACGATGTCAAGTGACTCGCCTCTTTGAACCCCAAATGTCGATTCCTCGACGTGACCTCAGCTAGGCCCACAACAGAACTTTTCTCCTTATTCTAAGGATTCACGAAACACCGAACCTCGATATGCTGATGGACCTCCTATCAGGTTTTATCCCGAAGGCCTCGATTTCTACCACGCATCCCTCTATAATGGACGGTCCCAATTAACTCTTGGGATTTCACTGTGGAGATTTTCGATCTCCTATCTTTGAGACTCTCGATATCCCGATCTACGAAGTCTTGATATCCTGATTCCTTAGAGATTCACCTTTGTGAGTCCAATGTCGGATCTCTGAAATGGATGATCACGGGACACGCGTCCTTCCACAAATGGATGGCTCGAGTCAAATCTCAACGTTTCGAGGTTTCTCTACCAATTGCCTGACTTCTTGACCTCGAGAACTCCGAGATCCCAAGTGTCGATATCCCAATGTCACTCTTCTCTTCGGGACTTTCATTCTACTTACGAGGATTTAACCCCCGTGTAACTCTTGACAGATCTGATGGCTTTCGGGTCTCTGGATCAAGATCCAACTGTCTAGATCCATTCTTCCTATGCACCCCTCCTGCTGCTCCCTGGATGTGGAAACCCAACGGTCCAGATCTCTTTTCTCCAGCTGATCTGACGGCTGCTGTTGCTTCTTTCTTAGTTGCACCCTTTCTTCCGAGGCTTGGAAGAATTTCTAGTTCTCAAAGGCCTCGAACTTTGTTATGTTTCCTCTGCGATCTCCACAATCTGATTCCTCACCTGTGCTCTTCAACGACGTTGTTCCTCCTTAGCTCTTTTCTCGAATCCTCAAAAGGATTCTGACATCTGCGCTCTTTCAGAGTCTTCACGTACACACAAAGGTGCTATCCACCTTGATCTTTCCTGTAGCTTCGACCTCTAAGGAAACTTGATTCTTCTTTCCTTTCTCCCTCAGATGGAGAATTTGACACCCTCCTAGTTGTCCTCTGCTCAAGTAATGCCTTGCTGAGTCTTTCAGGGTGTTCAGCAACCCTAGGAAGATCTCTCAGTGGATTCTTCTCTTAGTTACAGAACTCAAAGAGTTATCTCTTCCTATGCCTATCTGCACATCTACTCAATGCCCACCTGGCAGAGTATCGTCTCACATAACGTCCAGCAGTTCTATCCTCTATGCACTCCTTGCACCTGCTCAATGCATTTCTGGTAGAGATCCTAGAACCTTACTGATTTTGTTTCTTCAATGAACTCTCAGCAGAATTCTTCCTTTGTGCACTCCTTGCACTGGCTCAATGCCTACCTGGCAGAGCTTCACAGAACTCCTCAGAGCTTCTGTCTGCAACTGTGTTTATCTTACACAGCCTTGCCTCCAAGGTGTTCAGCAACCTTGAAGTCTTCCTCCTGAGCTGTTGACTTCAGTTCTTGTGCCGTAGCATGTCTTTGTCTGAATCCACAGTATTTAGAAGTACTTCAGTGCACTGGTATGGAGAGACCACAGTACTCTGCCATGCCCTCCTGGCATGAAACCTCAAACACTTTCACCTAAAATCAAACATACTTCTGCAAATGAAAACCTACAGCATACATCTACAACATACATTCATATCATATGAAGAACACTCACAGACATTCATTTCACGCATAATCATGTAGGAAAAACTGTTGTTTGTATTAAATATGAAAAACTTCTGTATTTACAAGGTGTTCCCGAGCATGGCCTGTAACAAGGTCTCGGCTCCTTCTCTTCTTCTCTCTACTCGCAGATTCTCTTCTATCCTTGCTGACTGACTCACCAAGAGATATCATAGATATTTTTACATGAGGGGGCTCTTCGATCTCTTGCCTCCAATCTACCTACCTTATTCAATTACATTGAATGGGCTATCTAGTCCACTATTCGGATCTAGATCTCAGCCTTACAAACATTTAAAGGACCACCTACTCTAATTCTTTCACAAAGGCACGGGTTCCCAGCTCAACAGCTTAAACATTAAATTACATTCAATTTAAATTTTAAATGAGGTTGCGCCTCTCTTCAACGTGCGATTTGAATTCGCTAACGTGGTTGGTTGGCTGGCTGGATGATGTGGAGAGATGCTCCTGCATCACCAAGTAATGATCGTTTAATGTATGAGTGTAGTTAGTGTTCTTCAATGATGAAAACCTTTTTATGTAAAACAATGCTACTATGAATATAGTCAAAACTCCCCATTTTTTCTGAAATCCCATGATTTTCTCTTAACCATTCAAAGGAATAAAAACATAAGGGGAGAGTGTTTTTATCTGCAAGCCCACTTCTTTCTTCACTTTCAATGTCATGCTTGGATGTTTTTTTATTTTAAATGCTACAGACATTTCTTTCCAATAGTTCGAATGAGGGAAAACACAATGGTAAGGTTCGGTTACCTGACTCAAAACCTTCTTCCTTTTTTTTCAGTATCATCATAGATACATTTTTTCATCTCTTTGGATTTATGGACATGTTCACTTTGATATTTGTCTTCGACCAATGACTATATTTCTGAATTCACAATATCTTCATCAAAACAAAGAACAAGGTCATCAAGCTCCAATATCTTGTCTATCTATTTCATTGGTTTGGTGTGACTTTGCATCAACACAAATTCATTTGCCTCAATAATGACCTGAGAATTCTCTTTCAACAATTTGAATGTAGCAAAGCAAAAGGGTAGAGAATTCTCTTCAGCTGACCTAATACTTTGCTTCTGAAAAAAAAATTCTTCAACATCACGATCACCTTAGTATTTGTCATATACAGGCAAATCAACATCATATGCAACATTGTCTAATAAGAAAAGACATGGAACATTCATCTGTTCTTCGACAAACTAATTTGTACATTCATCCTCTTCATTATCTATAAATGAATACATGAAATGATAAACCCCTTGCTTATCACACGATAGCTCAGAAGCTAAAGCTACACCTCTTCTTTTAACAAGTGGAATATAATTTTTAGGACAATTATAAGCATTTGAAACTTCAAGAGGACCCATGATATTGTCAATTTTATCAATTCTGTTATGTTCATATATTATTTCATGTTCTTGAGCAACCAACCCCTCCTTTTGGACCTGTTTACATGCGTGGATGTTGTGTTGAATATCTTGAGCATCACTAAACATTTGTTGTAAGGACTTAGTCCTCCTTTCCATCAGGAGGAAAGACAAATCTGGATGAAGAGTTGTTGTATAATGGAGCATGGCATCAGCTTGAGTGGGTTGAATCTCTTCAGGCAATTTGTAGTAAATACTGGAAAACCATCTATTGAATATAGAGATAGTTTCATTGTTCTGCCATTCCAGGGCATAGAACTCTGCAAGTTGTAGCTCGAAAGATTTCTTATTTCCCCAAAATTTTAAAACGACATCCTTCAATTCTTCCCACGATCCAATTTTCTTTTTTTGCAAATGTTTAAACCAGTCTTTGGTGTCTCCTTTTAAGGTTTGAGAGAAGGCCCTCATACAAACGTCATCATGGTCAATCTCAAATAAATCTATAAAATGTTCAAATCCTTGGATGTGTTTTTCAGCTAAGATGACATTATGTTCTCCATCAAACACAAGTAGATACTCATGGTGATTAGGAGAAAAATCATGCAGGACTTGGTGTAGTTTTATGGGTATGTATCTATGTTGGGCTCTGGAGGATGTTGGGCTAGGAACAGGGGAAGAGACATCGGCCTTGGATTCATGGGGTTCATCGACTTGGTTATGGTCATGACATGGCCTAGCTATAAAACCCTTATCAAAATTAGTGATATAGTGGGGGTATGCATGTCCAAATTTAAGAGGAGGATATGAAATTGCAAGATTCTCATGATCATCATTAGAATGCAGTAGGTAAATAAAACTTTGTTTGACATGTTCAAGAAAGAAGCAAAGGCAACTTATAAAAAATAGTAAAATGCTTTGCAATATATCCCATTTTAAGTACCTGTTTTCTTCCATGATGCCTTTTCACACCTGTGTCAAGGGATCTCATTTTCTAGAGGAATTCCTAAATTATATTTGAAGTTCAAGTGAGGTCACCGATAATGTCTTGGAAGTTGGATTCTGCATCGATAGTTGACTGGAAATTGACAATTATGGATTATTTTACCACTGGAATCACCTTCAAACTGATTTTATGATGTGTGGAGTCGCTAGAGTAGGAATATAGCCAATATCTGTCTAAGTGTCTGCTTCTCTCAGACCTTAGAACTCGACCATGTCGTTCTTTCCCATAATTTTTTTTTCAATTTTGTCCCCGACAACAGCGCCAGAATGTTAGAACTCTGTAAATTTTGTCTGGCTTGTACACGAATGATAGAGGTAACTATTTCAACCAGTTTTGGAGTTGAGGCACTAGCCTTCTCAACTCAGAGAGGGATCTCTCATGTCACTAGGTATATCTATGGAAATTGGTGTCTAGCTTTGGTTTGTTTTGGGGTTTTTTTTCATAAAATACTTGTAAAAATGAAAATGGAATTTGGGCTATGGAGTCTAGAATGAACAATGCATTGTCAGAGAATGAGAACCATTTAGAGGAAAAGGCTAAATGAGGCAATGAGCCTGTGTTTATATTTGAAAATTTAGAATGGAATTAGAAGAAAAAAGAAACACATAGCTACATCAGAGAATCACAGTAATGAATTCTTAATTGGTTAAGAAGAGAGAAACATAGTCTAAATTGCTAAGATGAGAGCATCGAATAATGAATTATGGGCTCTAAATCTCCAATCTAGACATAAGGAAGTGTAAATGAAATATAAGATTACAGGAAATACTAACTATGAAATAAAACGAGACTCATATCACCAGCAGTTAGAATCTTTTCATAGAGAGTCCAAAATCCACTTCTGCATTATATATTCATTCTAGTCCCAAAATATACAAAAGTCTTCTTACACAGAGGGAAAGATCCTCTATTCTCCATATTTTCTATATCCTCGAGATCATACATATATAGAGAAGGTTTCTTCATGGAATTCAAAACATTCATAGTTCCCCATAATTCTTAAAATAGAGATAAGTTACAAAAAATGAATGATTTATAATAAAAGTTATCCTATTTTAAAGGGGCCATTAGGAACATGTCTTTCATATCTGGGCCCTCTTTATTAGATTTCCATCTATCCAAAATTTGTTGGGATATATTTATTCCCATATGAGAATTCATTTCATCTTGGCGATTTTCTCCTTCAGACTAACCAACCAAACCGGTTGATTCTCCCCAATGCTTTTAGCCGTTTTGGCCATGTTTTCTATCTTCTATCATTTGCTTCATTTATTTTTAATAGCTGGCCTATTAATGATTAGGTACTTCAAGATGGGATTCAGCCTGACTTCTAATCCCGGGTCTATAGAAATTTTTATATGGAATTTAGTTGCTAATATACGTGCAATTTCCCTTTCCTTCTTACTAGTAGATAAACCTGCAAAGTTACTCAAATGACTTGTTTGACTAGATATGGCTCAATTGGTCTTGTCCATGTATCCCGGTATCATGGACACCAATATGTTCTTTCAGAAATCAGAGAGTCAATCTTACGGATGAGATGATACCCTCATACTTGAGAATCAGTAGTTATAGAGTTCCAATCATGAACCATTGAAAGAGTTACTTGCAGGTATGTTAGTTTAGAACGCTTGAATAATCCATTTAAAATTATTATCTTTCGAGTTCGTTATATGGCAACATTCGCCTGACATCATACGGTTGTAAAGTACCGAACGAGTGAAGCATGGGGATTTTGACTAGCCATCACCCGTCCCACTAGTGGTTGATTTAACGTATTGAAACATGTGACTTCGAGAATTTTGCGAAAGTGGTTTTAGGCAGACCGTCTTTCACCCTGATGTATCTCTGGAGGCGTCGCGCTTCCTTTTCAAAAACCACAATGGTTTTCCCAGGTTCGCCTTTACATGGTTAAATAATGTGCAAGTTCACTACCCGATACGGACTCCAGCCATTGATCTGGGCCGTTTCAAAATCGACGGTCTGTCGAGTTATACATTTTTTTTCACCTCTGCTATATTTGTCCATACGCTGCCAGACATGTCCTGGTCCTCTAAATTATCAATTCTCCAAACTATCATACTTCCGTGACCATGTAGTTCTTGCTAAATTTCCTAGACTTGGATCCTGTCCGAAAATTGTTATGGTTGATAACACAATGTTTTAATGAAGAACTTGAGCCAGTTATAGAGAATAAAAAAGAGTGTTCCCATAGTAGTGAAGAGGAGAAAGAATTCTTTAAAATTCACTAGCATATTTGGGCCATTTTGCGACAGCTGTTTCGATGCTATTGCGATGCTATTTTGTTGATATGGTGACGAATCTGGAGTCTCTGAAATGTCGGTTTATGTGACATGGCATTTTCATAGAACTTGATCAAACGTCGAAAAAGTGAAAATATAGGCAAACAATGTGAAACCAATTTTTCGTCTAAATTGCGACAACAACTTTTATAGCAAAAAAAATTCATCAATAGAAGTTGTCATCGCATATGAGATGGCAACTTTTTTCTGTTTATATAGATAAACTATCACATCAATAGAAGTTTTTGTCACCTATTCAGTGACCACTTTTTGTTGTTTATGTAGCTAAAACAACGCATCAATATAAGTTGTTGTCGCCTATTCGACAACAACTTTTTGTTGTTTATGTAGCTAAACTGACACATCAATAGAAGTTTTCGTCGCCTATTCTATGACAACTTTTTATTCTTTATATAGAGAAATCGTCGCATGAATAGAAATTTCCGTTGCATAGGCGACGACAACTTTTCGTTGATTGTATAGGAAAATCGTCACATCGATAAAAGTTGTCGTCGGATATGCGACGACCAAAATTTGTTTAGAAAAAAAATAAAAAACTATGTTGGACATCAATTTTGATGTTAATATTAAATCCCAAAGGGTATTTCATGAGCCCCGTATTGATTTCACAAAGCCTTGGACTTCTTTGATGGAGCTTGTCAAGGCTCTCCAAAAATGTGTCGGGATGGAGTCATACTCTTTTTAGATCATTACCACTTTTTCTTCGTAAAATATGGAGCAGGACTCGGATAAAATAACATGGTTGAATTCTACACCCTCTAGATGTTGATGAAAGTGGCACTTGAAAAAAATATTATGTTTTTGCAAGTTCTTGGAGATTTTAAGTTGTTGATGGATTGGGATAATGGAAAATTTAATATTACATATTTGGTATTGGAGCCAATCATGGCACTATGCTTGGAGAAAAAATCTATATTCAAGGAGGCCTCATTTTTCCATATCTACATGGATTTTAATAAAAAATAGGATATGTTGTCAAAATAAGCCATCATGCTACAAGGGTCCTTGTGGAATGTGAATACAAGGACAATGCTCTACTAGAAGCTACTCAATTGTCTATGTTTTGATGTTTGGTTGATACGTCTTGGGGTAGATATAGAATTATGTATTCTTGGAGGTTAAAGACGATTCTAGTTATGTTAGGTTTTGTCTAGATTGATTTTGTATGGCTATGTACGAATCATATATGGATCTCTTTTGGAAGATGAAATGTATATGTCTAGAAGATGAATTGAGCCAAAAGTCTATCTTATGTGTATTTAATTTCCTACTGAGATATCAAATACAATGAGTTTTTATTTGGAATATATATATATATATATATATATATATATATATATATATATATATATATATATATATA
>JASDQU010104262.1:177169-189752 GCA_032191745.1 Picea mariana
TTGTTTCAAGATGCAACTAGGGAAATTGAATTTCCATCTGTTCAATTGTAAACCATTTTTCCTAATATGGACACTTCTTGGCCCTACTCTAAAGAAAGGTATATCATTATGTCAAATAGACTTGATCTATTGGTAAACAATTTTATCAATAAAGGATGACACCATATGGCCTGATTCCACATTTGTTGGTTCTAAAACCTCTGATTCTACTTTGAGCATGCGTGGATAGTATGTCTTTGGAAGATCAACATAAAATATTATATGCATACCAAAAAAGGGTGGAAGGTTGAACTAGAAGGACCTATTTCATACTACCTTTATAATGGAGTAAGGACCATACTAAAGATATTTTATCTTTCGATGATAACCTTTAAACGTTTCCTTTTGCAATTGAATCCAAACTTGTTTTTTGTCAATTGGATCTAGCTCGAGTGGTTGTGAGATGGAGTGTTATCCTCCCCACCTTGATTTTATTCTTTTAAGGATATGCTAAAGCTTCAAGCTTATACATAATCCAATTTACCTTGGTTACCATCCTCATAATGAGAGAAAGTTCCTGGTAGGTTTCCCTAGGAAATGTATTACGCAGATACAAAAAAAAAGAAAAGAGCCAAGCTTGGTCATGATATTGGAAAGATGAGGTATTATATACTAAACCTACTCATGGATTAGAAGAAGTTTCTTAATAAATTTATTGGCCCTATATCATTCTTTTGTGATCTTTGAAGTGGAGGATGTTTATGGTGGTAGAAGTGCAACATCAATAGGACTAGTTGGTTGAAAATGAAAGCAAGCATGTAAGGGACTATGGTTAGTGGAACTATGAAGTATACAATTATAGGCATTTAATAAAAGTTAGATTTTCATCCCATGTATAACGGTGCACAATTGGTTATATCTATGAAACAAGTGTACTAAGGTTCAATTGACAACTTCAATTTGACCATCAATCTAAGGGTCGAAATTTATGGAAGACATTATCCATTGTGTCAATCATAGTCCACTAGGCATACCAAAAATGGATAATAATCATAGAGTCATGGGTTAAAACTATAGAGGATGGAAATCCCAAATTATACAAACAAAAATGAAGAAAAAGAAGTAACATCAAAGGTTGCAGTATCCTTCTTACAAGGAACCATTATGGCCATTTTAGAGAGTCAATTGAAACCAAAAAATATGTGGTCATGTTAAAATTTAGCCATTAGTATACCATAAACTTACACTAATAGATTCCTAAGGTCTAAATGACACAATCAAAGGATCATACATACCTAAATGGTGATTTATCACAACACAAAATTTGAGGTGGTTCTCAACATCATGTATCATACGTGGACAATAAAATTATCGTTGTAAAGTTGCAACTATCTTTGATATGATAAAATGTCCAACCAAATTTAAGAAATGTGATTACCAAATCAACAAATGCCTAGATTCACTTGCAAGTGCACACATCTTATCAAGTCAATAGAGAGGATCATTATGCAAATGAAAACAAATAAAATTTATAATAAGGCCTATGGAGGTAGTGTATCATCCTTGTTCAGTGATTGCATAAAATTTTGCAAAATTTGTGTGCATTGTAGAACTCTAGCCAATTTTATGTATCATGCCCTTTTGTGTCAAGAACCATTGCCAATGTTATTGGTGTTCGACTCAAATAATAGTGTACCTTGTTATCTCTTCAATGTAAATGTTTGATAACCAATTAGAATTGGTATCAAAAAGTTTATTTCATATGTGGTGTGTTCTCAAGTTTTCTCTAGGTTTGTAGGAACTAAAGTGGTTTATGGTTAGAATAAATCATGAACTATTTTCCCTACACATAGTGTCTACACTGGTGAACTACTTAAACAATGGATTACATCTCTCTATCATAATTTTAACAGTTGTGGAATATGTCATTGAATGTCCCTAATTAAAATGCATTGGAATGATGTTGTTGTGTCATATCAAGACCCATCCCATAGTCATATGCATCATCTTATATATCAAAAAGATGATCTATATATAGTAGTGTAAGAATAGGTTCATTGCACAGCTTTGACCTCTTCACTTCTTCAAACGCTCATTGTTGCACCTTGATCTAGATGATGAAGCCTTCTTTCCTCAAATTCCCTCTTAAGATTTAGTTAAATTGTCATGTCAAGTGTGAGAATCTTGGAACAGAGGGTCTATAGAAATTAACCAATACCAACAAAATTTGAAGTTCTATGATATTATTTAGCATAGACCAATATAGAATCACTACCAACTTATCAAAATCAACTCGGATTCCTTCCTAGACAATTTCAAACCCAATGTAACCAATGGATGGCATTGCAAATAAACACTTGGAAAGGTTTACCTACAACTTATACAACAAAGAGTGTGAAACACCTAGTACAAATGTTGAATATGCTCATCTCATGATTTTTTGAAAATCCATATTTCATCAAGGTACACCACCATGAGTTCATTCAAAGATGGTTAGATATCACCATTCATTAATCACATGAATGTTGTAGCATATTTAGTAAAAAAATACATCACTAACCACTCAAAAACTTCTTCTTGGGATTTAAAAACAATATTCCATAGATCTTCTAAGTATATTTGAACATGATGATAGACTATATTGAGATCAATCTTAGAGAAGAATTGAATTCCTCAAAGTTGATCCAAAAGGTCATTAATTATCAGAAAAGGATATCATTTTTTTACTGCTATCTTATACAATGCTCTATAGTCTATAGCTAAATGCCATGTGTCATCTTTCATAGGCACCAAGACTATGGGACAACTATAAGGTTAAGAACTCATTCAAATCCTTCTAACCTCAATGAGCTCTTGAATCTATCATCGTATCGCATCATTATTCCATATATATTTGTGATAAAATGGCCCATTTTATAGTGGTGATCATACTGCCAAATAAATCTAATGGTGTACCACACAATGCAATGGTACTCCTTGTGGATCTATGAATACATCACTACACTATTTCAGGGTTGCATCTAATCATTGGCACTATTGTTTCCCAACATCTCATCCCTTTATTGTTGAAAACACACATCTGCCAAATGCACAGGGTTCTCTCACATCCCTGATAGTGATAACAACAAACTTTTGTGAATGTGTAATGATCTTCCAAACTTTCTTAGAAGAGATAATTTGTAGTTTTTGGAATATCGTAGACTTGACTATCAACAGAAACATACCAGTTAAGGTTGTGCATATTACTTTCCATTTCAATCCCAAAGACATGGTTAACTAAGAATAACTTTTCATACTTCCATCAATGCAATATCACATAGGAATTCATATTAGAACATTGAACTTTGTACAAAACAAAGCATTGTTTCTTGAAAATCGCTCCCTTCCATCTAAGAAGGCAAGGAGATTGTGGGTGATTATTGATGTTCAGTCTCAATATCTCCACTACATCAACATAAATAATGTTCTTCACACTCCCACTATCAATGATAATCTAGACATGGTTTCATGATTCAATCATACATTGGTGTAAACATTAACCTATCTCTCTTCTTCCTCATTTGGAGTAGTAATAAACAATTGTTGAATTGTCTTTGCTATTATTTCTTATTGAGTTGTGTCAATGGAATTTTTCTATGGCACTATCAAAGGGACACAATTGTTTCTTGCTAGACAATTTTGAGGCTATGGATCAGTGATGATAGCTTGCCATTTATCCATCACCATCTTTGTCATGTGAGACACAATGAAACATGTCACAAGACTTTCAAAGTTGCATATATCATGTCACAATATTTTGGAAGTTGCATCATTAAGAGAGTTGAAATTATCATTAAGTGTGTAAAAAAATTACATTCACAGATATATACAATCCATAAAAATAGCCTTGTGTATATTATCAACTATATAATGTACATCTAACTGTCTTATAAAATTATTACATGACATCATGAATTTCTTTTAGTCTTCTTTTTTGCTTTCCAGTGCTTAAGCAAATCATCAATGTCCACGTCTTCGTTTACTGGGTGCTCTTCAACTGATGATGTTGTTTCATTCCTTTCACACCAAGTACATCTGGTCTTGTACCCACGACATGGATGCTTCTATGAGGGGCCATCACCTAAAAAAAAAAAAAATATTGAATTTATATGGCGAATTTGTAAATATCATTGAAGTAGTTCATTAATATTAAAAAAAAACTCTGCAATGTAATTAATTACCTGGTCCTCTAGTCGGCACCATTGGAATGGTTGTCGGCCTGTTCACCTAATCGTCAGGTCGAGGATGATCATCTATGACATTCTCTACCATTGAAACGTCAAAATTTATAAGTACAAATTTATTAAGTATATGATTAATATATAGACATTTTACCATCCTGGGCCTCATTCACAGGAACATCTTGGGGTTGCACCTCACTAGGATGGGGTCGCTGGGGAGCACCATGATCTTCTGGATGTGTTTCACTATCAATGCTCTATTGTTCAGTACTAATGGTAGGGTTGATAATGCTTCTTCCCTGATTAAAACAACGTAAGACATTAAATTATGGATGAAATAAAACATTTACGTATTTTATAAGTAACGAAAGGTTAATGTGGATTGATTTTTATTTACCTTATCCAACAAATTGGATCTTGGGGTCTACCCCATGCTTTTCCTTCGATCAACCATGGCTTTATAACCTTACTTGTAACCAAGTTGGAGGTCTTCCTCCGTGGTTCCAATTCTGAAGTCGTCACCCTGCATTGCATAAGGGTATGGTTTTTTAATGTTTTTGGCTGCAATTACCTTAAAGTTGCAAGGTGATACAATTAATATTCTTAAGATGTTTGGGTACTTACGATTCATGACTGTAACCTCAAGTAGCCGCATGGGCCTAGCTTGTGTTGGCCATGTTTGACAATCCTTGCTTTGGTTTCCTTTGAAGTGTCAGGCAACCTATCATCAAAATTTTCAAGTATGTTATATATAACCACACTTTTATTTATATATAAAGAAACATAAAGCTAGTATTGAATTCAAAAAATTGTAATTTACCTTGGTGTACCAGTTATTTGTTCTGCTAATTTTCTCAAAATCTTCTCTTTTTCATCATCAATGATCTCCTTCCACTCTCTCTCTGGAATTGAGGGAGGATGCTCATACCTAGGATTTCTTGCCAAGCTTCGTCTATAAACATCATGGGTATATTTTAAATATTCACCGGCTGCAGATGTGACCGCTTTTGTACTAAACATGTCTACACGAAAGAGGCCTTCAAGATAATCCATATGTTCCTTTTTGAGGTTGGAATTCTAGCAATTCCACCTCATGCATAAGGTTGCCCCAAAGATAGACAAGGCCTTTCTCTCTATGTGCCTATAAAAAAGGTCTTTTCCTACACACAAAAAGATATGATCATTAATTTAAAATTAATAATCTAGACGATTTTTGTATGAGAACAACATTAAATGATTAAAATATGAATTAAAACTACCTGGGAGTCTTTATTGTTTTAATGGAATTCCATTATCGTTGACCAAAAATGTGCATGGRAGTGTCCCCGTGCTTGTCACAYGTCTAGCTCTAGGAAATGCATCCATATCAACCACATCACTATGATCCTCATCTCTTCCACCCTTTCTAGACTCTGATCGAGGTGTGGATGTCTGTCGGTGCGTTTCATGTCTCCTATCTAAATGAGGTGTGGAAKATGGAGAAGTAAATAGTGCTCTGGMAGCTGTATGACCAYCCACATCAGGACTCTGTAGCATCTTTGTAGCACCACTACTACCAACCCCGGGCTGAACAAGCTCCAAATATTCCTTTATAAAAAAGAAAAATGTTTTTTCGTGAGATAATGTAAAAGTTAAAGAAAAAAGTATCATAATTGAACATATGAGTGCATTAAACAAAAAAAATTAAAAAATATGGTTATTACCTTATATGTTTTAAGATGTGACATAAGGAGCTTGATCCTTTCTTTGACATCCGAAGTTTGTTCTGGACGATCTAACAAGCTAAATAGTTCCTTGTTAGATTTAATGATTTTTTTTTTATTGAGACCATCAGATCAGCACAAGAATAAAACCCCTCCTCATCGGCAGAATCATGATCCACATGGCCTGTTGACTACATATAATTTCAGCAAAAACAATGTTATTTCAATAAAATTATATAAGCAAATAATAAAAACAACGTAAAATGAAAGTGGAAATTGATAATCATTTACGTGTTCTGCGGCTGGCCCTTTTCGACGATCATCCTACCACATTATAATATAATTAGAACCCCCAAATGTTTAAAAAATTGTTAATGATAACAAAAAAACAATGTTAACGATAATATTTACAACAATGTTAAAGATAATAAAAAAATATATTGAAATAAGTAGAGGTTTCTTAAAGAGGTGTTGCATAAGAACCTGCACACTATTAGTCAATGTGTCTATTTGATTCAAATGGTAATCCACTAATAACTCTTCCCCGGGAGCTATCTATTTTATTGCACACAGAACTACTCGATTCTCTTCACGTCCCTCAAATATGCAATTCGGTTGTTTGTTTGTTGTCCCGTGTCATGTGTTGTTTATAAACCCTGCGATATTGCCGGAAGCTTTAGGCCTTCCATCAATATAGATAGTCGCTCTCTTATTTTTATCATTGTTTATTAGTTGTATATAATTTGTGACGAGTGCATAGCTCTGCATACTTTGCATGTACTGGACCAGCCGCATCCAATCATTATAATTGTAACACGGTCTGGCATAGTCCATCAATTCAGTTACTATATTGTATTTTACAATTATTCCATCCATGGAAAATAGCCCCAAGCCATGCAGGGAGGATGGTGCAATGTGATATGTCGTATTGTTGACAACGAAGTCAACATCTATAGGGGGTAGTTCCTTAGGTACCCATTGCTTCGCCAGATGCTTATACCTCAGTGGAACATCTATGTTTCCTATTCTCTCATCATCATAAGAGCATGATCCTCCTTCGGCAAGAAACAATTTCAAGCATCTACAAAATTTTATTCTAACTTTTTCACCTCTGGTCCTTGTTTTCTTATCATATCTACTAGATGCAATCACATTTCCGGCCTCTATTTGTCATAAGCTTTCCTCAGTCGACGAAGAAATATCTGAGAGGTACCTGTTTGGTTGTACCTTCAGTTTCATGTGAATGTGTTGTTAATTAGTAGTCCATCATCATATTCACAGTTCTAGATAAAAATTTTATATTAGATCCATAGGAATTGAACAGATTTGTCATTTCAAATATTTCCAATGCAAGAACTTTCTTAGAAACATGGTACCTAGACTTAAGCCTAATGCATAATATTTTAGGTTTAGATAACTTGGTGGGCCTAGGGTTCCATGGCTTAAGTTCGTTAGACACTTGACACTTGCTAGAAGCATATTGCATCATATTTTTGCCTACATGAGGAATAAAACCACATCCACTCTCATGTTTCTCCATGGTAGGATGCATCAAGTCCACAAAGGTATGACTAGTTTATGATAGTTGGATATGATGTGGACTAATGATTAAATGTCTCATGTACTAACAAGAGCCATGTCTTGTGTACTAACACCTCCCATATAGGAAGAGCCATGTATCGTGTACTAACACCTCCCATATAAGAAGAGCGATGCATAATATTTTAGGTTTGGATGCCTTGGTGGGCCTAGGGTTCCATAGCTTAAGTTCATTACACACTTGACACTTTCTAGAAGCATATTGCATCAGATTTTTGCATGCATGAGGAATACAACGACATCCACTATCATTTTTCTCCATGGTAGGGAGCTCAAATATGTTGCATGGAATAACATACCAAACTATATTTCATGGATTAGCACTTCTTTATCTAAGGATGATAAGAAGATAATTTTCATTCCATAAGACAATTAGTTAGGACGCTAGGGCTTGCAAAATCCTAAACATGCAAGACATGAAGCTAATGTTGTGATAGAGTATAGGTTTCCTCAAGGCTAATTCAAGACACATCATCCATTTGTTCTTGTCTCTAAACATTGTGATATGGTTTCCCTAACCTAGCCATACAATCATGAGCACTGGTTGAGTGAGATCCCATTTGAAAATGAAAAATATTGGGATGAGGTTTGATGTAGGTTGAAATATCCAGACTTTTGCTCCTTCTATGGTATTATATTAGATTACCAATTGGAGGTAATTAGATTATAGTTGGTTGAAGCTGAAAGGGTGAGAAAATAAGAACAAGAAGAGTTGAATAAGCTAGGTTAAAAGAAGAGGTAGAGCTAAGAGCAAGGATCAAATTACCAAATGGAGGTAATTAGGAAATAGTTGGTTGAGGCTAAAAGGGTGAGGAAAGAAGAACACAAAGAGCAAAGAAGAGTTGAAGAGGCTAGGTTAAAAGAATAGGTAGAGATAAGAGAAAGGGTAGAACAAAATAAAAGGTAGAAGTAGGAAGAATAACTAAGGAAAAATACATAAAAGGAAATAAGAATAAGACAAGATGAAGAATCAAAGTTGTTAGAAGAAATGACAAGAATTTCAACCGAGTCTCGAGAGAAAGATATGAAGGACTTAGAAGAAAAACATTTAATTGAAGCATAAGAGAAGAAGAAAAAAGAAGAACAAATATTGAAAAATGAAAATGAAATAAAATAAAAAGAGAATCTAAAAGAAATATAATAGACAAAGTAAGAAAAGGAAGAGAAGAAAAAGAAAGAGGAGGAAAAGTCTTAACATGAAGCAGTTGACCAAGGAAAATATCAAGAAAACACTACTACTGGTATACACCAATAATGTAGTCATGGAGAAAAAATAATAGAGAAATCTACATAACTATGACCACAAAAATGAACAACACCCTCTCCCAATAGCTTCATATATTTGACCATGGAAGATGTTGTTATCCCTAAACTAGGCACAAACAAAGGAAAAGAAACTATTATGGAGAAAGTAATCGCTCCATGGTGTTTAAAAAAATTATATCATTTGGAGACAAACCAACCCTTGATCCTTTCAAAGAGTTTTTATACCTATAAATGATTACCTACAACATAAGGAATCATGCCATTGTCAAATAAGCCTAGAAAAGGAAGAAAGTGGACCTGGATAATTCTATCATGTGTACTCGTAATGAGCGAATGATTGATACAAAATGAGATAGACTTAGTGATTTCATATCAACTTGGTTGGATATATCTCATGCCATCATGGATAAAACCAGGGTGGAAGTAGAAGAGATTCAAATCCTTGGAAGGCATATTGCATTATTGGAAAATTAAGTATTAGAAAACTTCACAAGGATTTGTAAGCAATTTTATTGAAGAAGTACTGGAGGAGGAAAAAATCGATGTCCAAATTAAGAAATATTTTATCTCCAAGGTGTTCAATATATAGTAATTGAGTATGAATTCTTACATATTATATAAATAAAACTTAATTTGGAAGGAGAAGGAAGGAAAAGCTAAGGATCAATTGAAGTTTATTAAGCAAATCCAGAAGATCATGGGGAATGAAGAACATAGTATCAAGTTATTGAGAAAAATTGAGTTGTATGAACTAGAATATGATACTAAATACCAAGGAAGAATCACACATGAATCTCGAAAACAAGTCGAGGAGGAGTGGCTTTCTTACATTGAAATATGATAATTGATTGAAGACTCCACATCTCAATGTAAACTTCATTGTTTTGGTCCTCTAGAAGGTTTCCTTCCAGTTGCACATGTTTTGAATTAATTTGAAGAAGATATTCAAAAACATGAGAATGATATAAGAGGCACCTCTTCCTTGGAGCATGACCATCTACACAAAATTTTGAATTCTGAAGTTCGTAACACAACTCAACTAAAGTGTACTTTTCCCAATATGGAAAAGAAAATTTAAACATTTGAACTCAATCTTCCTATTCTGAGAATGCCTAGGGAGCACCATGTATTTCCTCATTTAACTTTATGTAATGATTTATTTTCTAAATGGGAGATGCATGACCAATAAAATGGAAAAGACTTAACCCCTGGCTCACATGAGAGTTAAGTTTGGAAAATAGTTTGCATAATCAATTGTTTTCATATAAAATTTGTTTGATCTCCCATTTTTTCTCTGATCCTCTCATTGTAGCATTTTCCCTAGTTTCTAAAAGGAGGCCATGACTACAACAACAACCATCTAAAACTAGAGGAGGAAGAGATAAGAAACCAAGGCCACACATTCAGGGAAGAAAATAACCCTCCCAAGGAGAGAACACTAGAGGATGCAAGTCTTCAAGGTTCATATCCACAGGTATACATGTAAATGTCCTATTCATTGGCTTTTAGTATTCTACCAATACAAATGTCTACTTCTCCATGATTGTATATTTATCTCAATGTTACTAAGAATATTACTCATGAATGCAAATATGTGCTTAAAACATTCTTCATTTCTTTGAATTAATCTACCTACACTTGTATCTTTTGAAATAAAAGGGAAAATATACATTTACTTAAATAATAAGGGTTTAACGAGTTGCAATGGGACTAGGGTTTTATGAGAGGAGGATAGATTTTCTGCAGATCTAGTTAGGTAGGTGGTATTGTGTTAACATTTGGGTGTAGGCAATCAAAAAATTGATGAGTATCTACCATTGGTAGATAACTCTGAAGATATGGTGTCAGAATTGTATATTTTTCCCTCCCTCCATGTGCCTCGGCTACTGTTTTGGACTATGATGGAGATAGTTTGCATGACATGCTCGAGGCTCCCTTTACTTCTTCTACAATGTTGTCTTATATTCCAAGAATATATGGAGCTCGTAAGGGTTCACCAACTTCTGTTTGTCCGAAGGATGTACAAGTCATTAATCTTTCACAGAGGGAAGTAATTTCTAACCTAAGCTGTCCCTAGGCGAATTTACTCTTGATCCTTCTCAAAGATCTTCATCTCATACAATTATTCATTTTTATCATTACCTATATTTGAGTAAGGTGGAAAAGGGATCTTTTGGTAAACTTTATATAAACGAGCTTCAATGGGGATGAGACCCAACCTCTGGTAGAAACTCTTCTCGAAAGTGATAGAGGGTTGTAAAATCATGGGGGGGAGGTGTCTCTCTGGTGGTGGGAAAAGATATTATGGTTAATAAAATCTATGAGATGGAGAGCCATTCTTTGGTAGGAAAATGTTATGGAATAAGAATGTTAGCTGACTCCCTCCCTTCATGGATAAAGTCCTTATGGGGCTCACTCCTAGGATATGTTCTAGTTTTCCATCTTTTATCTGGAGGTTGGATTGGTTTTGTTTTTTTCTCAAAGGAGGAATAAGAGAAGACCTTGGTGGAGCGATGGTATTATCACTATCATCTATTGTGTGTAAAACCCTAGCATCAACTCTTTGATTTTAGGGAGGATGGGATTTTCAACTATCCCACGTGGACAAAGCTCCCTAACTTACGTTTGGAATTATTGGGCTTAGGGTGTTGAAGAAATAACCCATTATGACTTGGGGAATGGTGAAGTAGGGCTTGTATGCGATGGAATAGTGGTGAAAAAATATGCCCAAAACCTTGGTTCACCATGGATCCCTTTTATTAATTATCAAATAGATGAAAAATTTGAGTGCGCAAAGGTTATACTCGCCATTCTTTCCCACAGTCTCATGCCTCCTTTCCCTCAATAGACTCAAGCCTCCTTTCTCGGTCTGATCTTTCCCTCCTTTCCCTCAGCCTCAAATGTACCTCTCGTGCCCCTTTTCCCTCGACAGTCATGCCTTAAAGAAATCCTGCATTACCAAATCATGTCTCCTCAAATCGTATGGGTGCAGGACCTCAACACTCTTGCGACTCCTTTACCTCGACAGTAGTCTTGCGCCTCCTTTCTCAGTATGATCAGTCTCAGATGAACCGATCCTAGTTTATTAGAGTAAGTAGGATATGGATGACCCGACCCTCTATTAGAGTAAGAAGGAGATAGGTAGCAGAGTCTCCTTTCTCTATCTGCTCGGTGTGCTTGGTCTCGGATGGGCTTGTTTGCTTAGTCTTGGTCTTGGTCTGCTCAGTCTCCATCATCTCGGTCTACTTGGTATCACCTTACCAAACCCTGTCTCAGCCTCAAAGCATATGGTGCGTATGGGTGAAATCAAATTATATTTCCCCCTTAAAAAAACCTGCCTTAATAATTAAAAAATGTGCCTTACCAAACCCTATCTCCGCCTCAAAGTGTATGGGTGAAATCAAAGGTTATTTCTACATTTCAATATTGAGTAGATTACATATAAAAAAATAAGTAATAATTATTATAATTGAAGGATTTTAGTATTTGTTTTTTAAATTGTATTAAGAATAGATATTTACTTTTTGATTTTTTTATAAGGGTTAATTTATTTTAGTAATTATCACTATACAAATTATGAAACTTAGGTGGAAATATGGGAAAATAACCCATACATGAACCAATAATTAGTATTAATGTCTAACCAATGTCAAGGGCCCTAAATGACACTTATTAGGCTCATTCATCATGAACAATACCCAGAAACCACAACACAATGCCTCTCTAGGGGGTCCTTAGCATTAGAGTTGGATAAGGACACCATTAGAAGGTTTTTTTGCAGTAAGGATGGGTAGAGAGGCCTTAACCAACACATGA
>JASDQU010104262.1:192765-203044 GCA_032191745.1 Picea mariana
AGCCAAAGGCTAACAATTTGTTCATGCCAGTAGTCTCCAATGCTGGCCATTTTGGGATTATCAGTTGTCCCAATGTTGACTTTCTTCACCTTGATTGGTGTAAAAAAAAAATTTGATTCTAGAGATGGAACTTTCACCTCTCTTTCACCTTCAACTTCTGTAATATGAATATTGCGTGGGTCATCATCATCTGGTGCTTCTTCCTGCACATGGTAACATGACAATAGTTCTTTGATTGTCTGTATGTTCTGTTGTTGATACTCTGTCATGAGTTCAACCTCTTGTTCATAAAAAAATATTACCCCTATTATCTGTTTGAGTGATAAATCCATGTTGGGGTTCAAATGTTCAAATTAGAAAGTGACTATAAAATTATGTTGTAATGTTGTCCATTCTCCAGTGCCCCTATGCAGTTCCTAGTCTATATACTAGTTTTTTGGAATTCCTTCCAATGTGTGGATGAAGTAATGAGGCCATTTGTTATAACCCTAATTTGCACCAGACATGCTTACCTAGCATCAGGCCATCTTAGATTCCTTCTTTGCCAAAACACTACTGAATAACTCTTCTTAAAAACCTCTTTTATAAAGACCCATGTGCCCTGATACATTACTGCATGTGTGTACATGCTAGCTGACCCAAGATAGCCCGTGTGTACCTACAAAATCACGAAAAAAGGAAAGTTGTTGACGGAACACACAACTTTGGGTGAGTTAACTAAACCTTTCAGCCATGCATGGCCGAGGTTTCGACCAAATACCTAGCTTCTTMTAKCCTATAAAAKAAGGGTTAGGGGTCTCATTTGGAAGAGGAGRATCATAGTAAAGAAACTATACCCGATTACACATTCCCTTTGTCCCAACCCTTTAGCCATCCTTGTTCAAAGAGAGATATAGAGCAAAGAAGTTGGAGGATAGTTGAAGAGCATCCCAGGACCAGGTTCGTGGAGAAGTGGCCGACTTCATCATTGTAAGTTGATTTGTTGAAGTTAATAATAAAGAAGTACTTTTCCCATCCCACCATATGAGGTTTTCATGGTTTATTGCATACATATTGATTGAATCTCTAACCCATTAATATATAGATCAAATGCATGTGGAGTTCTTTGTTTGTCTTGTGTTAATGTAGATCATCCTTGGGAGGAGAGCTACAGTCAAAGAGTGATCAAGTGTGAAGAAGGATCGATATCAAACACCCGAAATAAGGTATGCTCTCTTGATCTTCTTAACTACATATTCTCTTAAGAATAATGGGGATTAAGTCTGGGATGACGGTAGAAAGTAGGAATCTTTAGGTCTTTTCTGCATGCATAATAAAACCCTAAGTGCTAGTCTGTAGAGGGATTTCCCACTCACAATAGAATTGGTACTGGGGATTATCTAGGGTTTCTAGGAATATTTTTTGGGTATTTTTAAGAACTGGTTTCATTTCCTGTTTTTAAAGTTTCTGTAAAAGTCTGAGCTAATAGAGATTCTGGTCTTCCATACCAGTTATCTCTATTTCTTTGCTTGACTATATTTTTTTTTTTCGAGACCCACAGAGGTACACGCGGCCTGTATAAGGTCTGCACGCGTGTACCCACACCTTGCATTCTCATAGCCCACGTGTACACGCTAGTTGAGGAAGTGTCAGTCGCGTGTATGATTCCAAAAAAATTCTTTTAGAGAGGTATTCATCCTCTTCCCTGTCAGAATTAGTCCTTCTCAGGGGTTTTCTGGAACTCTTTCTAGTCTTTGTTGTTTGTAGTCTATAGCTTAGGTTTCACCTCAGATTGGTTTGTTCTATGAAGTTTTCCTTGAATTGTTTTCTTTTTTCTGTTAAAGTAAGTGTCTGAGTCTTCAAGAGATTCTGGTTCTCAGTACCAGTAGTTTTTTCCTAGGCTGGCTTGCTTGGATTTTAATTTGTCTCAGAGTTTCAGAGATACACGTAGCCCGTATAAGGCCATCACGCGTGTACATGCGCTCTAACTTTACACAGCTCACGTGTACACGCTTGCTGTTGAACTATCAGTAGTGTGCTTGTGGAGAGAATTTTGGTTGAAGGTGAGGCAGTCATCCTTTCCTTTGACAAGAGTTATACCGCTTAGGTTTTTGGGTCTCTGTCAAGTGGTCAGTAACTTAGGTTTGATCACAGCAATAGCTTTCTTTTTTCATTCAAAAGTTTTCCTCAAAATTTTCTTTTATAGGGTTTTTAGACAAGTGTGAGAGTCCAATTTTAATTTTCTTGTGTGTGATTTTTAAAGTGACTCTTTGCAATCTGCGCTTAGGCTAGAAGTTTTCTTGGTTTTGATTTGTTGATATTTTTCCTTTTTGCTTTGTGAGCATTAAAATAAAATAAAAAAATCTTTTATTTCTTTGTTTGGTTAAAAAGTGTTGTTTTGCATTAGTAACCAAAGAAAAGTCTTTGCTTTCATAAGTTCTTGACAATTTACTTAGATCATAAGTAGCTTGTAGTCGAGTGAAATCTTGCTTTGAGTTTGTTGTTTAAAGATCTTAGAAAAATTTTAAGTTTGAAAAGTTGTTTAAGATTTGAGTTAAGTGAAGGTATTTTGTTTCCAGCTTTCTGTTTATTTTTGCTTTCATCTTTCAAACATCACTAGTTTCACTTTCATAACCTTTGAATTAAGACAAGCCATAAAAATTAACGCTAAATATAAAATTCATTAGAATTTTTATGTTTGTAGGGTCAACCAACTAGTTTAGGGTTAGAGCCTTGAATTAGGTTGGAGAGGAAACTCTTCAAGGCCATTAAAATCAAACATTGGAGTCTGAGTTAGGGAGTGTCAAAGTACAGTATCGTGAAATTTATCCGGGACCCCCCTCTAACACAAGGGATAAACACGAGGTCACATGCGGAAAGGTAGCGGAGATAACCCCTCCAAAGATGGACCAATCGTAGTGGAGAACACATATAGAGGGCTTGTCTTGGGATTCCGTCGATTGCATTTTCCACAGAGCTTCGTGGGTCTCGAATACGTTCAATGTCATAAGTTGTCTTCCATACCACTTGCTTTCGATACCCTTGACAGGTTTCTGGCTCGACACCCTACTCATTGTGGTCTACCCGACTTTTGACTGTACCCACTTGGTGACTGCTCGCGCGTTGGCAACCTAGTTGCCTATATTTTTAGAGACATACACAGGTGACTGCAGGGGTATATCACGGTACCTAGGATAGACATCGGGCCACGCTTTGTAGAGTATTCCTGGAGGGTGCTTTCGTGTTTAAGTTTCACTTGCACTGGTAAGTTTTTCTAGTGTTGGTTGTTGTAATTGTTCTTCCATTTAGTTTAGTGTTTGCTTGTTTTATCTTGTAGGGAATTTTTTAGTGTGTGTTGTTTTTTGAATGAATAGAAATCCCTAGGGTGTCTTTGATATTCTCACACAGTGGAGGATCACGAGCTCCACTGGTCATGAAGGCTTCTAGGCCTATCACCGGATACACTCGAGCCACCTCCGCCACCACTAAGGCGAAAGCTAGACCAACAAGGGTCTTTTGAAGCGACCGGGTCACAAGAAATTGTGCTCGACCAACATCCATAGGAAACGACCATTTTAGACTTTGGAGGAAAATCTCTTGGTCCATATGAAACCATAACCATTGATATTTCGGCACCCATCATCGTACCGATTCACCTTTACGAGTGCCAGACAGTGTCGCACACAACAATGGAAACAAATGTTGTCACTCCTTCTAGGAATTCTTCAATTCCCACTACGGTTATCACCACAGGAGAGTCTCCACATCCTAACACACCATCATCGGTCCGAGCCACCATGGTCTCAACCACCTCTACCTCTCATAGCGGTCCGATCCCGTCTATGGCGGTGGCCACAACCCCTTTCACACCTGGTGCGACAGGCCCTCCGTTCTCATATGGGAATCCTAGCTCAGGTACAAGTCTTGTACTTTCCTACTCCACTTCACAGACTTTAAGTCTATGGGCAGGGAGCTCTAATGCTCCTCTGCAAGGCCACATGGGGGGCACTTCAGCTCCTTTTAATGCTTTCCCTTACAGGGGAGGTCATATACCTCCTTCGTCCCCTTCGCTTGGTGGCACCCACCAGCCATCCATTGGGCCATCTGCACACCATAGTTTATTTGGAGCAAGGAGTCAAGGACCACCTTCGCATAATATGCCAATAGTTTTGACATCGTTTTCTTTGTTCAGTGTGTTTGGTAACAACGTCTTCTTGTCAGCTTCTTTCCTGACTGGGGGCGATCCCAGTTTTAGACAACCTATTCCTATGCAGGGTACTATTCCTGCACAGGGGACAAACCCAGGAACTTCTTCTGCATCAGGGCCTTGGAATTCTTGGCAGGGATCCATTCCCTCATCAGGAATGTTGATCTGAGGAAATTATTTTCACAACCAATGGAACCCCGGACAAGGTACTATGCCTATCCCCACAGTATCGGCATGGGGAAACCCTTCCCAAAGTCCTCCAGATGTTATTCATGCCCAACCATTTACGTTCTATTTTGGGAATCAATTGATGATGTCTCCTCACACGTAGAATCCATACGCTAGTCATGGCCATGGTTTTTACCAGAACCTAGGCCAGCAGCCAAACTTTTCTTGGCAACCTGGTGCCTGTCAAACTCCAGGTCCCTTTTTCCCAGGTTATCACCAACAACCCAAACTACCTTTCCTGGCAACCTTTCATTTTCCAGACTTGACAAGGTTGTTGAATGACCCTATCTGTCATGATCGACATTGGCCCCCTATGCCAACGAATTTGCCTTCAGACATACCAAGGTTCGAAGCCAAGCCTAACAAAGATCCAAAAGATCATGTGACCACCTTCCATCCTTGGTGCTCATCTAACTCGTTGAAAGACGACTCCATACAGTTGTGATTGTTTCAACGTACTCTCATTGGGAGTGCCACGAAATGGTACATTGAGCTTGACCTCTCAAGATACTCTTCCTTCGGAGAATTGGCAATGGCTTTCCCAAACCATTTCCAATTACCTGTGAGATACGACGTTGGCTCAGAATTGCTGGCCAATTTCGCACAGACAAAAGAAGACCATATCTCTAATCACATCCGAGAATGGAGACACAAGAAGAGTTTAATTAAGGTGCCAGTCCCACCAGCATTCTTGCTCGAGTGGTTCCTTAAGTCTCTGGTCCCACAGGTATCCAAATACATTGTGACGTCGAGAGTGTTGTCCGAAGAAGACGCCATCATGAGAGCTCAACAACTTGAGCTAGTCTATTCTCAGTCTGGTTTATTATACGAGATATTTCCAGATATGCCATGCCCAATACTTGATAAAACCAGATAGAGAGATGGACCACATGCCGACGGTATTGTTGGTTCAGTACAAACAAATCTCATCGAGCAACTGACAAAGAAATTGCAACAGTTGTCTATACAACACACAGTGGCCAGCCAAACTACTGTTTTGGATGCTCCCCCTACTAAAATGTCGAATGTACACACAGTGCAATCGAAAAATCCAAAGGCCACCCAACAACCCGAAGGAAAGAAAAAACAATGAAAGAAGGGTAAGGGGGATAAGAAACCCACTAATAATGCTAGTGGGGGCAACACTGAGAAACGGAAGGTGAGGCAAAGTTTGTGACACAACAACAACTTGTTGTGTTAACCAATCCATTTCAACATGGACAAAACCTAACCCAAGCCTCTACAAGAAAGGAAGGGGGCAGTCAAGGACCCTCTCTATCTTTGAATAGTCCCACATCTGTGAATGTGTATATGATGAAGGGTGATGCTTTTATATTGAATAGAGCACATGACTATAGTAAACCAAGCACTTCTGAGAAGGGCAAAGAAGTCGAACTCCCACCTCTTCCTCTACAGATTGAGAAGACTTTATGCGAAACAATGACACGCATCCCAAAAGGCATGTTCAAAAAATATTCTCACAACCCAAACGCAAGGGCCACCCAGAACTATTCTGTGGTGGAGGATTTGTCTCAAACCCCTTGTGTGATGTCCGCTTTGGAGGTCCTCCAAAGCTTCCCTTCCCAAAGGAAAGCCTTGTTAACCTCTTTAGGATCTATCAAGACTTATAATCTGGGTGCCATCATGATGGATACAACCGACTTAAAACCTTGTCTACCTTACCACGTAGCATTTCAGATAGTAGTGGCTCACCCCAAGAAAACTTTTACTCGGAATATCTTCCGCACGGTGGTTGATGAGGGCACCTCGACGTGCGTTATGTCATTAGCATGTTGGAAGGCCATTGGCCAGCCCGTTTTATCTCTGTCACCTACTCTTCTCACAACTTTCGATGGTCGTTCGTTCTGGCCACATGGTATCATTCCCTCTTTCCTTGTGTAGTTAGGAGGGAAGACCGTGTGCATCAAGGTAGAAGTAGTCGATGCGTCCCTCGACTACAATCTCTTGTTAGGAAGAAGTTGGACTTATGCCATGCAAGCAGTGGTCACTACAGTTTTTTGGGTCTTGTTGTTTCCACATGAGGACTGGATTTTGACCATTGATCAATTGTCTTTCTCCAGACCTGACCCTTCATTGGGGGTTTCCGCGGTCCCTATGATTAATAATCCTCAACCAGGTGTAGTCAATGTAGGGGTTGGTTTGTGCCCATCTTTGATGGGTACCTTCGATTACCCACCCCCTCAAGGCAATGCCAAATTCATACCGACCACCATAAGGTTGATATTTTCCAAGTTTCATCATTTCGCATGAATTACTTCAACGATCCATGGATACGTCCTTCCCCATCGGCCATGATGGATGGGACAGGGCACCCAGGCATGTCCATGCCTTTGTCCGCAGCTGAAGTAGCATACTCTTTGGTCTAGCAAGCTTCAACCAACACCGATCCAACTCCTGCACAAGAGTTAGATCCGCTTCTAGAGCCTATTTGGGCTCAAGATTCTCTCGCTGACACCGATTCGTTAGACTTAGTATTGCCCTCCGACAAAGCAGTAATTGAAGCAATGAATAGTCCGAACAAACCCTGGGATGATCTTCATCACAGATCATACTTCCTCCCAGAGTTAAGAAGAATTGAAGCCGAAGAATTCACCTTGACTATGAGTGGAGATAGGTCTTGTCCTATTAATCCCTTAGCTACACACAAGGTCTATGCTGAGGGTAATATGGAAACCATCACTGAAACCATACCGATCAATATCTCTAGAACCCCTGGAATCGTGGAGAATGTTTTCGTCAGAGTTGACTTCTCCCCCATAGAGATTCAAATCTACACAGATCTATTTAAAAAATTCCGCGATGTTTTTGCCTGGTCTTACAAGGAAATGCCAGGCATTGATCCAAAAATAGTCGAACATGAAATCACAACTTATCCAGATGCCAAGCCTGTTCGGCAGAAGATTCATCCAGTTAATCCTAGGAAAGAAACAACCATTAAGGTTGAAGTTGAGAAACTACTAAAAGCCAGTTTTATCTATCCTATCCATTTGACCCAATGGGTGTCAAATCCTGTGCCGGTCAATAAAAAACAAGGAATGATTTGTGTATGTATAGACTTCCATGATTTGAACAAGGCCTATCCAAAAGATAATTTTCCCACACCATTCATCGACTAGATAATTGATGAATGTGCGGGTTGCGAGGCCTTCTCTTTCATGGACAGTTTTTTGGGATATAATAAAATACAAATCAAACCCGAAGACCAGCACAAAACGACATTCATTTGTCGATGGGGTACATTCGTGTATCGTAAGATTCCCTTTGGTCTCAAAAATGCTGGAGCGACCTTTCAGCGGGACACGTCTTTTGCTTTCCATGACCTCAAGAATATAGTCGAGGCCTATTTAGATGATTTATCATCTCGATCTCACAAGAGAACGAATCATCCCACACACCTCCAAATTTGAGCGTTGTCACTACTTCCGGATTTGCTTGAATCCAAACAAGTGCAGCTTTTGTGTAACATCAGGATGTTTGTTAGGTTTCATAGTGTCAACAACAGTGGTAATGGTCGATCCTCTCAAGGTTGAGGCAATAATTCAGTTGCCTACCCCACGCACAATCCTTCAACTTCAGAGTCTACAGGGCAAGATTTTTTTTTTAAGACATTTCATCACCAAATATGCCAAGATCACAAAGGGATTTATGCACTTACTGAAGAAAGACATTTCTTTTTATTGGGATGATGCTTCTCAATGCTCTTTCAAATCATTAAAACATGCCCTCACAACTGCCCCTCTGCTTCGGCCACCTAACTATAACAAAGATTTCTTACTATACCTGGTTGTAGAAGAGTCAACCATCGGCATGGTCTTAGTTCAGGAAGATGACTTGTTCTCATAATATGTGATATATTACCTGAGCTGAGGCCTCGTAGGACCGGAACTCAATTATTCTCATATCGAAAAACTTGCGTTGGCAGCATTCCATGCTATTCAACGGTTCCATCATTATGTTCTATTTCACAAGACCATCGTCATTGCTGTCGTGAATCCATTCCAGTACATGTTGACATGACGGGTAATAGGAAGAAAGATCAGTAGTTGGATAGTTGTCCTCTAGGAGTTTGAATTAGATTTCATTTCAACGAAATCCAAAAAGTCACTAGTCTTCGCAGAACTTATTTCTGAACTTCCGGTTGCATCAGGTGATGTTGTGCCCGAAGAGTCGCCTATCAAAGGAGATATGTTTTTGATCACATCTTCGGATCCCTGGTACAGAGATATACTTATCTATCTCCAAACTTTGAAGTGCCCCACCTCTACTTCTCATGATGAGCGTCGACGTATACGCCATCAGGCTAAGAATTATCTCATACTCAATGATATGTTATATCGAAGAGGTGTAGACTGCGTCCTGTGCCGATGTCTCACTCACGAAGAAGCAGTTATCGTGCTTAATGATTGCCATACCGAAGCATGTGGCGGTCATTTGTCTGGGTTGGCAACAACCCAAAAGATTTTTCGAGGAGGTTACTTATGGTCGACACTAATCAAATATTGTATCAAGTCAGTCAAGAAGTGCCACCCGTGTCAAATCTTCTCTCGGAAGATGAGGGCACATCCCACTCCTATGTTTCCTATCATCACAATTGGTCCTTTCACCAAGTGGGGGATTGATTACACTACATGCAACCGTCCTTCAGCAAGGGGGCACCATTATATCATTGTAGCTGTAGACTACTTCACGAAGTGGGTCGAAGCTATGCCAATGTTTAAAGATGATGGTGAGACTGCAACTCTCTTTCTATTCAACCAGATAATAGCAAGGTTCGGCATCCTGAGAGAGATTGTCACTGACCATGGCAGTCACTTTTAGAACCAGATGATGACCGAGTTAACATCAAAGCTTGGGTTACAGAAAGAACATTCATCACCCTACTACCCCTAAGCAAATGGTCAGGTGGAAGCTGTAAATAAATCTCTTAAGACCATCCTATAGCGAATGATCAACTCAGTCAAGTCAAATTGGCATTTGATGTTATACTCGACATTATGGGCTTACCGAACGTGTGTTAAGACTGCAACCAGTTTCTCACCTTTTCAACTCATTTATGGGCTAGAAGCAGTCTTGCCTATTGAATGTCAGATCCCGTCCCTAAAGTTGGTAGTACAATTATTGCTAGACACTTCTCCACTTGAAGAATGGTTATTATACCTTGAGCAACTCAATGAGAAGCGTCGTGATGTGGCCCTGGCCAATGAGGCTCACAAGCATAAAGCCAAGTGTCAGTATGATCGGTCTGTGCATCCTTGGATTTTCTCTGAGGGAGACCTTGTCCTGGTCTATGACCAAGATAAGGACCCCCTGGGGGCAGGAAAATTCAAACCCATGTGGTTCAGACCTTTCATCATAAAAGAGGTTCTAAAAAAGGGCGCTTATCGTCTGGTTGAATTTGAAGGGAATGCTTTGGTAGAGCCTAGAAATGGGCTCTACCTCAAGAAGTATTACTCATAGGTAGGTCACCATGGATAACTTTTTGTAACATATGTATAGTTTTTGTACTATTACTTTCTAGTTTCTTTTAGTATTATGGATGTGTCATTTTTGATGTTATCTTTCATCACTGTGGAAGATGTCAAGTGAATTCGAGGTGTTCATTGGGTACAAAGATGGTGCTAGCCGGCACACTCGGAGGCTTGCCTCCGCAGCTTGGGTAATTTTTACATCTCGAGGCCAGTTATTGTCTTTCAGAGGTATATGCTTAGGTGACACCACAAACAATGTCGCCGAGTATAGTGCAGTTATTGAGTTGCTTCGTGACGCCCTATCATTTGGTATCTCTCATCTCTAGGTCTATTTAGACGCTCAGTTGGTTGTGTCACAGTTAAATAGAGTCCTCCA
>JASDQU010104262.1:206089-225895 GCA_032191745.1 Picea mariana
ATCTTGCTAATGGAGTCATTTGGCTTTAGTAACTTGGATATAAATCATATAAATCAAAGTGAAGAGAGGAGAACCAAGGAGATGAAATATGGTGATAACTAGCCATGAACATATCATGGAGACTTTCATTGATATAACCATTTGGCCACATGGGCAAACTATATATTTCACTTGTTTGTTCACAATTTTAACATGTATCTTTGTAAGCATGATACTTAGACATATTTTTGTGTCATGATTTGTTGTATAAATACCATGGTTTTGTTTATTTCATGTCATGCATTCAATTATATTTCTTAGTTGTGTTTAATGTCATATATAGTTAATCAACCTAAGAGATGACCATGGATAGAGTTATATGGCAACCTCAACAATGATGAAAACTTTCAATCTCTTAAAATAATATTTAGGGAATCTTAGAAAGAAAAACTTTGCAAATTTTTCATCTAATCTGAATTGGTGTTTTTTTATTTTGTATTATTGAAACTTAAGCATAGTATTTCATGTTCTTATCTAAATTTACTCATATGAGGAGGAAACATGTTTCTAGTTTGAACAAACCTTGGTTATATCCATATGCCTTTATTATACTAAATATGGTTTATATATAATCATCGTTTCCTTTGTTGTCAATAAAAATATATCCCATCCCTTAATAGTTCTTTTGAAATCCCCATATTAGTGAAGGAAATCTCACAGACTCTAAAGGGTGTTGGAATATGTTGTACATTCTTTTATTCTAAATTTTTTAATTTTGTGACCTATACTATCTAAACACTTTTTCCATAAATAATCTATCTTATATAACATAGGTAGAAAATAAGGTGCTTCCACTAAGACATATGAATGATTATTCATGTTGTAATACTTAGCCAAACAATCACTTATCCCTCCAATAACTCTTTACATTAGATGGATTATTCATTTTGTAATGCTTACCCAAGCACTCACCTTTTTCTCCAATAACTCTTTAGATTAAATGGAGTAAGACTATTATGGAATTCTTATGAAAACAAATAAGGTGGTTTCCACTAAGACATATGCAAATATTCATGTTGTGATTCTTATCTAAATAGTCACAACAATAAGTTCAATCTTTTCCCCAACTTTCTCATGAACATGGAATCTCCACATATGTGTCACTGTGTATTGTATTTTAATATTTTAAGTGATTTTACAGTTTGTATGAGATAAGCTAAATGTTGTGATAATTCTTGATGTGGCCAAAAAATGCTAAGATAAGAAGACCCTATGACATCCTTACTTCCATATTCCCTAGAGGCAGATAATCTGACAATAACAACTTTGTTATTGTCTTTTTTTACAAGAATTTGAAACATAGTATGATCTCCATTATTCATGGAAAAAAAACAAAAGAGCAAATCCCCTTCTCAAGTGGTTGGCGACCATATTCGATAGGGTTATCGATAAAAAAACAATGATAGTTCCTATAATGAATAACCATACAATTAACACCACACATTATGAATATAATTTCATATAAAAAATAATAGTTAAAAAAAAGGAAAAAGTATTGAGAAATATATACCATTCATGATATGTAATAGTATCAACAATGTTTTCCATTTGTAACACACCTCTTGCTTATATCTTAGAAGAATATCTTAGTTACATCTATGGGAAGATTCAAAGGACATCTACTTGTGAAATGGTTCATGAGCTTGAAATGGTAGAACATCACTCTACCATATCTGCCTTCACATGTAATATATACCTGGATTTCTTTGAGCAAGTGTTGTCATTTTTCCTCCAAGTAGGATCTACGGATATATTTCTTCCAGATAATAACATTTGTGTAAGGCTTGATATAAGACCTAAAATCGATGTCTTTAGACCTGAACATTGAAAACCAACCCTTAGCATACAGATACGGTTTGAATAAATTTCAACATTGGCCACATTCACATGTCACTATTGCCCACCTCTAATATTTTTATGGTGTTGATTAAGAAAACAAGGAAAAAGAGGGATTTTTCATCACAAATATGAATGGTGTTGCAAACCATGTAACACCATTCAAATTAGACACAATATTCTTGGGACGCATTAGCTATACTATCGATGGACTTTTTTCGTCGATAGTATAGCAAATTTGTCACAAGATTATTTACATTCGTCTCTCTTGTGACAATATCAAATGATTCTTGGATTCATTTCATATTTGGTTTATCAACTTGAAATCTCAACTTGATAATTTTCAAGCTACCTGGACCTTCAGTCAAATACAAATATGAAATTTGGAATCATTAACATATCTACTAGAACATATGAAAAATAGGGTTTATGGATTCCATGATGAATTGATGATGGAAGAAAGTGGGTGTTTAAGTCAAATTTGAGTCTAGAAACCCTCCCATATCGTTAAGGCATGTGAATAGTCTATCCAAGTCAAATTTCAATGCATACAGATACAGTTTGAAAACATTTCAACGTTGGCCCCATTCACATGTCACTATTGCCTGCCTCTAGTATCTTGATGGTGTTGATTAAGAAATCAAAGAAATAGAGGGATTTTTCATCAGAAATATGATGCAGGTTCATGTTGTTGGTGTCTAGTCCTCGTGCAATTTTCATTCCTCATTCATCGTTCCTCGTTCATCGTTCCTTGACCATGGTGTATTCCTCAATATCCATTATTTTTGTACAAAATTACATACTAATGGCATAAAATTATCGACGAACTTTTTTCATCAATAGTATAGCAAATTCGTCGCAAGATTATTTACATTTGTTTTATCAACTTGAAATCTCAATTTAATACTTTGCAAGCTAGCTAGACCTTCAGTCAAATACAAATATGAAACTTCGAATCATTAACATATCTACTAGAACATATGAAAAATAGGGTTTAATATGATTTCCATGATGAATTGATGATGGAAGAAAGTGGCTGTGTCACTCAAATTTGAGTCCATAAACCCTTTGATATCATTACAACATGCCAATATTCTATCCATGACAAATTTCGGTGCATACAAAAACTGTTTGAAAAAATTTCAACGTTGGCCCCATTCGCAGGTCCATGTTGCCAGTGTCTAGTCCTCGTGCAATTTTCATTCCTCCTTCATCGTTCCTGATTCATCATTCCTTGACCATGGCGTATTCCCCAAGATCCATTATTTTTTTACAAAATTACATACTAATGGCATAAAATTATCGACAAACTTTTTTCGTCGATAGTATAGCAAATTCATCGCAAGATTATTTACATTCGTCTCTCTTGCAATCATATCAAATGATGATTGGATTCATTTCATATTTGGTTTATCAACTTGAAATCTCAATTTGATACTTTGCAAGCTAGCTGGACCTTCAATCAAATACAAATATGAAACTTGGAATCATTAACATATCTACTAGAACATATGAATATGGATTTTTATGTCTTTTTGTGTATTATGGATCATTTTTTCCTTTAAAAATGTATTTACATGTTTATGTGTATATCCTTTCATATGTGTGTGAGATTCATATGTGTGTGAGATGCCAATCTAAAATTTGATTAGCTAGAGTATCTGTAATTTGGTTTAATCTCCTAGGAACATGAAAATATGTAATATAATCAAATCTTCGTTCTAAGAGATGTACCCTAAGGAATCGTGAGTGTAAATTCAGATCATGAACACAGTAGACTCTATTTAACTATGACACAACCAGTTGAGCATCCAAATAGACCCGGAGATGAGAGATACCAAATGACAAGGCATCACAAAGAAACTCAATAACTGCACTATACTTGGCGACATTGTTTGTGGTATCACCTAAGCATATACCTCTGAAAGATAATATCTGTCCTCGAGGTGTAAAAATTACCCAAGATGCGGAGGCAAGCCTCCGAGTGTGCCAGCTAGAACTGTCTACGTACCCAATGAACACCTCAGATTCACTTGACATCTGCCATAGTGACAAAAGATAACATAAAAAACGACACATCCATAATACTAAAAGAAACTAGAAAGTCATAGTACAAAGACTATACATATGTTACAAAAAGTTACCCATGGTGACCTGCCTATGAGTAATACTTCTTGAGGTAGAGCCCATTTCTAGGCTCTACCAAAGATTTGCTTCAAAGTCAACCAGATGATAAACACCCTTTTTGAGAACCTCTTTTATGATGAAAGGTCTGAACCACATGGGTTTGAATTTTCCTACCCCCAGGGGGTCCTTATTTTGGTCATAGACCAGGACAAGGTCACCTTCAGAGAAAATCCAACGATGAATGAACCAATCATATTGGCACTTGAATTTATGTTTGTGAGCCTCATTGTCCAAGGCCTCATCATGACACTTCTCATTGAGTTGCTTAAGGTATAATAACCGCTCTTCAAGTGGAGAAGTGTCTGACAATAATTGTACTACCAACTTTAGGGACGGGATTTGACATTCGATAGGAAAGACTGCTTCCAGCCCATAAACGAGTTGAAAAGGTGAGAAACTGGTTGCAGTCTTAACAAACATTCAGTAAGCCCATAATGTTGAGTATAGCATCAAATGCCAATTTGACTTGGTTGAGTTGATCGTTCGTTATAGGATGGTCTTAAGAGATTTATTTACAGCTTCCACCTGACCATTTTCTTGGGGGTAGTAGGGTGAGGAATTTTCTTGCCGTAACCCAATATTTGATGTTAACTCGGTCATCATCTAGTTCTAAAAGTGACTTCCATGGTCAGTGACAATCTCCCTCTGGACGTCGAACCTTTCTATTATCTAGTTGAATAAAAAGAGAGTTGCAGTCTCTCCATCATCTTTAGATGTTGGCATAGCTTCTACCCACTTCGTGAAGTATTCTATGACTACAAGGATATAACGGTGCCCCATTGCTAAAGGAGGGTTGCATGTAGTGTAATAAATCCTACACTTGGTGAAGGGACCAACTGTGATGACAAGAAACATGGCAGTGGGATGTGCCCTCATCTTCCGAGAGAAGATCTGGCACGGGTGGCACTTCTTGACCGACTCGATACAATATTTGACTAGTGTCAGCCAAAAGTAACTTGCTCATAAAATCTTTTGGGATGTTCCCAACCCAGACAAATGACCGCCACATGCTCCGGTATGGCAATAGTTAAGTAGGATAATTGCTTCTTCGTGAGTGAGACATCGGTGCAGGATGCACTCTACACCTCTTTGATACAACGTATCATCGAGTATGAGATAATTCTTAGCCAAATGGCATATACATCGACGCTCATCATGAGAAGTAGAGGTGGGGCACTTCAAAGTCTCGAGATAGATAAGTATATCTCCGTACTAGGGATCCAAAGATGTGATCAAAAACATATCTCCTCTGATAAGTGACTCTTCAAGCACAACATCACCTGACTCAACCAAAAGTTTCGAAATAAGTTCTATGAAGACCAGTGACTTTTTGGATTTCGCTGAAACGAAATCTAAGTTAAACTCCTGGAGGATGACTATCCAACCAATGATATTTCATCACCCATCATCGTATCAATTCACCCTTATGAGTGCCAAACAGTGTCCCACACAGCAATGGAAACAAATGTTGTCACTCCTTCTAGGAATTCTTCAATTCCCACTACGGTTGTCACCATAGGAGAGTTTCCACCTCTTAACCCACTGTCACTAGACTAAGCCACCATGGTCTCAACCACCTCTACCTTTCACAGTAGTATGATCCCATCTATGGCGGCAGCCACAACCCCTTTTACACCAAGTGCGACAGGCCCTCCGTTCTCATATGTGATGCCTAGCTCAGGTACAAGTCCTGTACTTTCCTACTCCACTTCAAAGACTTTAGGTCTGGGGGCAGGGAGCTCTAACACTCCTCTATAAGGCCAGATGCGGGGAAATTCAACTCCTTTTAACACTTTACCTTATGGGGGAGGTCATATACCTCCTTCGTCCCCTTCGCTCGGTGGCACGCATCAACAATCCACTGGGCCACCTGCACACCATAGTTTATTTGGAGCAGGGAGTCAAGGACCACCTTCGCATAATATGTTGGTAGGTTCAACACTATTTTATTTGTTCGGTGTGTTTGGTAACAACTACTTCTTGTCAGTTGTTTTCCTGACTGGGCGAAATCCCGGTTTCAGACAACCTATTCCTATGCAGGGTACTATTTTTTCACAAGGGGCAAACCCAGGAACTTATTTCGCATCAGGGCCTTGGAATTCTTAGCAAGGATCCATTCCCTTGTCAAGTGTGTCAATCTGGGGCAATTCTTTTCACAATCAATGGAACCCCGGACAAGGTACTATGCCTATCCCCATGGGATCTGCATGGGGAAACCCTTCCCAAAGTCCTTCAAATGGAATTCACACCCAACCATCTATGTCCTATTTTGGGAATCAGCCGATGATGTCTCCTCACATCCAGAATCTATATGTTGTTCATGGCCATGGTTTTTACCAAAACCCAGGCCAGCAGCCAAAATTTTCCTAGCAACTTGGTGTCAGTCAAACTCCAGGTCCCTTTTTCCCAGGTTATCACCAACAACCCAAACTACCTTTCCTGGCAACCTTTCATTTTCCAGACTTGACAAGGTTGTTGAATGACCCTATCTGTCATGATCTGCGTTGGCCCCCTATGGCGACGAAATTTCCTTCGTACATACCAAAGTTTGAAGCCAATCCTAATGAAGATCTAGGAGATCATGTGACTACCTTTCATCTTTGGTGCTCATCTAACTCATTGAAAAATGACTCTGTACAGTTGTGATTGTTTGAACGTACTCTCAATGGAAGTGCTACGAAATGGTACATTGAGCTTGACCGCTCAAGATACTCTTCCTTTGGCGAATTGGTAATGGCTTTCCTAAACCATTTCCAATTATCTATGAGATACAACGCTGGCACAAAATTGTTGGCCAATTTTGCACAGACAAAAGCGGACCATATCTCTCATCACATATGAGAATGGAGACGTCGGAAGAGTTTAATTAAGGTGCCAGTCCCACCAACATTCCTACTCGATTGGTTCCTTAAGTATTTAGTCCCACAGTTATCCAAAGACGTCATGAAATCGAGAGTTTTTTCTGAAGAAGACGCCATCATGAGAGATCAACAACTTGAGCTAATCTATTCTCAATCTGGTTTATTATACGAGATCTTTCCAGATGTGCCACGCTCAATACTTGATAAAACTATATAGAGAGTTGGACCACATGCCGATGGTATTGTTGGTTCAACACACACAAATCCTGTTGAGCAACTGACGAAGCAATTGCAACAATTGTCTATACAACACACAACGGCCAGCCAAACTATTGGTTTGGCTTCTCCCCCTACTAAAACGTTGTATGTACACATAGTGCAATTGACAAATTTAAAGGCCACCCAGTAGCCTGAAGGAAAGAAAAAACAACGAAAGAAGGGTAAGGGGGATAATAAGCCCACTAATAATGTTGGTGGGGGAAACACTAAGAAATGGAAGGTGAGGTATCTATCTAAATTATGCATGGAAGACCACCCAACCCACCAATGTCCCTGGCTTGCAGAGGCCCAAAAGTTTGTGACACAACGACAACCTGCTGTGTTAACCAATCCATTTTAACACGGGCAAAACCATTTTCACCCGCTTTACTTTTTTCCCACCTCTAACAACATTCTATAACATTTTTCCATACAAAAATACCGTTTCGGAACCGTCGTTGTTATAGCAAGATTGTCGCAACATCTTTAAATCATTAAATATTTATAGGCCAATTTTAGGTCACTATCGTCGCAATTGCGACGATAGTGACCTAAAAAAATATATATATATTTTCACCTAATTATTTTAGGTCATTTTCAATGGTAAAGTATGAGTAAATTATTATGGTCAA
This sequence comes from Picea mariana, assembly GCA_032191745.1. Taxonomy (NCBI): domain Eukaryota; kingdom Viridiplantae; phylum Streptophyta; class Pinopsida; order Pinales; family Pinaceae; genus Picea; species Picea mariana. The sequence goes on from JASDQU010104262.1 coordinate 213,903, forward strand.
CTTTCATCGCTTATGAGATAGACAATCTAACGATGTCTCTTATGAGACGAACATTGACCATTATAATTCAGTCAAATAGTAGGCATCGAGATTGCAACGAACACAATGTAGATTTAGAAAAAAAAAACTTTTTCTCTTGCATGTTGCGACGAAAGGGTACTTTCGTTGCAAGTGGTCGTCGCAAATTTTTCAATATGTAGTAGTGATTAAGTTTGAAAAGGATGTCAGTTATGGAAATATTCATAAGGATTTTGAAGAAGAGACAATGCTTTCTTAATTCACACCCAATGATCAAAATCAAGATGGTGTTTCTAAAAATTCTATAAATCTTTTGCAACGTAACATCATTGATGATGTATTTCCCCTTGTTTTTTATGACCCATTTGCTACCCAATGGTTGGTTCATGTAGAATCTACTCATACTGGATTCTACAACACAGATCCTATTTTTTATGAATACAAAGTTGAAGAAGATGTGTAGAGTTTTGCAACATCATTCACAAAAAATTCAAGAAGAAATATGCCCATATTTGACCATCATGAAATGAAATCGGAGATTTCTATTGAATAAAACATCTCTAAAGGGGATTTCTCAAAAAAATTTATTAGTGCACCTGTCTATGTGATTTATGAGGGTTTCGATGAAGGGTTTCAGAATGATGATTTTTTTAATTTATTCTTGAAGGTACAGAGCTTGATCATTGTGAACAAGAACCATTCGAAGTCTTAGCATGCGATGAAGTTGTTGTACTTACTCCTTTTTCTTCATCAGAATCACAAGCAGAAAAATGGAAGAGTCTCCAGGACCAATTTAGTCAAATCCATAAAGAAGAAGAAGCCTCATTTTTTGTTGAGAAACCTGTCATCCCCCATATTCTTCATGTTCTAGTTGCATTTTGGTTGGAGTCTACATTATCCAATGCCTCAAATGACTTAAGATATATGAGGTTAGTATTTTTAGATCATAAGTATGAGCTTCATAATCATATGATGTTGCAATCTCCTCTTTTTCTTGTCCTTATTCTTTGAAGGTTCATACAAGGAGTTCAACCATACAGTAAGGAAATTTCATTAAACACATATTGATAAAAATATATCTTTTTAAAAAAAAATCATAAATATAAAGAATATCTTCTTACTGTTATCTATTTGGATTTAAATTTTATGGTCACAACATATATAGGTAATGAAAAAGGAGTGTCAGAGCAAAGGTGGGAGTGCATGATGCCATATAACTTTACTTAATTTTAGTTAGTGGATTAACAAGAGTGGATGAGTGTTGTGATTATAATGCAAAAGGTCTTCATTTCTGTTGTCGTGCTTACATTATTTTCAGACACAGGACGATTTTGAAAATGGCGAGCGGGTTCTATTTCTGTTGCCGTGGTTGAATTATTTTCACACACAGTGCATTGACCCCTGTATTCGGCTTCATTCCAATTGCCCTCCCTGTATGACGCCCATACAGAGAGCGTTCGATGATGATACGTCATCTCATAGGAACCGATGTCTTCTTTTACATTTTATCAACATATTTGATTTCAATGTTCATAGAGAATGCATTGCCCTGTGGATTCGATCTCAAATCCAATTTCCCTATTCATCTGTGGATAGATCAGATAAAGTGATGTGGATGGATCAAAGAAAGTGATGTCACTTGAAATGAATTTTTTTTCACTGGAAAAATCAGCAATTAGTAGGGCAGGTATAGTTATTCCACTACTGTTACTATAACCTAGGCATGTTAATCTGGATCCTCAAGCTGCACACAAGGCTAGTGGAGGGTTTTGAACATGTGACTTCACATATAACCTATTACTTCACATAGATCAAGTTTTTTTTTACACTGGTTGATTAGGTTAAATTTAGAAACCTTTACCTATTAAAACCAATTTGTGTTAAGTTTCACTTATAAAGATGCATGATGTTTTAAATATATTCTGTAAGGGTGGAGTTATAATGAATGATACAACAGCTTAGATACGTTTAATTCCAAATTTATGCTGTTTTGAAATCGATCGAATCAAAACATAAAACTTTTTAAATTTTTGCTTCCTAGAAAATATTTGAGTTCGGATTTTCTTTTAAGCTTAATTTTTTCTTTAAATGGTAAAAACTAAATAAAAATAAATCTATGTTAATAATAATTGTATATTATATTGTCTTTATTTTATTAACTTTATATTAATATAAAAATTTATTATGTTTTTTTTTCATTGAAAATTTTCTAATTTCATTAAGTAGATACAAAATTACATTAGTAGATATATATACTGACTATAAGAAAGTAGCCAAATATATATTGTCTTATAATGACAGTCAAAATTGCCCTTGCCAGCAACCATATTCTAACTACTAGGCTTTTTTGGAAATCTTGTCAGCCAATTTGTTTCTTTCCTTGTAAATATGAGAGAAATATATACATTCAAACACAATAATAATCCTCATAAATTCCTCAACTATTGGCACAAGCTGAAAAATGTGACATCTTTGAACCCTATTCACCCAGTTGATAACTAGTAAAGAATTATCAAAAACCTGTAATGTTTTGAACTCCTTTTCCACAAAAATAACACTAAGAATTTTAAGACCATCATATCATAGTAATTTAATTATTTGAACAAGCTCCCAACCCATCCTTGAGAAGAAAAAAATGCATAGTGGAAAATATAGACAACCACCCCACACCCAGTAATAGGTCACCCTACGCAGCCCTGTCAAAGTAAGCCCAAGGCCTATCCTTATCTATGTGTTCCTCCTATATCACATGAAGAAATAGTAAATAGAAGTTATCTATACGTTCCTCCTGTATCACCTAAAGAAATAGTAATAGAAGTTGCAATATTATAATTATATAATGTTATTTAAATTTTATAAAAAATAATATAATAGAAAATGGAATGCAACTTTTGAGGATTTATTTATTGGAACATTTATAAAATATAATGGGCAAGCTATAAATAAGTGAATGGATTATTCTAAATGTATCCAAATAGAGAAGAGTAGCTATAATCCTTACAATTTAATTCAATTGGGTAATTAAAGAAAGTTGTTTATTATGTATAAGATAATGTCAAGTAAAGTAGGATAAGACTAGTCTAGATCCATCTAAACTTTCTATTTATTTTTTTTTGGAGAGACATCAAATTTATGGAGATTTAATTTTGTTTGAGTAGAAAATTTGAAGAAATGTTGGCATCTTGAACAATTAGTGTAGATCCAGATCTACACTAGTTCTTCAAGATGCGAACATTTCTTCAACTTTTGTACTCTAAAAAAATTACATTTACAAGAAATTGATTTACATTTAAGTTGGTTCTTCAAGATGCAAACATTTCTTCAATTGTTATATATAGAGAGAGATATTTACTTGTTACTAATAATTTTTTAAATGACATGTGTTAACTCCATATTAAGCATAGAAGGAGTTACACATCTCCTTCATTGTAGGAAGTAGAGAACACCTATTAACTAAATCACAATTTTTTTTCCTTCCATTACTCTATCTTTTTTCTGAGAGAGTCTGTATAGAATTATTTTACTTAAGATTTATATTGTTCAATATTTTATTTATGGCTTACATTGAAATAATTTATTTATTTATTTAAATGCCACTTGTCAACTCCATGTTAAACACGCATCTAGTACAAAGAACCTCCAAAATAAAAGATTCTCAAAATCAAAGATTGTAAACCAAAAATTGTCAAAATAAAAATTGAGCAACCATTGTATCTTAATTTTTTCATTTGGGTTTAGAGGGAAAAATATTTATCTTATTAAGTATTCTAATTTTTTTGGATAACACCTCTATTGAATCTTTGTAATAATATTATTGTTTAATATATAAATTAGTTTGTACAAAAAGTAAAACATTTTAGATCGTTCTCCTCAGTTTATGGTTTTTCTGTGAGTAAGCGAACAATAAACACTCGTTGGAGAGAGAATTATTCTTCATTAGATTACGAGCATTCATGTTTTAATTGAGACTATACATTCATAAATACTGGTGGATCCATAGAGAAGTGTTTCTCTGTTAAATATAACAATACTGAAATCCAACCTAGGTTCATATATTCCATTTATTTGACAAAATTAATTCAATGGTTGCACTTCCCTAGCCTATTTTTACTTTCAATCTCTTATCAATCGCAAATTATCTATGCTCCAGACGATTGAATTTGTTCATCGGGACCATATGAATTCCTTTTATTAGTTGGATATCAATAATGATGGACTGAACTTCCCAAAGTTATATTTCATGCTTAAGTAGGTCTCTTAGAGAAGTTACGTCACTAATTTGGCCATATTGGCCATATGCATCTAGGATAGATGGATCTCCTCTCTTTTGCTTGTATGTCGAGTTAATATAACAAGTTCAAAGAACTTGACTATCCAATGCTATTCGCATTACCATCACACTCAGTAAAATGTGGTGACCTATACTTTCCCAATTTGTGTTTCCTCCTCTCAATGTACGAATACTTACCATGTATGAATACTTACCATCACACTCAGTAAAATTTGGTGATCTATAGTGTATCAATTTATGTTTCTATTTGTTTCTCCTCTGAATGGATGAATACTTACTCACTAAAATCTGGTGGCCTACAATGGCCCAAATTACATTTCTATTTGTTACTCCTCCTCTGAACGTATGAATAATAATATTAATGTTGACAATGTGAAGGGAATTTTTATTCATTGGTAAATTGGTAGTATTGTTATCATTCTAGATAACTATGAATGTATGAATAGTAATATTAATGTTGACAATGTGAAGGGAATTTTTACTCATTGGTAAATTGGTTGTATTGTTATCATTCTAGATAATTATTTCAACATTTGAACTGCCATGAAAAATTTCTTAGTTGATAATTTTATGGTGTAAAGTGTTGGGTTTATAAGGTTTATTGGGTTGACTCAAGGAATATTAAAAGGAATGGAGGAATTGTGACAATGCCTAACAAATTTTTATTGGATAAGTAAAAGAAAATTTTAATTGATTGTTGGTTTAAATGTGCACCTTAATATATATATTCATGTGTTTGGTTAGCATGGAAATTGAAGGAAACACCCCTCTTCAGATTAATGCGAGAGATATATTCTACCAAGAAATTGTTTCTCTTAATTATTGTTGTGAAATGTTTCCTTTGAGGATTAGTATCCCTTTCATGGAATCATATTGGATTAGTATATAGATATAGATTATATGTTTGGAAGGTTGTTTAAATTTCTTTCTATAAGAAGAAATGGAACCTAACCCCTTCATCTCATAATCTATTGCAGATATTTGCATATCAATAGATGCATTGCCTTGTGTTCCTTCACAAAGTCCATTGAAGACAACGAAGACCTTTATTCAGGTGAAATATATGTTTTCTTGATAATGTATATGGTTCATTTTTTTGTTTTCTATGTATGCATACCTAGAAGACTAAACTAGCGTAGTATTCATGAGAACCAACCATTTCTTGTCCAATTAGAACCTAACACTTTGTTACTCCACTCAACCTTACACCTTGGGTTTGTAAGTAGTCTTAGTGATTGGGAAATACACATAGGGAAATAAGCACATGAATTGAATCCTAGATAGAGTTCTGCACAAACCAAATCGAAGGTTAATTGTTGTTGTAGTTTTCACCAAAGATACACGAGTTTAATAAACAACATTGAATAGAGATTGCAGAGACTAAGTATCATTTCAACAAAGTATCTATGATGGTGAAGCAAGTGGGCTACAATTCCCTTGTTCACAAATCGATGGATAAGTTAATTGATAATAATTCTTTAATATAAGGAGATGGATCATGGATAAAATATTTGGTTTGAAAATATATAAATAAGTGGGAGAACAATTTAATTAATAATAAAACCACTTTAGATACATATTAACTACATATTTATCAAACATTGATATAGATCCAAACAATTTGGAATACCTATACAATATTCACAATAATCAACAAACATCATTTTTATCGATATTACATAGGATTTTGACTACCAATATGCATTACATGATCATTAAGGCATACTACGTTGTCCCTCTATTAAGCTTTTCCATGTCAATTGCATTAAATTCTAAATCTTTGGGTATAATGTCTCCAATAGTGGGGATATCAATGTTCAACAAGAACAATAATCTTCTCACATGGTTCAACCCCCTCATTTCATTTTCATTTCCAATTTTTTTTTGGTTTAGTTCATTTCCATTCTGTAGTTCATGCCTTCATTTATTGGAATCTTAATTGAATGACAATATTTTGAGTCTTTCTTGGTTTTAGAAAACTTGGTTTTGAGAGATGAAGACTCTGATATTTGAATAGAAAATATCCTATAAGGATTAGATAATACCTTGAAAAATTAGTTTCTTCAATAACCATGGTAGTGGATCATGTCCATGCCATTTTCGCTTTACCCGTTCACATACATTTGTCTCACTTTAAACTCTATTATGCAAGTTTCTCCAATTCTAAGAAGCATTGAGCATTGTCATACTTACATTCTCTTTCTATATTGAGATTTAAACACCTTTTAAATCACTCTCATTTCCACCATGCTTTATATTATTACGACCTAAATTTTATCAACAATGTAATGTGTGTGGGAAATGATTTCTATATGGATTATTTTAGATAATACCTTGAGAAATTAGTTTCTTCAATAACCATGGTAGTGGATCATGTCCATGCCATTTTCCCTTTACCCGTTGACATACATTTGTCTCACTTTAAACTCTATTATGCAAGTTTCTCCAATTCTAGGAAGCGTTGAGCGTTGTCATACTTATATTCTCTTTCTATATTGAGATTTAGAAACCTTCTAAATAACTCTCATTTCCACCATGTTTTATATTATTACGACCTAAATTTTATCAACAATGTAATGTGTGTGGGGGAAATGGTTTCTATATGGCTTATTTTGTTGGCCCTCATCTTAATTCCTTCGGATATGGATTTTCTGTGATGTAATTATGATTGTACCACATTCTATAATGGCAGTAAATTATGTCGAGATAATAGGCAAGTGTCACTCCCTTAGACATTAATGGATACTATGAACAACTTATGTTTATTTCCTCAACATTAATGGATACTATGAACAACTTGTGTTTATTTCCTCTGAGTTGTGATGTGATGGTTGGGTCTTTTTTAAATGCTACTTATAGTTATAAGAATTATTATAATGAGGCATATGACACCAACGTCATCACTTTGTAGTTCAAAAATGCTCTAAAACGGTCATCAGAACTTTACCTTTATCAAACACAGAATTATTATAATGAGGCATATGACACCAACGTCATCACTTTGTAGTTCAAAAATGCTCTAAAACGGTCATCAGAACTTTACCTTTATCAAACACATTTCATTTTTTTGAGACAATATGAAAATGAAACATCTGTAATTAAGAATTTTTATTCTCTCCTTACAACATATATCTTTAATTCAAATAATTTATGTATCTAAAAATATTACATAGATTATTATGCACATTTTATTAGCAAGTATTTGCACCTTTGATGGAAATTGCTAGTTATTTGTGTTCCATAAAGTAATACACATATTTGTTGATATTCTTTTTTAGGTATGTGGTATTTTCCCCTCTATATTTTCTAATATTCATATTACTATTTTTTGGGTCACATTGCTATGTTAAATCAATATTTATCAATAGATAAGTGATAAAATTGTCTTTTTTCGAAGCTTGATTTTTGGAAATTAACATATTTTTACAAAAGTTGATATTTCCACATTACTAGCATTGATATATTGATGTGTGAATCTATGGAATGCAATAAAAAAAAATACAATTTCTACAAATAATCAATAGTTTCCACGTTGTAAATTCAACATTAGGATCTCTCTCTTTCTCTCTTTATATATATATATAGATATATATATATATATATATAAAATGGTGTATCATGTGATTTAAGTGGAGTTCAATCTTTCCAATAGTGTATGATGTGCTTTAAGTGGAGTTTGTATGTAGAAGTTACAACCCCAAGAAGCTTCAAATTTGGAGGACAATGATTGTAATAGCCTTTTAAACCATAATACAAGGAAAGTTACCAATGAAAATAAAATCTGTACACTATATCTTTACATCACTTATAATACTTCTAGGGTGAAAATTTAAATCATCATTTATCTTTAACAAACTAATATACTTGAATGATTAGAAAATGTTGAGTAAAATATTAAAACACATATTAAACTACAAATATATTCCTTTGTTGAGGAATGTTTACAAACACTTTGCAATCTACATTTTTTGGTCTTAAGTATTTGTAAAAATAATTTACATACAAACCACATCACATTGGTATGCTCTTTAAGTGGAGTTCCTATATAGAAGCTAAAACCCCAAGAAGTTTCAAATTTGGAGGACAATGAATTAACTACCTCTTAAACCATAATACAAGGCAAGTTACTATTGAAAATAAAATGTGTACATTATATATTTACATGACTTATAATACTTCTAAGGTGCCAATTTAAATCATGATTTATCTTTAACAAATTGATATAATTAAATGATTAGTGTATGTTGAGAAAAATATTGAAACACATATTAAACTACAAATGTACTCATTTGTTGAGAAATCTTTATAAACACTTTGCAATCTGCATTATTTTGTGTTCAACATTTGTACAAATATTTTACTTCAAAACTACATCACATTGGCTCAAGCATTTTTCCAAACACTTAAAATGAAACACTCCTTTCTTGGGTAAAAATATTTATACAAACCTTTTACATGAAAAAATGATTCCTTTCATATAGGCACTTTTATAAAGACTTTGCATGAAAATTGCATAGGACAAATATTCAAGATATTTCATGAGCTTAATAATTGGTAAACTGTACCAAAATGATAAAAAAAAAGTACTTATTAAGTGCAGCCATGTGATTTTAATGATTTGTAATTTTCAGTTCATAAAACTAACTAGCACTTATGTGAATAGATGGAAAAACATGAAATAAAAAACCAAGAAATCAAGAGAAACTCAAATATAAAATAAAAATATATTTAGAACTTAAAATTCCTAATTATGCATAGAAAAAATATACAAGGATGAGGTTTTTAACGCTCTTTATTTTCTATAAAATTTATTTCCCAACGGTGTTTCTTGCAATCATTTTTTATGGGTTTTTCTCCAAATATTTTTTAAGGGATTTATTTATTTTTTCTTTCTTTTGGGGCGAGGAGGTGTTTTGGTGGTCGTTCAATATTTGGTAGTGATTGACAATAATTTACATTAAAGAGAGGGAAAATACCATTTTTAGAGGGTCACTTTGATATGTAAGGGCCACACTATGATAAGGAAAAATTACTTTTAGAAGAGAGGCCACAAGAAAAAAAAATCTTCTCATCCATTGAATAGGGTTCCCCAATAAAAATGGAGAATATTTAAAAAAAGAAAGTGTCGACCATTATATGAATAAACCCACCCATTTAAATAGAAAATCTGTCTTACCCACTCCTCAAGAAACCGAGAATATAAGTTTTATGCATGTGAAACTTGACCATAACAACACAAATAAAGGAAGGAGATGATTACCAATAGAAGCCACAGTCTAGAGAAGAGGCCATACCATGTCTACAAAAATAATAAGCCAAATGTAAGCTGCAAACCTATTGAAACAATGAAAACTAAATTCAATTAAATATTCTCAAACAAGAACATGAAAATCATTGGAGAATATTATAAGGGTTATGCACATGAAACTTGAAAATAATAACAAAAATAATGGAGAGAGATGATTACCAATAGAATATGTCATCTAGATAAGAGGAAATCCTTTTTCTACAAAAAGAATAAGCCAAATGTAACACATAAATGACGCAGGGGCACACCACCCAGGCACGTCCTCTCTCACAGGACCTTCTTCTTCTTGGCCTGAAGAACTCAAAGGTTCTTCTATTTTCCTATTGGGAAATATACACCCACAAAAATCTTCTTCCGAGGTCTCCCCTTTACCACTGGGAGATCAACTAAATCTCTCTATCTCGCGAGTTCGTGACTCAAAACTCCCAACTCTTCCTTTCAAATCTTGTGATACCCGATCTGGCGATACGGGTATAGCTCCTTCCACATGAAACCATGGGCTAGGCTTAAATGTTAGCACCTCTCGCAACCTCGCAACCTCGTGACCTCGCGACCTCACCGGTTGAACCATCGAGTTTTCACCCTTCTACTCCGCGAGTCCCCGAGATGCGAGAATTCAACGGAGTATTGACTCCTATCTTCAGGAAACACATGTCCACCATTCAGCCGCGTGGTCCCACCTTATGCTCTACCACGCATCCACACAAACCTCGGCTCCTCGGCACTTCGCGACTTGGCGTCCACACAAATATTGGCTCCTCGGCACTTCGCGACTAGGTGTCCACACAAATCTCGGCTGCTCGGCACTTCGCAACTCGGTGTCCACACGAATCTTGGCTCCTCGACACTTCGCGACTCGCAAATCCTTTGTGCCACCTGTACTCCACTCGTCGACTCTGCTATGGCCCACATGGCTCTCTAGCTGTCGGGATATCGCCTTCTCACAACCTTGTGATCCCCGCGCCCAAATATCAGACCTTTTCTTGCGAGGTCCTAATACACGATCACACGTGCAGATCCAACAGTTCTACTGTGATCCGGATCCAACGACTGTCCTCCTCTCGCTACTCGCAACCTCGCGAATTGGAGTACCCAATGCTTGGGCTCTCACCTTGCGAACTCCCGAGTTCGCGAGATCTCTCGATCTCTCGCCACCTATCCCCTCAGATGAATGACTACGATCCCCTCGCTCCTTCGTCGCTTCGCGTCCTTGCGCCTCACGACTTTAAATACCCAATTCTTGGACTTTCACCCTACGAACTCCTAAGTTTGCGAGATCTCTTGATATCTTGCCACCTGTCCCCTCAGATGGATGGTTCTTAGCCTTCCCGCCACTTCGCGACTTGCGAAGCTAAAGGACTTCCCTTTCGGTCCTCCAATGTCCAAGTCTGCGAGATGAGAATCTCCTTACATGCGTCCTCCTCAACGAATGGTTCTGATCTTGTAGGGATATCACGTCTCACGATATCGCTGCTCTTGCTCCACAACTTTTGGGGATTCAACTCCCGAGTCCCTGATACACAATACCACGTGTAGATCTAACAGCTCCTGTGATTCTGAATCGACAGCTTTGCCTCTCCTAAGCTTCAACCTCTTCGGAATCTTCTCTCTGTAACCTCCTTGCACCTCTGCAAGATCTGACGATCCTCGGAATTTCACGAAATCTCTTCAGAATATTTCGACCGTCCGTTCTTCCTTGGTTAATCCACGAAATGAAAAGGGTATCTCTCTACGAGATTCCTTTGCCTTTTCGCCAACCTGCGACGTTTCTTCCTGACTTCAAGTCACACTGATCTACGCTGATCTTGAGCAACTCAGAGGCCTATCCTTCCTGAGCTTTTCTAAATTACTTCGACCTCAACGAGGTTCTTTGCACGCACTCCTTGTGGAAAGCCTACGAACACTTCAACTGTTCGAGCTTCCTTGACTCTACGTATGCCCGTAGCAATAGTCCTTCAATACTTCGCTTAGTGTCACGACTGAGACTCTCCTTAGCCTGCACACTCCTTGCACAGCTTCAACAACCCACTTTCACTTCTGGGTGTCTTGATAACAAGAGTTTAACTCCCGAGCCTTATGTCAATGCACTCCTTGCGGACGACTTCAATTTCACTCCTTGCAAGAATCATTGCTCAAAGGAGAAACAATTGTAAATCACCTCACTTCCTCTCAGATTTCAATCTCGATACATGAAATCATACACACAGCATAATAACGAATGCATAACAGGAAGTAATATTCATAAGCAGAGCATTCAACACACATACACAGAGAATAACACAACAACCATGAATCTGAATCAACTTCTTCTATTAATTCAAGATCTGTACATGGGTGTTCTTCTTCTACAACTCTCTGCTATTCTCCTATGCTCTA
>JASDQU010104262.1:230121-267474 GCA_032191745.1 Picea mariana
CCTCTGGTATGAGGAAACTTATCATTATTAGCATATCCTCCTCTTTGTTCAATTTGTTGTCCTCGCTGCTCAACATATGGTCTTCTCTGTGAGGTTCCACCTCTTTCAACCTTTTCCTCAGGTTTCTTCCATTCCTCCTTGGGCTTCTGGTATTTATCTTGGGCAACTTCTTTGCCTCTGGGCTGACTTCTACCTCTACCTCTCTGACTTTGTTTGTGTCTCAGCTTCTCCTCAGGTTTCAGAGCCAATTGGTAAGCATCCTGCACCATTCGGATGGTTGCCATATTTAATTCATTCTGAATTTCATACCTCAGGCCATTCAGATACCTGGCCACCTTTTCTTCATTGCTTTCACGATGACCTGCCCTGATATTCAACCTCTAAAATTCCTCAGTATACTCCTTCACTGTCATCAGCTTCTGTCTCAGGTTCTACATCCTCCTGAACAGAGAAATTTGATAATCCTTGGGAATGAATTTTGCCTTCATCTTTGCAATCATCATGTCCCAGCTCTTAATCTTATGCTTGCCTTAGAAACGCCTGTCATCTTGCAGTTCATCCCACCACAAGGATGCATGTCCTTTTAATCTTGTGATGGCATGTCTGACCTTCTTATCATCTTCGATATCTTCATAATCAAAGTAAGTGTCAAGAGCTCTAATCCAATCTAGCAGCTCTTCTACATCCAAATTCCCCTCATAAGCTGAAATGTCCATCTTTGTTCTCGAACTCATATGAGCGATAGCCTTAATTAAATGCTCATTGGCTACATCTTCTGCTAGGATTTCCTCTTCTTCATGTCCAGCATCACCTTCATCCTCGGATTCACTGATATCTCCTGCATCAGTGTTTCACCTTTGTGATATCTCCATGTCCTCCATTCTGGCACGAAGATTCTGCACTTCTCTCTCCATATCTGGATTCTGCACTTTCCTACCTCTGTCTCTGGACATTTCCCTTTCCTCCTCTAGATCGGGTGATTGTCTACCTCTTCTCCTTGGCGACATGGTGAATTCTCCTTTTCCTCTGATACAGAAATCAAAGAAACTTTTCTATGCTCTGATACCACTTGACGCAAGGGCGTGCCACCCAGGCACGTCCGCTCTCACAGGACCTTCTTCTTCTCGGCCTGAAGAACTTAAAGGTTATTCTATTTCCCTATTAGGAAATCTGCACCCAGCGAAATCTTCTTCCAAGGTCTCCCCTTTACCACCGGGAGATCAACTAAATCTCGCTATCTCGCGAGTTCGTGACTCAAAACTACCAACTCTTCCTTTCAAATCTTGCGATACCTGATCTGGAGATACGGGTATAGCTCCTTCCACATGCAACCATGGGCTAGGATTAAATTTTAGTGCCTCTCGCAACCTCGCAACCTCACGACCTCGCGACCTCGCCGGTTGAACCGTCAAGTTTTCATCCTTCTACTCTGCAAGTCCCCGAGATGCGACAATTCAACGGAGTATTGACTCCTGTCTTCAGGAAACACGTGTCCACCCTTCAGCCGCCCGGTCCCACCTTATGCTCTGCCACGCGTCCACACAAACCTCGGCTCCTCGGCACTTCACAACTCGGCATCCACACAAATCTCGGCTCCTCGACACTTCGCGACTCGGCGTCCACACGAATCTCGGCTCCTCGGCACTTCGCGACTCGGTGTCCACACGAATCTCGGCTCCTCGACACTTCACGACTCGCAAATCCTTTGTGCCACCTGTACTCCACTCGCCGACTCCGCNGCGACTCGGCGTCCACACGAATCTCGGCTCCTCGACACTTCGCGACTCGGTGTCCACACGAATCTCGGCTCCTCGACACTTCATGACTCGCAAATCCTTTGTGCCACCTGTACTCCACTCGCCGACTCCGCTATGGCCCACATGACTCTCCAGTTGTCGGGATATCGCCTTCTCGCAACCTCCCGATCCCCGCACCCAAAATCTTGGACCTTTTCTTGCGAGGTCCTGATACATGATCACACATGCAGATCCAACAGTTCTCCTATGATATAGATCCAACGACTGTCCTCCTCTCACTACTCGCGACCTCACGATTTGGAGTACCCAATGCTTGGGCTCTCACCTTGCGAACTCCCGAGTTCACAAGATATCTCGATCTCTCACCACATGTCCCCTCGGATGAATGACTACGATCCTCTTGCTCCTTCGCCACTTCGCGTCCTCGCGCCTCGCAACTTTAAATACCCAATTCTTGGACTTTCACCCTACGAACTCTCGAGTTCATGAGATCTCTTGATCTCTTGCCACCTGTCCCCTCAAATGCATAGTTCTTAGCCTTCTTTCCACTTTTCCACTCATGAAGCTAAAGGACTTCCCTTTCAGTCCTCCAATGTCCAAGTCTGCGAGATGAGAATCTCCTTACACGCGTCCTCCTCAACGAACGGCTCTGATCTTGTAGGGATATCGCATCTCGCGATATCATTGCTCTTGCTCCACAACTTTTGGGGCTTCAACTCCCAAGTCCCTGATACACGATACCACATGTAGATATGACGGCTCCTGTGATTATGAATTGATGGCTCTGCCTCTCCTGAGCTTCAACCTCTTCGAAATATTCTCTCCGTAACCTCCTTGCACCTCTGCAAGATCTGACGATCCTTGAAATTTCACGAAATCTCTTCAGAAGATTTCGACCGTCCGTTCTTCCTTGATTAATCCACGAAATTAAAAGGGTATCTCTCTACGAGATTCCTTCATCTTTCTGCCAACCTATGACATTTCTTCCTGACTTCAAGTCACACTGATCTACGCGGATCTTCAGTGAATCAGAGGCCTATCCTTCCTGAGCTTTTCTAAATTACTTCGACCTCAACGAGGTTCTTTGCACGCACTCCTTGTGGCAAGCCTGCGAACACTTCAACTGTTTGAGCTTCCTTGACTCTGCGTATTCCCTTAGCAACAGTCCTTCAATACTTCGCTCAGTGTCACGACTGAGACTCTCCCTAGCCTGCACACTCTTTGCACGGCTTCAACAACCCACTTTCACTTCTGGGTCTCTTGAGAACAAGATTTTAACTCCCGAGTCTTCTGTCAATGCACTCCTTGCGGACGACTTCAACTGCACTCCTTGCAGGAATCCTTGGTCAAAGGAGAAACAATTGTAACTCACCTCACTTCCTCTCAGATTTCAATCTTGATACATGAAATCATACACATAGCATAATAACGAATGCATAACAGGAAGTAATATTCATAAGTAGAGCATTCAACACACATACACAGAGAATAACAGAACAGCCATGAATCTGAATCAATTTCTTCTATTAATTCAAGATCTGTACATGGGTGTTCTTCTTCTACAATTCTCTTCTATTCTCCTATGCTTTAGACTCTTCTTGCTCTTGTTGTTAATGTTACAATGATACAAATGAGGGTGTCTATATTTAGTTTTCCCTCTTCCTTCTAGAACTATCTAATCTAAGAATTCAATTCTATCTACCTGCAACTACTACTATAAATGCCTCAGTCTATCTCAGACGAGAGCGTATGGCTCGAGGTCTGATTACATTTTTAACAAGTCGCCTAAATTAAATGATCTCATTTATATTCAGCGCATCAACTTCAAGGGAAAATTTAAAAATTCAAAAACTTGCGCTGGACGTCTTCCAGCTGGCTTTTGCTTCCATGTTGGTTTTGCTTTTCGTGAGGGATGCTCTTGCATCAATAAACCTCTTGAAACAACAAAAACTATATTCAATAAAATCATTGGAGAAGATTACCTCCATGGATTGAGAAGCCATCCTCCATAAGAAATCCTACCCTTTTATGAGATAATATAAAACCAAATCCTTCTTTGAGAGAAAAAACCCTAGGTTGGAGAGGACAGGAAATAATGCTAAAACAAAATGAAATAATGACACCATTTATGGATATGAAAGGGTTTTTGCTTATAAATATAGTATTTTTTGTTTTTGAAATTAGAAAATGGAGTATGTTCAGATGATCCGAGAAGAAATCAGTGGCCACCCACCTATTCCACTAGCTCAAAACAAGGGTTTCCACCTTGGCAGTTTCTTTATCTTTTCACGTACTAAACTTTCGAGGTCATTTTTGAGGCCCTAACCAATGTTTTTTGGGCTCGTCATAGTCACATTGTACGCTTTCGGGAGAGTGTGATAGAATTTTTTTTATTACTTGGATAGACCTTTCAAATGAGCTATCATGTGCCTCAAACGGAGGTCGTATGCAAAAGTTATGCCCTTGGGAAGTTGATGTACCAACTACCCTCATCAGGGCCCACAAACTTTTTGGAATTTCATATTCTGGGGTTAGGGTTTTTCATTTACTTTATGATAAAAAATCCTCTAGAACCTCATTTTAATCATCATCATATTCTTAACAATGATCATTGCCATCACATCTCTTCTCAAAGATAAGATACCACCATTCTAGCGAGTCAGTCACTCTGTAATTGTATAGTTTTTGTTCATTCTCTCATTAATAAATTTGTTCATTAATGTATCTCTGTGTTTATCGAAATATTAATGTGTATCTCACAATATCTCTATATATTTCATTTATATATCTTTTCCTTCATTTTATTCTCAAAATAATCTCGATCAGTGGTATCAGAGCAATCTACTCCTTTTTGTTTCTTGTGCATGTCCTCGATGAGGTTAGTATATAGAGAGTCGGGTCTCGATATATTTTCCCTTAAGGATAACTTCTCTCACAAGCTCAAGCAGCATCCCATGATGGAAGACAAAAGGAATGAGGGAGTAGAAGGTCCCATCAAGTTGTTGCTCACAGAAGCCCTTGTAACAAACTGCTTTTCGTTACGACAGCAAGCCTCTCATAACAAGTGCAATTTTTTTTTTTTGTGTGGGTGTGTGTGTTCAAGGGTAATATAGACATTATACTCTGCGTTGCAACATGACTATGAACATGATGCATGCATCTGCGACAACTACATAATGACCTAAGACGCACATCAGGCATTTGTAAGCACTGAATGTCAATCAGCTAACAAAAATAAGAATGACTACCCGCCCGTCCTACCCTACAATGGTTAGGACCTCCAGGACACATAAGAAAATCTCAAGCCTAGGTTCTCATCCATTTTGACCATTTAAGGTCTCAGGGCTGGCGACTGTTCTGAGGAACAAGGAGGTGTCTACATCCCACCCGACATAAGCAGACTAAGCAATTAAATGTTTACAACCCAATACCACCATAATTAAATGAAAAACCACACCCTCTATGGGAAGCACAAGTTAAAATGACTCCGTCAACAACCAACCATTATTTAAGGCTGAAGGGTCAATATCTATGATTCAAGCGTTAGTGATAGATCCGTTAACCAATCTAATCCCCTACTAGTCAATAATTGGCAATTCTAACTTGACCTTTAAAAGAAAACAAGCTAGCAAGTATAATCCGTGATTAGGCCTTAAATCCCAACATCCAATCATATACATAAATTCAATTATAACCAATTATATCCCTAAATGTAACGAGATCAAGTACATGAACCATTAACAATAACTTGCTTAAGAGGATAAACATCACCCCTAAAGGGGTAGTCCTAATTAAAACATGGTTATACGTAATAGAATTAAGGAAATAGTTGTAAACACAATTTTTATTGACTAGATTGAATAGCTTTGTTTTGTGTTTTTATTGATTCTTTGGAGGACATGTGTATGACAATTTTTTTTTTTTATCCCACCCTTTAATCAAAATTTTGGGATCCCCTTTTTTATAGACTTCTAAATTGTAAGGTTCTAATGATATTCATGTGATGAGATATATACATACTCTTGTTATAAATGCCTTGGCCTTTACAAAAAGTAACATTTTCTCCTATGTATAATAATAAAACTATTTCTTGAAAACAATGGCGTGTTAATAATATTGTACAACAAATTAACTCCAATTTCTCAGTAATTGAATAAAATTTACAAAGGTATAAATAGCATGAAAAAATAATATAAGAATAACAAATGAAAAATACCAACCATTTAAAATCTCATGATGGGAATTTATAATTCATCCTAAGAAATATAAAACCCCTTGTTCTGATTTATTCATTATTTCTAGATTACAAAATGTACAACAATTTTGGACTTGAAATAGATAGAGAAGGAATGTGATTTATCTTGATGAGTCCTCTTTCACATGGATCAATATTATGAGTTTCTTGTCCACATAACATTTGAATTGAGGGGAGATAAATATATCACACTTAATTGGAGGTTTTATTTTTATTTTTTTATATTTTTTTTGCACAAAATTATTATTGTATAAAAGACAAGATATTGGGCATATACCCAATCTCCAACTATTCTACAGATCCAATGCTAAGAAGTCATCATAAGAATTGAGGAGACATCACTCCAATGTTAAGTCAGTGCACAAACACATGGAGCACTAAGGGAAGCTAAAAGGAAGAGTATAGCAAGTGGTCACTGCATCAATCAAATAACCTAATAGAATTCAGAAAAATACAGTTTCATTTATGACTGAATGGCATCGTTCATCCCTTTGGTACAATCAAATTTTAGAATCACAATTATGCCCTGGACAGTAAGAAGGGTAAATGGCTAGAATTGAACGTCATCACAACAAGGAGAGCAGGACACACGCTAGCGAATAAAAATCGCAGGAATCGAGCAATGGAACATGCTCCTTGCCATTTCATAACCCTTGACATATAGCACTATCCTCAACCGAAATTCATCAGTTATCAAGCAGTAAAACGCATTAAGACCAGACACACCAGAGTCTCGGGTTCTGTCCAAAAAGCTAGACACACAGGTGGGCATAGTTGTTTAATGGTTAATTTAAAGGAATGAATTTCAGTGAGGCATATTACGGTTGCAGGGTATACACCCATGATTATCCAGCGAATCAACAATGCTGGAGCAATCATTTGCTGGGAAAGGTTAATCTCTGCCACTACTGGAACGTGGTAATTTCAGAAAGAAAAACTCTTTAGTTCCAAGGATCAACTGGTAAATTTCAGTGGAGAAGCACACTGATAAAATAAAACATTAACCAACAATAAAATGATTTTCTTCAAGTTATTTTCCAAAAGAAAATGATTATCGCAGAGACACCATCCATCAAAAGCAATTTGCTAAAGTGATTTGATAAAAAGGAAAATGATTATCATAGAGACACTATCCATCAAAACGAATTGTTGAGGCTATTTCTTAAAAAGAAAACGTCATATGAAGACCAAAGTATAAATTCATCTACTAACTACATTATTTTGCAGAGAACAATTAATCGTTGGCAAACATAATTACAAGTGCAAGACAAATATCCATCAACATAAAGTGCAGAGATAGATGTCTACGTCAATGCTCAATAACGCAGAGTTAAGTTGTTCATCTAAGCATAGATGCAGAGTAAATTTATCCATGCATGCATAAAACGCAGTCAATAATGTGAAAACACAGGAATGTCCAGCGAGATAAAAAGGTGAAGTAAAACGAGATAACAATAGATATAAACATGCAAAGTTCATGGAAAAACCTCGCCAACAATCAAATTTTACAGGGTTAATAAAACACATCAAGGCACAAGATAATAATTTAGCTAAGGACAACAACAGAGGTAGACGACAGATAGGTTCACCTTCGCTTCACCATCCTCGCACAGAAAAGCAGGGCGTTGAGATCCATAGGTCTTTTAACGGTAAGGTGAAGACCATAGATCATGCTCATGGATGACTGTTTAGGCGAGGACTAGTGAGCTAGGGATGAAAGGAAAAACAATCGCAAGGTCACAATCAACACACTGGCTGGTCACGACATGCGAGAAGATGAAGGTCACGGAAATCAATCAACCAATCATTTAGCAAGGCTATAAAAATTTCAGTCATGAATTAGACAATTAGTTTACCTACTCAATACACATGCAGATCTAAATCATACTTCCTACAACATTCTATCATTCAACCAAAAAAACAGTGTACCATTGCCTGTTCATGCTCCGAGTGTTGTCCGCGCGCTCCATGCACTCCCGCTCGCCGACCATCGAGACTTCACCGGTACCTCGCAACCAACGCTAAGGGTACTCTTCTTCCTCCTTATCCCCTCGAGCCACAAAGGGGCCACACACACTATCCAAAGGTTTTGTCTAGCTCCCAACTCGCCTCACAAGGCCGAGCTACCACTCCTTGCCGAGCTGGGTATCCCAACTCCCCACAAGTAAATCAATCAAGATCATATATTTGCAGTGTAACGTTACACAAATAGAAGATGATCCTTCATCCTTATCCTTCCTTTATTTTATAGAGTTTTGAACTTCCTTTCTTTCCTAAATCTCATTTAATTAAAGTCTTAGAAATAATTTCCTAAAAATTCCTCTCCGTGCAAGTGTCCCTCATCCACTACAATCCTCCATGAATTAATTTCTTTAATTTAGGAATTCTCTTTATTTCCCTCACCCACCTAGAGTTACTCATAGAATTACTCCTAGGTGTCCCTAGATTCCTTTACAGGTATTAAAGGCTTTCCCTATTATGAAATTGCTAATTCAGTTTAAAATTAGAAAGCTCTTAAATGTAGATTCTTTACTAAGTTGACTTCCCGCTTTTTCCCTTAAGTTCCCCTTTTTCCTTTTTATGTTACCTCTTTTCCCTAGTTTCCCTTTTTTGATTTTCCCTCTTTCCCCTTTTACTTAGAACTCAAAAAGGCAGGTGTGGAATTTAACCCCTTTTCCCTTTTATCATTAATTTAGTATCTTNTTCAGTTTAAAATTAGAAAGCTCTTAAATGTAGATTCTTTACTAAGTTGACTTCCCGCTTTTTCCCTTAAGTTCCCCTTTTTCCTTTTTATGTTACCTCTTTTCCCTAGTTTCCCTTTTTTTATTTTCCCTCTTTCCCCTTTTACTTAGAACTCAAAAAGGCAGGTGTGGAATTTAACCCCTTTTCCCTTTTATCATTAATTTAGTATCTTTTTAAATTATCAAAAGATAAAATAGTTAATTCCCTCTTTACTTTTTATATCCACAGATTTTATTTCTTATGAATAATTTAATTTCTTACTCCCTTCATGTTACAAAATTTTATGAAGACCATAATTATTACTTAAGTGGTTTTTATTTTAAATTTTATTATTTTATTTTATTTTATCTATTTATTTTATTATTTTATTATTTTATTTTTTTAATTATTTTTTGTTTTAAAGGTAGACAAAATTTTACCCCTGGCAAAATTTTAGACTTAGAACTTAGATTTTGTATTGGGCGACATTTAATTAGGGAAATTGTTTTAATATTTCTTAACCTATTATTTGTCTTAGGGCCATCTAGGTTCATTCCTCTATCATCATCAATGCGACATGCCCTTCAGGGTGCACTAGGTGCTCCAAGGGTGCCACTCGCCTCATCTATTCCTTTGTGCAATGTGCCCTTCAGGATGCACTATGTGTTCCAAGGGTGCCACTCGCCTCTTGACTAATTGGTAGACATCAATAGCCCCTAGAGTCAACACTCCACCAGGTAAACTTGTGGGAGACTAAGGGCTTCTAAGGAATAAGGCCCCCGCCTTATTGCATGCCCCTTAGAATCATCATGAGCGACTGTCGCCGTCTGCCCTCACAGCATCGTGGGTCCTCTCGAACTAGGTAATCATTAACCTACAGTTCGAGCCAAGGTGGGAGTGCTAGTAGGTTGTGGTAGGGTTGTTGTCCACACCTCTCCCTCAACATCTCTGGTAGTCATGTGTGACCCCCTTTACTCCATATGTGAGTCTGGTCGGCAAGCTATCGTCATCCTGCATCATCAACAAATCATGTTAGAACATATCCACATCATATCATCCAGTGGGATGCACTAATATCACATTAAAACAATCAAACCACAAAGGCACACTCCCTGACTCGATCTGGAGTCCAAGGGGTTTCATGGATGCCTCTGCATCCTCAAGGTCCAAAACCCTACACACTCTGTAAAACTGAGTCAATAGCACCTATATATGTCAATGTAGTAAAACAACATGTCATCAACCCATAACGCATCGTAATCAAAGTCAAAAATTTTAATAGCATAATAATCTGGATCACTTGCGAGCAAGTGTCCTCAAAGAATAAGTTTACTTAGTGCCCTAGAGCGGGATGTTACATACACCCCCTCTTGGTCTAAACTTCATCCCGAAGTTTCACAGTATATATGCTGAAATCAAGTGTATCATAGTATCATATGTCTATCTATCAAAGAAAAATGGAAACTGTTGGCGCATATCATATGCATCCTCCCAGGTCATCGAGTGTGGACTATAATTGTCCCACTGGACCTTGACCTGATCTACCATTCGACATCGTAGCTGTCGAACGTGATGATCCATGATGCAGATCGGCTCAGTTGTGAGCGCTCCCTCGTTTGATACTTGCAAGGAACTCATGTCAATAACATGTGTAGGATCACTAATATAATGTCTCAAAACAGATACATGAAAAACATCATGCATACGCCTCAAGGAATCAGGCAAGGCTAGTCGTTAGGCCACGGGCCCCTTTCTCTCCACAATCTCAAAGGGTCCCACGAACCTAGGAGAGAGTTTAGCTCCCTTTCCAAACTTGATCGAGCTCTTATGCGGTTTAACCCGCAAGAAGACTCGATCGTTGACCTTGTAACTACGGTCGACACGACGCGCATCGACATAACTCTTCTATCGATACTGTGCTTCTTTAATCCTTTGTCTTATTGTTTCCATTTTCTCTTCCATTTCTTGGATCACTTCGGGTCCCACCAGGACCCTATCCTCAAGACGATCCCAACTCAAGGGCGTTCGACATGGTCGCCCATAAAGAAACTTGAAAGGTTCCATCTTAATGGTGCTTTGGTAACTATTGTTGTAAGCGAACTCCACTAGCAGCACGAATTCTTCCCAACACTTTTGTTGGTCCATAACGTACATGCACAACATCTCTTCCAAGGTTTGGTTCGTTATTTTAGTCTTCCCATCCGTCTCTGGGTGATATGCAGTACTATAGTTAAGTTGGGTTCCCAAGGCCTCTTGGAAACTCATCCAAAATCGTCCAGTAAACACCGATCCTTGATTGGATATAATCCTCTCAGGCACTCCATGCAGCCTCACAATCTCACTGATGAAAACTCTAGCTATTTCAAGTGTCTGATACATCATACGCACAAGAATAAAGTGAGCACTCTTCGTCAGAGTGTCTACTACTAAAAAAATCGAGTCATGTCTCCTTGCCGTCAGTGGAAATCCAACAATAAAATCCAATGAAATAACCTCCAATTTCTATTCCAGAATAGCATGTGGTTGTAGCAATCATGTTGGGTGTCTCTGTTCATCCTTTACGTGCTGACATTGTAGACATCTGGCCACATAGTTGACTATGTCTGCCTTCATTCCCTTCCAAAAGAATAAGTGTTTAAGGTCTTCCCTCATCTTCGTGACTCATGGGTGAGCCATGTATACTTCTCTATGAGCCTTTCTTAGGATCAACATCCTCAACTCGTCATTTGGCGGCACGTAAATCCAACCTTTAAACCTCAATAAACCATCGCCATCAAATGAAAATCCCTCAAATCATGGTACCATCATTGTGTTTTGTCTGATAAAACCCTCGACCTTTTTGTACCAATCATCGTCACAATGTAAAGTTATAAGAGAAGAGAACTACCCTTTAGTTGAAATACCGCCATGCAGGCCTTCATGTTGGAGGTATAATCGCAAAGTGAAAATCACATCACCATGTTTTCCAACCATGCCTTAGTGGATGCACCATCCGGGGCACCAAAGAACTCGGGAAATTTGACCTTCTCAAGTTCACGGTGAATGCTACCAGTACTGACCAGATCGTGTGGTGGAACCTCAGTGCGAGTCGGTGCCCTAGCCTCATCTCTGTCCAAACGGATGATCAGTCACTCGAACATGCACTGAAAATATCTCACCATTCCGACTACATTGCCAACTGCTATCTGCTCCTATCCGAGAACCTACTCATCTCCCTAGGAGTTAGACCCCTCATGCATGGATGCTACTGGAGGTGTCACGTCTCCTCCCCTAGCACCCCGTCGTCTTCCTCCGTGGCGTCCTCTAACCATGATTACCTACATGCACACAAATCAACTCGATTAGCAATAGTATAATCAAATCATATCAATGAAAGCCATAGCGATCCCAAGTCGCAGGTTGAACCTCACTCTAATACCACGCGTAACAAACCACTTTTCGTTACGACAATAAGCCTCTCATAACTAGTGCAATTTTTTTTTGTGTGTGGGTGTGTGTGTACAAGGGTAATATAGACATTATACTCTACATCGCAACACAACGATGAACATGATGCATGCATCTGTGACAACTACATAACGACCTAAGATGCACATTAGGCATCTGTAAGCACTGAATGTCAATCAACCAACAAAAATAAGACTGACTACCAGCCCATCCTACCCTGCAATGGTTAGGACCTCCAAGACACATAAGCAATGCTCAAGCCCAGGTTCCCATCGATTTTGACCATTTAAGGTCTCAGGGCTGGCAACTATTCTGAGGAACAAAGAGGTGTCTACATTCCGCCCGACACAAGTATACCAAGCAATTAAATGTTTACAACCCAATACCACCATAATTAAATGAACAACCACACCCTCTATGGGAAGTGAAAGATAAAACGACTCCGTCAACAACCAACCATTATTTAAGGCTGAAGGGTCAATATCTATGATTCAAGTGTTAGTGACAGATCAATTAACTAATCTAATCCCCTACTAGTCAATAATTGGCAATTCTAACTGGACCTTTAAAAGCAAACATGCTAGAAAGTATAATCTATGATTAGGCCTTAACTACCAACATCCAATCATATCCATAAATTCAATTATAACTAATTATATCCCTAAATGTAACGAGATTAAGTACATGAACCATTAACAAGAACTTGCTTAAGAGGATAAACATCACCCCTAAATGGGTAGTCCTAGTTAAAACATGATTATACCTAATAGAATTAAGGAAATGGTTGTAAACACAATTTTTATTGACTAGATTGAATAGTTTGCTTTTGTGTTTTTATTGACTCTTTGGAGGACATGTGTGTGACAAATTTTTTTGTTGATCCACCCCTTTTAATCAAAATTTTGGGCTCCCCTTTTTTATAGAATTCTAAATTGTAAGGTTCTAATGGTATCCATGTGATGAGATATATACATACTCTTGTTATAAATGCCTTGGCCTTTACAAAAAGTAACATTTTCTCCTATGTATAATAATAAAACTATTCCTTAAAAACAATGGCATGTTAATAATATTGTACAACAAATTAACTCCAATTTCTCAATAATTGAATAAGAATTTACAAAGGTATAAATAGCATGAAAAAATAATATAAGAATAACAAATGAAAAATACCAACCATTTACAATCTCATGATGGGAATTTATAATTCATCCTAAGAAATATGAAACTCCTTGTTCTCATTTATTCATTATTTCTAGATTACAAAATGTACAACAATTTAGGACTTGAAAGAGATAGAGATGGAATGTGATTTATCTTGATGAGTCCTCTTTCACATGGATCAAGATTATGAGTTTCATATCCACATCACATTTGAATTGAGGGCAGATAAAGATATCACACTTAACTAGATTTTTTTTTTTTTTTGGCACAAAATTAATATTGTATAAAAGACAAGATATTGGGCATATACCCAATCTCCAACTATTCTACAGATCCTAGCACTAAGCAGTCATCATAAGCATTGAGGAGGCATCACTCCAATGTTAAGTCAGCACACAAACACATGGAGCGCCAAGGGAAGCTAAAAGTAAGAGTATAGCAAGTGGTCACTGCATCAATCAAATAACCTAATAGAATTCAGAAAAATACAATTTCATTTATGACTGAGTGGCATTGTTCATCCCTTTGGTACAATCAAATTTTAGAATCGCAATTACACCCTGGACAGTAAGAAGGGTAAACGACCAGAATTGAACGCTGTCACAACAGGGAGAGAAGGAGACATGCTAGTGAATAAAAATTGCAGGAATCAAGCAATGGAACCCACTCCTTCGCATTTCATAACCCTTGACATATAGTGTTATCCTCAACCGAAATTCATCAGTTATCAAGCAGTAAAATGCATTAAGACCAGACGCGTCAAAGTCTCGAGTTCTTTCCAAAAATCCAGATGCATAGGTGGGCATGGTTGTTTTATGGTTAAGGTACAGGAATGAATTTTAGTGGGTAGTATTATGGCTGCAAGGTATACTCCCATGATTATCCAGTGAATCAACAACGCTGGAGCAATCATTTGCTGGGAAAGGTTAATCTTTGCCACTACTGGAACGTGATAATTTCAGAAAGAACAACGCTTTAGTTCCAAGGATCAACTGGTAAACTTCAGTGTAGAAGCACGCTGATAAAATAAAACATTAACCAATAATAAAACAATTTGCTTGAAGTTATTTTCCAAAATAAAATGATTATCGCAGAGACACCATCCATCAAAAATGATTTGCTAAAGTGATTTGCTAAAAAGGAAAACAATTAGCACAAAGACACTATCCATCAAAATGAATTTCTGAGGCTATTTCTTAAAAAGAAACACCATCTAAAGACCAGAGTATAAATTTGCCTACTAACTACATTATTTTGCAGAGAACAGTTAATCGTTGGCAAACATAATTACAAGCGCAAGCCAAATATCCATCAACATAAAGTGCAGAGATAGATGTCTCCGTCAATTCTCAATAACACAGAGTTAAGTTGTTCATCTAAGCATAGATGTAGAGTAAATTTATCCATGCATGCATAAAACACATTCAATAACGTGAAAATGCAGGAATGTCCAGCGAGATAAAAGGGCTAAGTAAAATGAGATAACAATAGATATAAACATGTTGAGTTCATGGAAAAACCTTGCCAACAATCAAATTTTGCGTTTAATAAAAAACATCAAGGCACAAGATAATCATTCAGCTAAGGAAAACAACAGAGGTAGACGACAGATACGTTCACCTTCACTTCACCATCCTCGCACAGAAAAGCAGGGCATTCAGATCCATAGGTCTTTTAACGCTAAGGCGACGACCGTAGACCAGGCTCCTGGTCGACTGCTCAGGAAAGGACTGTCGAGATAGGGACAAAAGGAAAAACAATCGCAAGTTCACAATCAACACACTGGGTGGTCACGACATGAGAGAAGACGAAGGTCAAAGAAATCAATCAACCAATCATTTAGCTAGGCTATAAAAATTTCAGTCATGAACTAGACAATTAGTTTACCTACTCAATACACATGCATATCTAAATCATACTTCCTACAAAATTCTATCATTCAACCAAAAAAAAAGCGTATCATTGCCTGTTCCTACTCCGAGTGTCATCCGAGCACTCCGTGCACTCTTGCTCACCAACCGTCGAGACTTCACCAGTACATCCCAGCCAATGCTAGGGGTACTCTTCTTCCCCGTTATCCCCCCGAGCCACAAAGGGGTCACACACACTATCCAGAGGTTTTGTCTAGCTCCCAGCTCTCCTCGCAAGGCCAAGCTACCACTCCTCTCCGAGCTGGGTATCCCAACTCCCCAGAAGTAAATTAATCAAGATGATATTTCTACAGCATAACGTTATGTAAACAAAATATAATCCTTCATCCTTCTCCTTCCTTTATTTTATAGAGTTTTGAACTTCCTTTCTTTCCTAAAATCTCCTTTAATTAAAGTTTTAGAAATAATTTCCTAAAACTTCCCTCATCCCCTACAATCCTCCATGAATTAATTTTTTTAATTAATTAATTCTCTTTATTTCCCTCACCCACCTAGAGTTACTCCTAGAATTTCTCTTAGGTGTCCCTAGATTCCCTTACAGGTTTTAAAGGCTTTCCCTATCATGAAATCTCTAATTCAGTTTAAAATTAGAAATCTCTTAAATGTATATTCTTTACTAAGTTGACTTCCCACTTTTTCCTTTAAGTTCCCCTTTTTCCTTTTTATGTTACCTCTTTTCCCTAGTTTCCCTTTTTTTATTTTCCCTCTTTCCCATTTTACTTAGAACTCAAAAGGTAGGTGTGGAATTTAACCCCTTTTCCCTTTTATCATTAATTTAGTATCTTTTTAAATTCTCAAAAGATAAAATAATTAATTCCCTCTTTACTTTTTATATCCACAAATTTTATTTCGTATGAATAATTTAATTTCTTTTTTTTTTTAAATAAAAAAGTAGGACCTTTGTATTAAACTGTCACAAAAAACATACAACTAGCATGCATGGACCATCTGTCTTGCCAACAGAGGAAACCAGGGCAGTTGGCTTGTCCATTGTGATGGTCAAAATTAGGCGTAAAGTTTCGCCACCCTGCCCGAGGGAAACCAGGGATTTTGTTATGTGAGTTCATCCAAGTAGAGAAAACTAGACAGTAGCATATTAAACTAGGAACAGAAGAGCGACAGCTCTGGTGCATAATAAAAGGAAACAACATGTAAAACTGTGAGGACTTAAAACCTAATCAGTCGAGCGTGCTACTTTTTCGGGGAGGACGAAGGGCTGCACACAGGTGGGACACTGGCGTCAAGGATTGGCCTCGGAGTAGGCCACGTATAGCATGTCTAGTCGCTAGTTGATTCCCATGGTGCGGAAAGCCTGGTCATCCACAAGGCTGCACATTTCAAAGATCAGTTGGAGATGGTCTGGATGTAGCAACGACGACGAGTTCCTTCCCGGCTCCAGTCCCTCTCATTTCGACTCCAGTCCTCTATTTTTGCGGCCCGACGACGTCTCGTGCTCCTGTTCTCTAGTGTCACAATCTGGTATCTCCTCCTCCACTACGTAGGTCACATAGGTCTCACTCGGAGCAATGGAAGCCTGTGGAGGGTCTCTCGAAGTGATAGTAGTTGGTGGGTGCTCCTGTTCTCCAATGTCGCAATCTGGTATCTCCTCCTCCACTACGCAGCCTGCGTAGGTCTCAGTCTGAGCGATGGAAGGCTGTGGAGGGTCTCTCGAAGTGAGAGAAGTTGGTGAGTGCCCGAAGTCATCAGGGAGCATGAAGGATGGGTCTTCCTCCACAAATGTTCGGGGTGGCAAGAGAAATGTGGTGGCGGTGGCTCTGCGTTTCCTCCGAGCCACGCGAATTGCTTGGGTAAATTTCTTGTGGCATTTCCGCTGGGACTCGGCTGCATACCAGCCTGCACCTCGTCGTGGCCAACCTCTGATTCTTGGCATGGCATGCACAAAGGAGGAGCTCCCTGCTCTGTGAAGTTGAGCCGGCTTCTGCGAATTCACATGAGAACCATAAGCATAACCATAACCCTCGCGGCTGCGTAATACATATCCCAGCACGGAGAGGACCATTAATGTCGAGAGCTTAGTTCTCTGGCATTCCGTTCCCTGTGCGCATGCGAAGAGGTCCATCATCATTCAGTGTTTACGGAGGCAGGGGCTGGTATTAACTGCCCACAGTCGGGAGGAGGGGCCTCCTTTAATGGCCATCCTGATGGCACCTCCACGTGCCCGAGCTGCTCCTCCACATGCCCAGATTGCTTGCTTGGCACCCCATCCAGGGGAATAATTTAATTTCTTACTCCCTTCATGTTACAAAATTTTATGAAGACCATAATTATTACTTAAGAGGTTTTTATTTTAAATTTTATTATTTTATTTTATTTTATCTATTTATTTTATTATTATTATTATTATTTTATTTGTTTTCTCTTTTCTAAAGGTAGACAAAATTTTACCCCTGTCGAAATTTTAGACTTAGAACTTAGATTTTGTACTGGGCGACATTTAATTAGGGAAATTGTTTTAAAATTTCTTAACTTGTTATTTGTATTAGGTCCATCTAGGTTCATCCCTCTATCATCATCAATGCAACATGCCCTTCAGGATGCACTAGGTGCTCTAGAGGTGCCACTTGCCTCATCTGTTCCTTTGCACGATGTGCCCTTTAGGACACACTATGTGCTCCAAGTGTGCCACTCACCTCTTGACTGATTGATAGACATCAACAACCCCTAGAGTCAACACTCATCCAGGTGAACTTGTGGGAGACTAAGGGATTATAAGGAATAAGGCCCCCACCTTATTCCGCACCCCTTAGAATCATCGTGAGCGACTGTCGCAGTCTACCCTCACGGCATCGTGGGTCCTCTCGAACTAGGTAATCGTTAACCTACAATTCGAGCCATGGTGGGAGTGCTAGTAGGTTGTGGTAGGGCTGCTGTCCACACCTCTCCCTCAACATCTCTGGTAGTTGTGTGTGACCCCTTTACTCCATAAGTGAGTCTGGTCGGCAAGCTATCATCAGCCTGCATCATCAACAAATCATGTCAAAACATATCTGCATCATATCATCCAGTCAAATGCACTAATATCACAGTAAAACAATCATACCCCAAAGGCACACTCCCTGACTTGATCTGGAGTCCAAGGGGTTCCATCGATTCCTCTACATCCTCAAGGTCCAAAACTCTACACACTCAGTAAAACCGAGTCAATAGCACCTATCTATGTCAATGTAGTAAAACAACATGTCATCAACCCATAATGCATCGTAATCAAAGTCAAAATTTTTAATAGCATAATAATCCAGATCACTTGCGAGCAAGTGTCCTCAAAGAATAAGTTTGCTCAGTGCCCTAGAGTGGGATGTTACAACCCTCATGCAACAAAGGAATGGGATGTTGGAGAATTTCGTGCAAATCCGTCAACGATTACAGACAATAACAGTTGCGTCTTCGTTAAGTAGTCACTTTGGAAACACTACCCCATTCAAGGTACAAGTTAATTTTGATATTCCCGTATTTGAATTTCATATAGATGTGGATTCTTTGGAAAAGTGGTTAAATTTTCTACAAGGTTATTTCTCCTTTCACAATTTTTTCGACAAAGGAAAGATCATATTTGCACTCCTTAAGGCTCTCTCCCATGTCAAATATTGGTGGGAAATTTACTAGGAGAAAAATTTCACAGAGGATTATGGAATATTTGGGGTCGAGCCCACTTGGGACTTTTTTATGAATGTAGTCAAGGAGAAATATTACCCTATGGGAAACTATCATGACCAGTACATGATATGAACCACGCTGCATCAAAAGAGGGACTAAATAGTGACGAAGTTCACAAATATCTTCCATACCTTGTGCACCAAGCTAGGTATCAAAGACTCTAAGTGACATATGGATCTAAAATACCATGGGGCTGTACATAGGTACATCCAAACCGGAATGGATTTTCTAAACATCTCGTCACTGGGAGCCTCTTTTAGATATGATGTAAAAATCAAGTAGAAATTTAAGCAATAGAACAAGTGGGAATCTAGGTATACAAATCCGCAACAACCAAAGTATAGTAAAGGCAACCCTAACTCAAAGAATAGCCAAACTAGTCAAGACAACCAATCCAAGCAACAGGAAAACAAGGGAAATGAGAAGACTAATAAGGACACTAGTAAGTCATGCAACTTCCACAAAATACCTTGGCACAAAACCGATGAATGTCACTTAAAAACATCATTGGTAGCTGAGCTCAAAGAAATAGAGTTGAGCCCCAACTCAAAATCTGATTCAGACAATAATAAAAGGATCCAAATAATTGATGCAGAACCCAATACTACTATTGCAACTGCAACGATCCAACCAAAAGAACTAGAGGATCTTGAGGAGGGGGATCACTTTTTCCATTCACAAATGTGGTTGAAGGTGACCGCATTGCATTTTATTATTGATAGCATAATCTATAAGATACTCATTTCAGCATAGGTCATCAAGCATTTTGATTTTCCAACAATACCACAGTCACAACCACACAACATTGGATGGCTCCTCCGGGGATGAGATCTTTATGTTAGTCAATAATGTCACCTGTCATATGGCATCAAGTTGTTCAAGGATGAGGTACTGTGTGATATTTCCCTAGTGGAAGTATATGATGTTATCTTAGGCCAGTCACACATGTGTAGGCGTCATGATTTTTATTAGTCTCGACCCTGTAGATTCATTGTTACTCTAGGGGGTCAACCCTACAGGATATCAGAGGTAGTTCCAACTATTGTACCAACAAAAAAATGCAGCAAAGTAATCTCTCATACCATAAAATTTATCCTCTTCATTACCTTGTCAGAATATAATGACACTGCAACCATTGTAGCCTTGACCCAAGACTCTTCTAAACAGCCAAAGAAGATCAACAAGACTGTACAAGAAAACTGACATATCCCTACTCCACCTATAGGGGTGCCTCCAAACTTCCCAATCAAATCAAATTATGATAAATCCATTGATTTTATTCATGTTTCATCTTCACCAATAAATTCCTCCCACACTTAGGAAGGTCATGCATAAATATTGGTTCATAGAAACCTTCAAAAAGCTAAGTAGGGAAGCTTCTTCAGCAAGGCAAGCACCTCACCAATGTCCATATTCAGCTACAGATTCTCTAGGGAACTGATACAATGGATACCATTGCTTCCTAAGGGGGGAGGATTTATCTAGGTGGAAATCGATGGCCAGCCACTTATCCCATTGGCTCAAAACAAGGGTTTCCACCTTGGCGTTTTTTCTACATCTTTTTGGGTCCTAAACTTCTACGGCCATTTTGATGCCCTAAACAATGTTTTTTGGGCCCGCCATAGTCACACTATATGATTTACCTAGGGTGTGATATAAAAATGTGTGATCCTCGGATAGAAATTTCAATTGTGATATCGTGCACCCCAAACAGAGATCATATGCAAAAGTTACTCTCTTGGGAAGTTGACGTACCAACTACGCCCATTAGGGTCCACAAACCTTTAGGTGTTTCATCTTCCAGGGTTAGGGTTTTGGATTTTCTTTATGATTAAAAGGCCTCTAGAGCCTCACTGTCATCATCATCATCTTCTTGTGAATGAGCGTAGCCATCACATCTCTTCTCAGATATAAGTTTCCACCATTATAGCGAGTCATTCACTCTGTAATTTTATAGTTTCTATACATTTTCTCATTAATAAAAATTGTGCATTATTGTATCCTTGTGTTTATTGAAATATTTATGTGTATCTCACAATATCTCTATATATTTCATTGTTATATATGTTCCTTCATTTCATTCTCAAAATAATCTCGATCATCACAGGTGTACAAAGTGGATTTAAAGTTGGCATTTTGTTTATATTCCCATTAATATTATGTTATGTAAATGTACTAAATCCTTCAATTAGAAATAAAACATAATTTAAGTATTTATCATTAATTCTTGATAATTCATTTTATGGATTTGTATTGTTGAAAGAAAAAGGATAGGGCCTTGAAAAGTTGAATTTGAATTCTCATTTTCTAGGGTCATAAATATTTCATATGAAATGTGTTTTAGGAGAACAATATACTATTTGAAACATCGCAATGGGATATTTGTTTTCAAATATTTTGTTTTTCCATTTAAAATATTAAATGTCTAAATTTTCCCTTTTTAATATTGATATATTAACATTAAACAAGTTAAGAAACAAATATGGAAAACATAAATACAATGAATTTTGATATCGAAAATGGAAAAAATCATGGGTGTTGAAACTAATGTCAAAATAAATATAATTTTTTGACCCAAATATATTAGTGTCATTTTGTTATTATATAAGAATAATGGTTACTAAATAAAAGAGGTACTAATTATATTGGATACAATGGGATCATGCATTAATGTCAGGATCATGGGATGTGATTAATCTTGAGATGAACAAATACATCACTTTTTTTCTTTGCACATATAGACAATGCTTCCTATAAGATAAATTTTTTGATATTGTGATTAAAATCCATTTTTTTTTAGTTGAAATGTGTTTGTATATACAAACCCATAAATGAAGTTCCTACAATATTTAAATCTATTAGTCTAGTTTAATTATTTCTTAATAGTGCTTTGGACATTTATTTTGGAGCACAAGTTTCTTATGGGTTTTTTGATATCATGATCTTACTTAGATCAATATAGATGGTTTTCTTAGGATGAATTACACTCATTCCTAAGTTGGAATTCAACAATAGAGTTTAGGATTTTCGGACCACCTACGACAAATATACCTTTGGCACATATTAGACAACAAAATTCTCCTTTTGGTGAAGAGAATCCCATTCATATCTAGTGACTTGAGTATACATGTAATCTTGTTAGGAAATAAATAGGAGATGCAATTTATGTTTTCATGAGATGTGTTTGACAAAACTACTAAATGAAGAAGGCTTCCAGAAAGACAACCATGATAGATACAATACAAAACATTATTTTGAAAAATATAGATTGAAGGATAAAAAATATGGAATAATTTATATAGAAGAAGATGGGGATATTTGAGAAACAATTCTAATATTTTTAAACATTCATTTCCACCTTGAGGAAACCAACTAAAGGGAATTCCAATCATTAGAGAACTATGGAGTGATTGACTACAAATTCCAACAACAACCTCAACATCGTTCCAAGAAAATCCTAGAACATCTTGAGGGATCAAATATGAAATGGAGCCATTGTTGGGGACATAAGTTGAAGAAATATTCCCTATGGATATGACATTGTAAGTTGTGAGACTTGATGGTGAACATGCCTTAGGAATTTGGCAGTTAATATTTCACCTGGCAACTCCACAGAATGAAAACTTGGCCTCTACCAAAAGACACATGCCACCCTGACCCTTATCATATCCATGTCTATTATGATCGATAAAATCTTGTGAATTTGAGAAATGCCAGAGAACATCAGATATCTCCTTATTCATAAGGAGATATCCCATTGATCTTCCTTTTAGAAGATACTGCAATGAAAGTTTTAAATTAGTTTCATAGGATATAGAAGGCTCTTCCTATGATAATGGATAGGAAGGGGAGATCCTAGATGATGAATATGAACAATATTTTGAAAGAGAAGTTGACTATAATAATTCTAATGGAGAAGATAGCCTTACATATTCAAATGAAGAGGTATCAGTAGAGGATTTTTACACAAAAGCTTCAAAGAATCTACCAGAGGATACAATACTTCTTCATTCCTTGAAATATGTATATCAATACCATATTCAAAGAGATGTTTCTCCTTTTGAAGATGATCATGAGTTGCAAATACCTGTTGTGGTTTCAAGAAACCTTGTTTTTGTTGATGAATTATTTTCAAGAATATTCATAGAATATTTTTGAATTTCCATATTCTGAGTTTCATTTTGAACAATGTTTTAATGAAGAACTTGAGTGAGTTATAGAGAATAAAAAAGATTGTACCCATAGTATTGAAGAGGAGAAAGAATTCTCTAAAATTATGTTTCAAAAGGATGTCATTTATGGACATATTCATAAGGATTTTGAAGAAGAGACAATGCTTTCTTCATTCACACCCACTGATCAGAATCAAGATTTTGTTTTCGAAAATTCTATAAATATATTGCAACGTAACATCATTGATGATGTATTTCCCCTTGTTTCTTATGATCCATATGCTACCCAATGGTTAGTTCATGTAGAATCTTCTCATACTAGATTCTACAACACTAATCCAATTTTTTAAGAATACAAAGTTGAAGAAGATGTGTAGAGTTCTGCAACATCATTCACAAAAAATTCAAGAAGAAATATGCCCATATTTGACCATCATGAAACAAAATCAGAGCTTTCTATTGAATAACACATCTCTAAAGGGTATTTCTCAAAATATGTTATTAGTGCGCCTGTCTATGTGATTTATGAGGGTTCCGATGAAGGGTTTCAGAATGATGAATTTTTTTCATTTATTCTTGAAGGTATAGAGCTTGATCATTGTGAACAAGAACTAGTTGAAGTCTTAGCATGCGATGAAGTTTTTTTACTTACTCCTTTTTCTTCATCAGAATCACAAGAAAAAAAATGGAAGAGTCTCTAGGACCAATTTAGTCAAATCCTTAAAGAAGAAGAAGCGTCAATTTTTGTTGAGAAACCTGTCATCCCCCATATTCTTCATGTTCTAGCTTCATTTTGGTTGGAGTATACATTGTCCAATTCCTCAAATGACTTAAGATATATGAGGATAGTATTTTCATATCATAATTATGAGTTTCATAATCATATGATGTTGCAATCTCCTATTTTTCTTATCCTTATTATGTGAAGGTGCATACAAGAAGTTCAACCATGCAGTACAGAACTTTCCTAGTATCATTGGAAATTTTGTTACACTTCATCAAAGTGTATGGAATAATTAGAGTAGGATTATTATGTACATAAATAATCTTGTAGTCGAGCATTTGTTTTCAATTTGTAGAGTTTGTTTTCATTTTATTTCATTCACATTTTGTTACATGAGAAAGTAGGTAGGATGCTAACATTGTAAGTTGTTCAATGTTTTTGTGTCACATATCAGATCAATTTTTAGGTCAGAAGGAGATGTATATTTTTGGGTAGACTCTAGAACCCAACAAAAGAATGCACATGGTCTACATTTATCAGTAGAGCGCATGGGTATGTTGTCCTGGCTGGAACCAAATGTTAGTATTGTATTTTTTTCCTGGTAAAGATTTGAATCTTTGTTGAAGTGGCCAGGCAAATATTGGGTGAGTTAGTGGCTAAATGTGAGCTTAAATATGATATGGATAGTTAGGAGTAGAATTATTCCAATGAATATGGAATAAAACAACAAAAAATCCATTCCCTTTTGCACCTAAGGAAACATTTAATCCCCCAGGTGCTTAAAGGGGGTAAAAAGGGGATTATCGTGCCTCAAAATAAGTTAAGAGATTATTTTTTGTTCTAAAGGAGATGTATATTTTTGGGTAGACTCCATAACCCAAAAAAATAATGTACATAGTCTACATTTATCACTAGAGCATAGGGGTATGTTTTCCTCGCCGAAACCAAATGTTAGTATTGTATTTTGTTCCTGGTAAAGATTTGAAGGTTTCTTGAATTGGCCAAGCCACGATTGGGTAAGATAGTGGCTAAATATGAGCTTCAATATCCTATGGATAGTTAGGAGTATAATTATTTCATGAATATGGAATAAAAAAACAAAAAATCCATTCCCTTTTGCACCTAAGGAAATATTTAATCCCTTAGGTTCTTAAAGGGGGTAAAAAGGGGATTATCATGCCCTAAAATAGCTTAAGAGATAATATCCCAGGGGATTACCATGATAACATGACCTAAAATCTCAACATCAATATTGTTTTAGATACCAAAATATTAATGGCTCAGATCTCATCATGCATCTTCTTTCAAATCAACAATCGAGATTGTCCCTTCGTCAAAGTCGCATTTGGATTCAAGCCTCAAGCACTTCGATGGTGCACCTTCGATGGATGGTATAGATTCCATCACACCTTCAACTGTGTCTTGATATAAATGACCCATATTTTATCCATGACCCCAATGTTCTAGCTCAACATTACACATGGCCTACCAATAGTTAACTCTGAGTGCTAGAGACTTCCACATGGACATCTAGAAACCACCACATACATAGGTCAATATCTCAAAAATAGGTGACATGTTTTGTACCTATATACCACATCAACGCTAGTGCTAACAAGTGAGAAGGTGCCATGTGTCCAAGGTGAAATCAACATAAAAATGTTCAAGCCTTAGCTGATTTTTGCACTCAAGTGTATCCAGATCAATGACTCTATGTTATCCTCAACTATCCAATGGACGATCCATATTTTCTTTCAACGCCTCTTTGTAGTTCTCTTATTGAGTCCCATTTGAACCTAATCCTTCAACAATCTGAATGGGTCACCTGTGATCAACGGTCTAGATCTAATTCAATGAATTCTAATGGACAACCAGATCTCATCATGCCTTCAAATGTGTCCCAAGATATCAATGGCCCAGATTTGATCATTGATCTCACATCCTCCCAGCCAAGTGTCATGTCATCCTATCAGTATAGAAATATCAGGGCCAATCAGATACTTCCATGTGGATAGGTGGAACCCACCAAAGGTGCCCCAAATCATATCAGATATGCACGACACGTGTCTTGTCTCCTTTCCACATCAACATCAACGTAGGAAAATAAAAGGTTTCCACCTGTCCAGGATAACATCATCATGATGACCTTTTCCTTAGTCATTTTTTTTGGGTTCATGGTCGAGTTGGATCGACGAATCTTATGTATTTCTAGTTCATTCGATAAATAGTCATCATATTTCCCAAATCGTAACCTCCCTTGTGACCTAACCCCGACCACTCTAATGGGGAACCTCTGATGTATAGTCCATATCTACTCTCAAAACCTATTTAGGTAGGATTGATCAACGATATAGATCTATCGTAATGTATCGAAGCCTCCTGACTAGGTCTCATGTCATCCCACTAACAGAGCATTGTCAAAACCAATCAACAACTACCACATCGACACCCAGGGACCCCCAAATCTATCAAATCACATCATAATGGTTGAAACATTTCATGTCCTCCCTTCCACATCAACATCAATATGGAAAATTGAAAAGCCTCCACATATCTAAGGTGACATAAACATGATATTGTCAACTCCTTAGTTTATTGTGTCTTTTGGTCAACCCAGATCAATGGATCTCCTGGTTTTGGAAAAATATTAATGGTGGAGATCATCATCGAAAAAATGAAAAGATAAACCCATAATGAAATTTTTCACAG
This sequence comes from Picea mariana, assembly GCA_032191745.1. Taxonomy (NCBI): domain Eukaryota; kingdom Viridiplantae; phylum Streptophyta; class Pinopsida; order Pinales; family Pinaceae; genus Picea; species Picea mariana. The sequence continues at coordinate 256,677 of JASDQU010104262.1, forward strand.
TGTCGAAAACAACATCTTCGTTAGTGAAATGCAAAGAGATGATAGCTCGACATGCCAACATATCACTATCAGGGCCAACTAGTAGTTTCCATTTGGACATGGGGAACCCAATGTATATATTGGTCAACATATTGAAATGGGTTACACATGTCCTGTCCTCCCTGCCACATCAACATCAACTTGGAATAGTGAAAATATGCCATGTGTCTATATTGGCATCAACAATGGAATCGACAAGGCTTAAACAATTCAAGTTTTTGTATTGGATAGATTGATGGTCCATATTTGGTTGCGTCTGTGATGAAGGGTTCATATTCAATTCAATACATATGGTTCATATTTGATCATATTTATATTTGTATCATAGATATTTCAATCTCTTATACACCAAGCATCGACATTGTCTTTCGACGATGTGAAGTCCCATGTTTGAATATCAACAACAGTAATTGTTTGTTGACCTCAACCAGATGGTGGTTGAGTCTCAGGATTTTTTAGTTATGTTTCTGTCACCCCGCCATCAGAGAAAATAGTTGCAGGTGTTATAAGGGACCAAATGGTAGCGACGTTTTATCTTGTGAATTTCCATTTTCTCCATGATATTAGTATAAAAAAATTCCTGTAGGTGAAAGTAATTATTTTCTACCATAGAAAAACCACTCAAGAATCAAGAAGTTGGAAATAGTTTCAAGACATTGGAAACAATTTCAAGAAGTTGGAGGTGGTTTCAGGAAGAATTTTCAAACATAGGTGAGAAGGATAAAAGGAAAAGTAGGTGCCCATTTTCAAGGTCGACACTTTAGGGAGTTAAAGAGTTTCTTGTAACCAGAGATGTTCAACCATAGATACATTGAGCAAAATCAGTTGGTAATTGCAATAGAAAACCAAGATTCATCCCCTATGTTTAAATTTTAGTCTTCAATTCATCTTTCTATTGTATGTGTGTTCCTGTAAATCATATCCTAGCATTTTTTCTTTTATGTGTGCTCCTATAAAGCATAAAAAAAATCATGTAGGTGAAAGTAATTATTTTCTACCAGAGAAAAACCACTCAAGAATCAAGAAGTTGGAGGTGGTTTTAAGAAGCATTTTCAAACATAAGTGAGAAGGATAAAAGGAAAAGAAGGCACCCATTTTCAAGGTCGACACTTTGGGTAGTTTAAGAGTTTCTTGTAACCAGAGATGTTCAAGCATAGATATCTTGAGCACAATCAGTTGGTAAATGCGATAGACAACCAAGATTAATCCCCTGCATTTAAATTTCAGTCTGTAATTCCTATTTCTATTGTATGTGTGTACATCTAAAGAATATCCATCCACCAATATCTTGCCAATGGTGTTTCATGTGATTTAAGTGGATTTCGATCTTTCCAATAGTCTGTCATGTGCTTTAAGTGGAGTTTGTATGTACAATTTAAAACCCCAAGAAGCTTCAAATTTGGAGGACAGTGAATGTAACTACATTTTAAACCATAATACAAGGAAAGTTACCATTGAAAATAAAATTTGTGCACTATATCTTTACATGACTTATAATACTTCTAAGGTGACAATTTAAATCATCATTTATCTTTAACAAAATGATATACTCAAATGATTATAATATGTTGAGTAAAAGATTAAAACACATATTAAATACAAATATATTCCTTTGTTTAGGAATGTTTACAAATAGTTTGCAATCTACATTATTTGGTCTTAAGCATTTGTACAAATAATTTATATGCAAACCACATCGCATTGGCATGTTCTTTAAGTGGAGTTCCTATGTAGAAGCTACAAGCCTGAGAAGTTTCAAATTTGGAGGAAAATGAATTAACTACCTCTTAAACCATAATACAAGGCAAGTTACCATTGAAAATAAAATGTGTACACTATATATTCACATGACTTATAATACTTCTAAGGTGTCAATTTAAATCATGACTTATCTTTAACAAACTGATATAATTAAATGACTAGTGTATGTTGAGTAAAAGATTGTAACACATATTAAACTAAAAATGTACTCCTTTGTTAAGGAATATTTATAAACACACTGCAATTTTCATTGTTTGGTCTTCGGAATTTGTACAAATAATTTACATGCAAACTACATCACATTGGCTCAATAATTTCTGAAAACACTTAAAATGCAACCCTCATGCCTTGGCTAAAAGGATTCAAACAAACCTTTTACATGAAAAAATGATTTCTTTCATATAGGCATTTTTACAAAGACTTTGCATGAAAATTGCATAGGACAAATATTCAAGAGATTTCATGAGCTTAATAATTGGTAAACTCTACCAAAATGATAAAAAACATTACTTATCGAGTGCACGGATGTGATTTTCATAATTTGTAATTTTCAGTTCATAAAACTAACTAGCACTTATGAGAATACATGGAAAAACATGAAATAAAATCTTGAACCAAAAAATGAAGAGAAACTCAAATACAAAATAAAAATCTATTTCAAACTTAAAATTCCTAATTATTCATAGAAAAAAATATACAAGGATGAGGTTTTTAACCCTCTTTATTTTCTATAAAATGTATTACCCAACGGTTTTTCTTGCAATCAATTTTTATGGGTTTTTCTCCAAATTTTTTTTAAGGGTGTTGAGTTGAAAAAAAGGTACAAATATCCTCCTTATCAACATGGTTTATGATATAATCTTGATTGACTTTTCTATTAATTGGAAATAATTAGGTTAGAAAATGATTAAAAAGTCGTCTAGAAATATTATTGAGTGATATTAGATAAATTCTAAAATTTGGTTTGAATTGTTTGATTTTATTGCAGGAATAGATAAATATTGTTAAACTCAAGATAGCTAAGGAGATTTTGAAGGTGCATAGACTATTGGAGGTTGAAGAAATTAGGCGCAAAGTAGTTTTGAGAAAGATTAATTTTCTATTTTGTAATCTTTTAAATAGTAAAAGAAATCCCGAGGATCTCTCGATCCTCAAGATATCTTAATTTACCCATATCATTGTAATATATGAAGGGCAATGAACCATAGAGAACCAACCAAGAATTTTATCCAAGTATTCAAAACTCGGAATTTCTCTGTACATGCAGTCTTTTGTAAATGTTGTACCAGTTATGGAATTAATAGAAGCTTTGGGCATTTTCACCATTTTTTCATACTGAGGTTCTAGCAACAGTGCTTCAGAAGACTGAGGGCCCAGTCTAAAGGAGTTACTATCTCAATATGTAATTGTATCGATTTGATTTCAGTTCTGTGATTTAAATCTCTTTTGCAACAATAAAGATAAATGCATGAGTGTGTCGATGTTTTTATAGATTGGTTATGTTGTTTGATTATAGAAGATAGATGCTTCATTTGAATATTATCAATTTTTGTTCCGGTTTCCATTGTTGTAGTTTATTTATTGACAGTTCCTCTCATTTTCACATGCGTTGTCCTATTATTAAATTTACCGTTGTTGTTCCTTTTGCTTAATTCTACATTTGATGTTCATTTCGCTTAGTTCTACATTTGTTGTTCCCTCTCAATTTACAGTACTTAGCGGTTTCTTTCCAGTAGGTTAAATAATCACTGATAGATTTGCTTATCAATCATTTTCATAGATTCAATTATTGTTTCTTAGTTAGATGAATTCAACAATTTAGTTAATGCCTTTAATTCACAACATGTCATAGATTAGATTATAATTATGTTAAGTAAAGATCTTAGTTTCAAATTTTTAATGAATGTGTGAGGAACTTGATTGTTGATAAACTCAAATTTGATTTGACTACATGATTTAGCCTCTACAACTATCTACATATACTTTACTGATATTCATGAAATAAAATACAAATCCAGGGTTGATAAATTAATGTTAAACTACGACTATTTTTAGGACATCTTTAGAGCCCAGCATTTTGGCATCATTGTCGAGGAGAATGTCAAAGATATAATAGGTTGTGTCTCTGGAGGATGAGTTATTGAAAACAGAAGGTAAGAACCTATGTAGTCAATAAGTAAAATGCTTGTGCCAGCACCTACCTTCAACTGATACATAGAGGTCATATAGGTACTTATAATTTTGTGTGAAGTGTGTATGACTAATAAGAAAGAACCTAAAAAACCAAAAACCCCGCCAAAAAATACAAAATCCTAGGGCCCGGTGGCCCTTGGAAGAAGAACTTCGATAGACGACATCATCTGAAAAATTAAATCTCAAGCGTCGGTTGGACATCAGAAAGGTTCTACCCAAATCCCTCAAGAAGCAAATTCACCAACTGCAGCCCATGCTGAGGTTCATAGAAAAACTGAAGGGACTGAACACAGTTTCCAAAATACAGATATTCCACCTCTCAGCCCTTTAGACGAGGAAAATTCTTGTAATCTGGAAGAAGGAGAAGGGGAGACCAGTGGGGTTGCTAAAGTAAACCCGTCACCACCACTTGACCCTGGATCTCCTATGATTCTTATAGGAGAAGGTATACCTGAAATACTAGATAGAGGTAGCATGATTAAATCCCTTAGGGGATAAAGTAATCAATCACCCCAAATAGAACACCCAGGCCAATAAATTCCTGAAGATTATTGGCATATTTTCAACCAAATGGCACAACCAAATCAACCATGAGCCTAGAATTCCACTTTGGAATATCTTGTAGTTGATCCAGTTGTTAATTCCCCCATGAAAGCCATCTTGTTACAGAATCTTCCAACTTTTCATGGATTAATCTTATAGGACCCTGATGCATTCTTATTCGAATTTGATGTCCTGTGTAGAGGTTATGACTACACCTATGAACCGCAGAAACTGAATTTTTTCCCTTCCACATTGAAAGGAGAAGCTTTGCGATGGTTTATGGGATTAGGAGGAGGAACCATAAATTCATGGGATGAAATGAAACAAACCTTCCTCACCAAATATTAGGATTACTGTAGAACCAGGGATCTAAACGACAAAATCTTTCAAATGACTGCAAAAGAAAACAAGGCATTAGAATAATATGTTGAAAGAATTCAATATAACTTGCAAAGATCACCTTACAACACACTACCAAGCGAGGTACTTAAAGCCACTTTGATAAAAGGAATGAAGGATGAATGGGTAGAAACATTAAATTTAATGGGGAAGGGTGATATTTATCAAGAAACTTATGATATTATTATCATATTGTGCATTAGGTGCTCACATGGTAGTACACATACCATATCGAGAATGCCAGCTCCCGTCACCAGAAATAACAACATTAATCGTGGGGGTGTCACCCGAGCTGAAGTTGGTAATATATTAGAGAATTTCAAAATTGAAATTTTGAGTACTCTGAATACAGAGCTGGATGGTTTGCAGGATAAACATAAACAAGTATAAGAAGAACAATCCTTGGCCATATTTTTCCACCGATGCAAAAAAAACATGGTCTGAGAGAATGTATTTTGGATTTGGTTTGGGTTTGCATTATCTGTGTCAAAGACCATGCAACAGAGCAATGTGCATCACCCCTAGGACTAAATTTTTTCTTTAAAGAAGCAGAAGAAGAAACAAAACTAGTATATCTAATGGCTCATCATCGCCAATGGAAATTTCATCCCCTAGGTACGCTACAATATCCTTCCTCAATCTTTTCTAGGCAGTATAATCAGCAATAAAATTTTGGAAACATATGGCATGGCCATCTATTTGCTAACCCTACTTGGCAGTCCCAACAATATCCTACTGCACCCTAGCTAAATCAATAAGATGCAAATCTTACCTGGACCAACTCACAATACCCTACCCCATCTTGGAAGAATTCAAATAATAACCTTTATCCTTCACAGTGGACTAACACAGTTTCCTAAGGCTCCAATTGGAATCAAAACTGGCAGTGCCCCACGGGGATGACCAATCAACCCATGGGGATGGATCCTCAAGCTCATCCCACTTTGCAAGATCCACTCCAATTATCTCATAATCCTCAACCTCAAATGCACCCTCAATTACAAGCTCAACCCCACCCAAATCCTAATAATAGACCAGCCCAACTCATGCAAATTGTTGAGAATTTGGATGGGGAAATAAACTTTGTAGGGTGCATTGAACTCCAGTTGAGGTCAGGGCGTATAATTTATCTTAAAGAAATTAGCATTCACTAAGAGAAGGAGATTGAAAATATACAACCAGCAATAACACCCTTGACTGTGGTCATAATGGAAGAAGTAGAACAAGGGGAAACACAGTCGAGCCACGGAGTCCTGATGAGGACGCGATTCCTCCTCCCCCCTTTCCTGAAAGGATAATGATATAAAAACCAATTGTGTATCCTAACTTCCATATTGTAGGGGAACTAAAGAATATCTATGTTAAGATACCTCTCCTATGGCTGTGCAAGACATCCTAATTTATGCAAAGACAATTAAGGAATTATGTGATAAGAAGCCTGTCAGGAAAGCTAAAAATCCATCAATTGTTCATGTGGTAGGAACCTTGTCCAATCTTATCCTAGGTAAACAAGAGCCGGTCAAGTATGCAAACCTAGGGAATCCCATAGTAATAGTTCAGATACAAGGTTGTTCTTTTCCAAATACACTAGTGGATGTGGGGGAAGCCATTAATATCTTGACCATCGAGACTTGTAATATCCTGGGTTTCACCTCCTTCGAACCTAATTCAATTATGTTACAATTGGATGATAGATCAGTGGTTAAACCAGTCGACACATTACAAAATAAAGAAATTTCGGTCGACTCTTGGGAATATCCAGTTGATTTCCTCATTATCAACCCAAGAAGTGGACTTGGTGGACACCCATTGATACGGGGAAGACCATGGCTCACAACAACGGATGAATACATAGGATGTTGCATGGTAAACATGACAATTGCTAGAGGATGTGCTACAAATAACCTCATTATGTATCCTATATCTAAACCAAGTCTGTCTATCATACATCAACAGTTTCCACCACCTATATATCCAGAAAAGTATCTACGATCTCCTCTCACATTGGAAGAAGCTCTCAGACTTAAGAACCAACTAGAAGATGATGTGATCAATAGCTTCATTAACAACCCGACCATTATAACCAACCCAACATGTCAAATATTAAAAATTGTTTTAGATAATAAATCACAAGGAGATCCTTTGGAAGAATTGATGGAACAACAGATCCCCACTACTGTTGTCCATAACAACATACCCGTTGAGATTGCACCAGGGAGGTTTATGAATATTAATGCTAATTTAAATGAGCAACAAAAACAAAAATTGATTCAGATCCTTTCTAAATATCAACAGGATTTTTCTTGGGAATATCCTAACATGAAGGACATCGATCCCCAACTATGTACACATCATATCTATATTGAGAAATATGCCTGACTCATATGAAAACCCCAATGAATATTGAACCCTAATCTCAGGGATGTTGTGAAATAAGAGTTACAAAAAATGTTGGATGTAGATTTTATATATCCTATTTCAGATAGTCGGTGGGTTTCCCCACTAGCAATCATCCCCTGCACCTTTACATGCCTCAAATGGTATTGCATAATTTCAGTGGTCTGACAAGTGTGATGTTGTGTTTGCAGGACTTAAAAGGTTGGTTTCAACAACATCGGTGCTCAGAGGACCAAATTGGAAATTTCCATTTCATATTTCTACAAATGCATTGGATATTAGCATAGGTGTTGTCCTTGGACAGGAAGAAGACAAGAAACCTTATACTATTTATTTTATTAGAAAAAATCTTACACCCACTGAATTAAATTATACAATAGTAGAAAGAGAATTTCCAGTCGTTATACATGCTATTAATAAATTCTGCCACTATATAACAGGCTATCCAGTTATATTGTATACTGATCACTATGCTATTAAATATTTAGCTAACAAACCGATTACTAATGGAGGGGTTACTCGTTGGTTATTACTATTATAGGAATTAAACATCACCATCAAGGATCAACCTGGAAAAGAGAATCTCGTTGCAGATTTCTTATCTTGCATACCTAAAAAAAATGATTGTTTGACAGTTGAAGACCAATTTTCAGATGAACACCTATTCGTTGTCACTATTAAGACGCCTTGGTATGCTGATGTGGAAAATTACCTGGAAACTGGGAAACTACCAACACACTTATCATCAAGAGAAAAGAAATTGATCGTCCAACGTAGTGCACCTGGATCAGTGTATATCTGTTCCACATAGGGGATGACCTCCAGATCTGAATATGTGTAAGAGATGATGAAATTTATGATGTTTTGAAAGGAAGTCATGATGATCCCTGTGGCGTACACTTTGTAGACTGCAGAACTGGGCATAATATTTTACATATGGGCTATTATTGGCCCTCAATATTCAAAGATGCAAAGAAATATGTCTAGACCTGCGACAACTGTCATAGGATGGGTCGGCCAATCCAAGCTGATGAAATGCCCCTGCAAGAACAAGTAGTTGCAGAACCTTTTGAGAGATGGGCACTACATTTTGTTGGCCCCTTTAACCCAAAATCAAATCAGAAGGCTTATATGCTAGTTGCAATAGACTATACGACCAAATGGGTAGATGCAGTATCCTTGTCAAATGCGATGAAGGAAGCAATCATTAAGTTTCTCTTCAAATTATTTGTCCACTATGGATTACCCAAGAAAGTAATCACTGATGGAGGGTCGCAATTTATAGCCCATAAAATCACAGGTACCCTGTAAAATTATCATATTAAAAACAAAGTTACTTCCCCCTACCACCCATAGGTAAACGAACAAGTAGAAAGTACCAATAAATTCTTGGAGGAAATTTTGACAAAAACAGTCTCATCAAACTGTCAGAATTGGGCAGTCGAGCTTCCAAATGCGTTACGGGCCTATCACATGACATGGCGTAACACTAATGGCTACTCTCCTTATCATTTATTCTATGGAAAATAACCTATCTTTCCCATTGAATTTGAGATCAAGACTCTAAGGATGGCCCAGGAAATTGGATTAGATCTCACAGAGGCACATAAACAACGTTTACAGCAGCTCAATGAGTTATACAAAGCATGCTTGTTCACCCTATAGTGCACAGTTGTTATTTAGAAGCAGAGAGCTAGCTAGCACTATAAACATATCAAGAGAAATCCTTCCAAAAAGGTGATTTGGCACTTCTCTATGATTCCAGATTTCAGAATTTTCCAAGAAAATTACAGACAAGGTGGTTAGGACTGTATGAAATCAATGAAGTTTATGATAACGAAACTGTCACCTTAGTTACCATCGACGGGTTTGTTTCTCCTTTTATTGTAAATGGACATCAGTTATGACTCTACCATCAATCGCTTTAAAAATAATCCTTTTTCCAAGAAGTAAGTAAGGAGCCTACTATTCAGATTTTAGCTGGTTGGGAAGGTAAGCCAACAGCTTCAACTTCATAAAATGATGATTTTTATCAACACTATACATATTTTATATAGACTTCCTTACATATTTGATTAGGTTTTTACTTTTACTTTTTAGGAAAGTCCCTTGAGAGAAAAAGAACTAAAAAAGATAATTGTAATGAATATAATTAGCACTCTTTTATGTTCCTTTCTCCTATCTCACCTTGAAAAATCATCAAATATAAACCCTGTTTTCATAGAATATGAATATGCCATGTTCCGCAGCAAAACTCAGGTAACTGTAATGAATGCATGATACTAACAAACCATCTAATACTTTGATTATTGAAATAAACATATCCACATAAATTGAATGAATTTAGTTGATGATTGATCAATCCTAGATTCTCTAAAACAAAAATGTCTGTGGGGGTTTCCAATCACTAAAATAGATGGTTAAAATTTTAACATCATCATTTTCATTCATTTAAAATGAAACAACTATTGTTCCCTTCGCACGATTGTTGTTCCCTTTGTGGGTAGTATCATCCATTTGATGTAGCGACTGTTGTTCCCTTCGCGGATAGTGTCGTCCACCCAAAAGTAATGAATGTTGTTCCCATTGTTACAAATATTGTTCTCTTTTCCATGATTGTCGTTCCTTTTTTGGATAGCATTGTTCATTCGAAAGGAACAATTGTTGTTCCTTCTACGGTTTTCCCTTATTGTTGTTCATTTTTATCAAAAGCATGATTATTTTCTCATGAACAAGCATTCCATTATTACGATTAGCCACTCCTTTGGGTATGACCTTCACTAATTAACTTTCACCAACATCACTTGTAATTATCATAATAATTATTTTTCATTTATGTGGAATACCTAGCATACCTTATCAAATTTTTTTTGGATTAATTTCTCCGGATTATCTTAAATATTGTTCATAATCATTAACCACCATAATTATTTTCTTTCCCCTATATATATATACATATACTTGAATGATAATTTGCCTTCATATCATAATAATGAATCTAAAGAAAAAATTTTACTTGGCATTCTTACACCTGTTACGCCATCCCTCACTCTTTGCAAGATACCAGATATGTAAAATATGTAGAACAGAAACGAAATGCTAGAAATGACAGAATAATAGTAAAATATCCAGCATAATCTTCACAATACACAGAAATGATATACGAAATAGCAACAGAAATAGCACTTTGAAACAGATAGCAATGTTCACAGGCCTCTTCGAGGGGGCAACCTCCAATCGAGCAGCGCTCTGTTACAATAATATCCAAGCTAGGGTTCTCATACCCTCGACTCCTATTTATACTAAAAAGAAGCATCTAGAGGAATATCCTTCTAGAGGCGGAAGCTTCTATTAGGTCTTCTTACATCCGCCTTATTCTATTTTATTGAAAGGTCTTATTAATATTGACCTTTATTACATCCGAATACATTGATCTACCTATGTGCGGGTTAGGACCTTAACATGT
>JASDQU010104262.1:267574-283429 GCA_032191745.1 Picea mariana
TATATTGTTACTACATTGTTCTGTAATTAGGGTTTAACCTGTGATGTGAATAAGGTTCAAGAACTAATGCATGTTATTGGCTAAGTGCTTTGTTAAGTGTTGTAATCACATATATGTGTCCCATATTGGTTGTAGACACATGAGTCCTGCAACCCCCCCTCCCTCTACCTTGGGTGAGACTTCATCTGCTTCGTAGGTGTTGCCGAAAGGGCGGGTAGTTAGGGTTTTTTTGGCACATTGTTGAAGCGTTGAACCCTGGGTCTGCCCCTGTTCCAAAAAATGGTTTCGTTATCGTTGGACCTAAAACTATTATTGTTGGGAACTAAAGAAAAGAGAAAGCTCTATGCATAGATCTGTTGTTGCAGTGCATAGTATTCTACTTGACATGTGAATCTTTGTGCTAAGAAAGGAACCAGATCTGAAGAAAAGAGGTAATATCTTAAATCTTTTTGCTTTGATAAAGGTAAGATAAGTGGAATTTTTTTCTTCGAAAGTATGAATCTAGGTATGTTTAATAGATTTTTTCCTAATCTAAAAAACTAGGGCAGAAATAGAAGAAAGAGTTGGTGATCTAAATAAATTTGATATAAATAGAGAAAAATATGTTATTCCTATGCATAGAAAGTATTTTTGGACTAATAAGTGGATGCAAGAACCTAGAAAGAATTTTTACAGATTGTAGGTCTAGCACTATGATCCCGGTGTGCAGTATAGGAAAGGATGGGGACCGTTTAAAAAAAAAATAGGATTGACATTGTGTTATAATTGGAGAATACTGGGACATATTGCTAAAGAATGCCCTGGTGTAGGTCCTATTTGTCTTTGTTGTAAATCCATTGATAATGAGGTTGATGATTTTCCAAGGATGATTGCTAAAGTTGAAAAGATGAATATGAGTCAAGAAAATAATATGTTAAAGAATCATAAAGAAAAGGAATCAGATAAATCTCAGACTATGTTAGTACAGTTAAAAGAAGAAATCGATGATCACAGAGACATTAGTTTACCAGAGATCCTGAAAGAAAAACAATGCATAGTCACAAGGATAGAAGAATTTGGCATAGACTGTGTATTGGATGAAGAAACACATATGAATATTATGCCAAAAAGAACTTGGGAAATTTTGGGAAAGCCTGCTATGATGCCTTCAATGGGAAGGATAGGCTTGTTTAAAGGAAATATGATAACCATGTGCAGAAGAGTTACTAATATACCTATGATTGTTCATGAAAAATCAACCGAATAAGAATTTGAAGTCATTAAGTTTATTGAGAACAATGCCCCTTTCCCCATTTTATTAGGAAAGGCTTGGATTGAGAAAGATCAGATCAGAAGGAAAACATAAGAGAAAACTACAAAAAATAAAAAGCAAGAACTAAGGGACCTCATAGCCAGAAAACTAGAGAGACTAATAGAAGAATGAGAAGTTGAGTCGAAGCAGCAGAATGAAAGAGAATTAGCTATCAAATTTGAAAGAGAACAAGAAGGTTTAAAGGACCTATCCATGCAAGAAGAAAGTATGTCCACCTAGGACCTAGTAAGAAAAGAGTTCTTATCTATGAACCCTTTGAAAGAACATTAACAGCGTGAAGTCACTATGCTAAGAAAATATAAGAATAAGAATGGAAAGAGGAATACAAAGACTCAGATCATAGGAAAGAATGAAAGAAAGATCAGTAATAAGAAATCCAAGTTAGAAAAACTAAAGGAAATCCCAGAGAAGACTTCAGGAGATAGATCTGCAGAACTTGAACCTCGCCAGAATAGAAGAACCACGCAGAATGATACTTCGCAATGACGAAGTGATATGACCATTGGAGACGCCTTGACCCTTAGCATAACGCTCCAGAATGGCTAGAAACACAGTTCTTGATGGAAATACCGCCATTGGACTGTTCATACCATGCCATAGCAGATGAATGCGCATTGATGGACACATTCCTTCCTGTTGGAGGGATCTGTTACAACATTTCTTATTTAACCTGTCAGACGTTGCGTTGGGACCACTTTTTTCCAACCATGATTATATAAGCTAGAAGAGCATCAATTGTATACTGCATTGTGCTTTCTAGACCTCTCCATCCGATTGATTACCTTGCTTGTCCATTCGCCTACCCAATTTATTTTATTACAAGTGTGAATGTTAGGCCAACATAGCGTGTTAGAAAATTTAGTGGAGGATATTCTCATAGATCTCATGGCTGAGATATTCACGTTCATTGGATTACAGGCATTGTCAACTAGGGGATTTCAATAATCCCTTTTGACTTCACATCATTCTAGCCAAACCATAATTGAGAATCGAATCAAGAACCATGGTGATGTGGATAACACGAAGCAAATCCTGTCGATGTTGCCAGACTACATCCTGCCTCTAGCTGGCACGGTTACCCATGACAACATCCCATGGGATTTTGAGTACACGTTGATCATTGCATACATGAATAAGGGGATATGCATAGTTGGACCTCAGTTAGGACATATCCCAGCATTGAATAACAACAACTTCAACATCAAAGACTGAAATAATTATGCGATCCTCGCACCGCATAGGTATTTGATGAAGAAGACTGGAACGAAGCCACACATAGTCTCCCATCCATGGATAAATGAGCTCACGCAATCCATGATCCTGAATGTAATGAAGATCACCCACTTCGATCAACATCAGAAGTTTAATTCTTTCATTAAACTCCTCCTGTCTTGCTACCAGGGAGGGTATCTATGGCTTGACAGGAACATCACTGTGGATACGACAATGATCCATCTCATCACAGGAATGAGCATGCACGGATCATACCCACAACAGTTATACCCAAAGAAGAATTTAGATCGCTCCCTGACATGGTGCATAAAAGAGGATTATGGCGATGTAGAAAAGGGAAAGTGAGGCTACAAGGTAGCCTCCATGTAGGATGGTGCAGTGTGCCTAGTTTGTCAGCTTATATCTAGAAATATCATCAGAAAGAACCATCTGACACAGGTCAGTGGATTTTTATTAGATCTCGCAGGGAAGTGCGTAGAAAGAATTCAAATGAACCGGGCGATTTACCTCGTCAACAAGTTGGAGAAGGATTTTTGCAAAGAGAAAGATTAGGGATATGATTTTCACTTTAGTTGGCTATTGGTATTGATTGCATTTGTCGCTTGGAAAATTTTGGAAGGAGCATCCTTCCTAGAAGTTGAGCCATTGGAGCCATTGGCCGCAAGGTTCTCCACCTTATGGTATACAAATGATATGGCGAAGAAGTGGCAATCGAACACAATATTCCATGCTTACTACCTACAGTTGAAGCATGTTATTGAAGAATTCCTGTGAATGACACCCAACATTTTGCATTAGTATAGGTTGCTAGTGAAGTTTCATGGAGATTGACACTTTATCTACATCACTGTGTGTAGGGATGGAAGTAAGGAGGGGCTATAGTCCTATTACAAGATGACCGACAAAGACATGGAGGAGATCACCAAAGAATGGCCAGCATAGTTCCTTGTACTGGTGGAAGAGGTAGAACTCTCCGATCCCGACATCATAGGCAGTCCATTGGTCACTCGGGTCAAGCATGATGGACAAGCTAGCGTGAAGAAAAATAATAAAAAGGAGTAAGTGTAGAACGTAGAAACGGATGAGGAGTACAACGCAACAGAGGAAAGTAGGTTTGATTCACCCATAGGAGGAGGAGGAGAAAAATTGAATGAAGAAGAAGGAAGGGAAGAAGGAGATAAGAAAGAAATAGGCAAAGTTACACCACCAAAGGATCCCATTAAAGAGGATGAAACATCAAAGAAAAGGAAGGTTTCTCCATAGAAACCCTTAGCAAGAAAGAAGACTTGAGCCAATAGTCCCCAGTCAAAGAATGTGCTTACAGTAGAAGATGTCGATCTCATCATCCCAGCTGTGGAATATGCTTTAGAGGATATCTTGTAGAGACATGAAGCAAACAAGGAGGTGATGTATGACATAATCATGAAGTAAATAAAATACATACAACAAGCCATCTACTCTAGCCGTGCAGTGCCTAATACACCTCCTTCATCCAATATTGCAGAATTGGGAGATGAGCCCGCCCAATTATGAAGGTTAGCAGATGCAAGAGAAGCTTGACTTCGTTGAGACCAAGAAGAAAAGGAGCAGGCTACATAATCCTTGAAGCAAGAAAAGGAGGAGGTCTTCGATAAACTTTGAGCTACGTAGAAGGAGAAATATGAAATTCGGGTGATGTTTGAGGAGGAAAAAGCGAGGATGTAGAAAGAAAAATACCAGTTTCTTGCAGATCAGACGATGGTTAAAGAAGCAGTGACTAAATCACTTTGCTTTGTGTCGATCTTGGAACAGGAGGAAGAAGAGTCAACCAATATACAAGTGGGGAAGCTCATCGAATCCATTCAATAGCTTCAAGAAAGAGTAGTGGAACTAGAAATCCAGGCAGTGTCGAGCACTCCGCAAGAAGTGCATGAACAGAGGGAATAAATCGCCAAAAGAGTAGAAGAAAGAATCAGGGCACTCTCCTTAGAGTGTAAGAAACTAAGTGATCAAAGTGCACAGACCTATGAGCACCTTGCAAAAGATCCAGAGATGAGGAAATTGGAAGCACAACTCCAGGAGGCAAAGCAACAGGTATCCACCATGAAAGCGTAGATGAAGTTTCTTACTGTAGTGGAGAAAATGAAGCGATCATAGGAACAATGCATAGTCTAGCAGAAAATTACCAATATCCAAAGAAACGTCATGGAGGTGACATAGAGACTCCAATCGATGCAGGATGAAGCCTGTACGCTTTTTGAAGAGATTGAAGGCCAAGTCTCACAGCTACACCAAGTAGTTACGACAGTGGAACAATGCCTTGAAGCGCCTGTAACAGAGAAAGTAATTAAGGAGTTCACCGAGTAGGAGGATCTAACGAAGCAGGAAGTTGAGGCAGCTTGAGCTAAGCTCGAGGCCTTTGAAGCAACACTGCCCAGATTTGAGTGACTTGGGATGAGTCACAGGTGAGTGTTGGGGGCCTGTTGGCCCTTGACCAAGTTTTGAAGAAACATTAGTCATGTTTGAACACTTTTGGAACTTCAAAAGTCTGGACAAATATGGAGAACCTGAGCGAAGCGGAGATCACGAGATCTCAATTTTTTTGTGGACCCAACAAGTGGTTCAGTAGGGTTTTGTATTAGGGTTTTGGGATGTCGGCCCATGGGCTTAACCATGATTAGGCCTTGCTTGTAAATGTATAAATACGTAGCTAAGTGATGTAAGAAGTAGATCTGGTGGGGTACATGCACCATATGTTGTAAGGGAGATTGGTTTAGTACATTACTACTAGTGGCTATGTGCATAATAGATTGATTTTGGCTTGGTGCAAGAAGTTGTAAGTGTTTTTTTCTATTAAGGAGTTGGCTTTGTGCCTTGACCTGATTTTGAGGAAGGTGGATCTAGTGCATTGTGCGTAGATCACCTATCCACTGTGAAGTTTGGCTCTGTGGCTTTCTACATAGGAGAAGATGAATGTAAGAAGATTGAAGACTAATAAAGAATAAGAAGTTAGTGGACGTAGACCCACACTGGGGTGAACAATGTATATCCTATGTCCTGATATGCTTTATGTGATGTTGTTTATGTGATTATTTACTTAGTGTTGTTGATGTTATGTATAATGAATGCACATGATGTTGTAGCTTAGTGCTTAATGATGTGAATGAATGCTAGATATGAGCTAATGCTACGTGCCAAGTGATGGAAAGTACTTTATATTTATTGTTACTGTGTTGTTCTGTAATTAGGGTTTACGTGCCAAGTGATGGAAAGTACTTTATATTTATTGTTACTGTGTTTTTCTGTAATTAGGGTTTAACCTGTGATGTGAATAAGGTTCAAGAACTAATGCATGTTATTAGATAAGTGATTTTTTAATTGTTGTAATCACATATCTGTGTCCCAGCTTGGTTGTAGACACCTGAGTCCTGCAACCCCCCCTACCTCTACCTTGGGTGAGACTTCATCTGCTTCACAGGTGTTGTCAAAAGGGTCGGTAGTTAGGGTGGTGTTGGTGCATTGTTGAAGCATTGAACCTTGAGTCTTCCCCTGAGCCAAAATCAAATAAATTGGGGTGATTTAATCGAGGCTGATAGGCCCCCTACAAATTGAACAACCCGAAATTCACTAATAAACCCCCTCACATAGAATATAGACAGCTCAGGAAGAAGGACACAGTGCCCAAATTGAAACTCCACTACCCCAGCCTGAAATTGAAGCAGACCCCATCCAACTGGAAGAAACCCAAACCAAATAGGCAGAAACATCAAGGAAGAGGAGAAAGAGAACAATTATTGTCCCTAAAACCTCTACTGTGAAAAGAAGAAGGGGAAAAAAGACAATTCAACCTGAAAAAATTTAGGAAGCTATGCAGGAAGAACAACCCTCACAAGTGTTACCCATGATTTTGGTCATCTAGATGGTGTATTAATAATGGTGTACTCAGGCTCCCAACAGGAACCTTCTCCTGAGAAAAGTGTCATTCATATCCTTCCATAAAACATGTTTTTAAAGAGAGTTCACGGGCTACTTATAGCCTAGGGTGCGAGAATGACCCATTCTCACAGGCTACCTTCAGCTAGGGTGTGAACTTCTCACAGTGTGCTCTATAACTAGGGTGCGAACTTGTTCTCAAGCTTGGAAAAAGGAAGAAGTCTTGAGGGTTATCGAAGGGAATGTTCTAGAGAATGGGTTGGCATTCAAATGGTTATCATTTTACTAGTTTCCCTGATTTGGTGGGATCATTCTCATCCATGTAACCATCTCATCCTCTCCTATATATTGATAGGATTCTCATGGAAAAGGTTAAGCAAGATTAATTGGAGAATTGGTGAAGGAATTGTGTGAAGAACCTAGCTTGAATAGGAACTTGGAGACTCTAGCAAGTCTATCAAGAGGAATTGGATCTTCTTCATGCAAGGATCGAGTAAGTGTGTGTGTTGGAACCAAGAGTCACCGAAAGGAAGCTTGCGACATCAAGGCGATTAGGTGGTATCTTCTACTTTCGATTAATATGATATATCGACATGTCTTTTTCCCATAAAGTCGTTCTTACTTTATTGTGTAATTCCTTGATCATACACATAAGTTGACGATTGAATACATTTTTCTATCTTCACTTTGGTTGGTTTGTGTTGTCTTGGTCTTGACCTCATGAGAGCACTGAAGTGAATCATGAGAAACAAAGACCCAAGGAAGCAATACAAAGGTATGTCACTTGTTCCTCCTTACTAGCTATTTCAATGATCATAACTTAGGGAAAGAGTCATGTCCTGTCTTGTTTTGTTCTAGATCTAGGTGGATCTAGGGAGATCTGTTAGTGTCCACACCTACTGATTAGTCCGGTAACAAAATTGGTGACTCTTTTGGGGATGCAACCCATTTTTTTTGTGGTTTTGGGTGTTTTTCCTTGGCCATTTTCTCTTTCCTTACCTTTCTCCATTTCTATCAATCTCTGAGTCTTCAGGACACCATGATAGACTCCCTGGGTCCAGAAGTCTCTTCAATTTTTTTGTCTTTTTCCAAAAATTTGCCTAGTTTCAGGATTTCTCGCACTGAACCCCACAGTGGCCTGCGAGAATCCCTTAAGTTCGCACTCTGCTTTCAATTCCAGTGCGAGGTTCCCGCACTCTACTCAAAGCTAGCCTGCAAGAATGACTGATTGTCACACTGCACAATACTGATAGCCTACAAACCCTCTTTTAAAATTTTTGGATTTAAGATTTTTGCATGTTCAGCTGCCCATATCAGTATAGGTGTCTGAAAAGAAATTCTTGGACCATTGGTTGATGTTTTCTTGTCTTCGAATTTTGTGCACGATCAGTCTTCAAAAATCAAAGGCTCTTCCTGTCCATCTTTTTCTCAACTCTCATCTCTTGACTTTTCTTAGCAAGGATATACTCTCTGATCCTAGAATCTAAGTACTTGTTTGGTTAGGAGCCGGTGATCGGTTTGAAATTTTGGATCCTTTGTCTTTCTCATTTGCTCATTATTTGGAAGATCATCGTTCTTATGCAATTGAAAAGACTAGTTTTGTTTGCTTGTCATTTTTGTCTCCATTGAAAGCTTCGTTTGGGTTTTGTTGATTGCTTTTTCATTGGTTATTGTTTTTCCTTACTTTTCACCACCATGGTGTAGATCCTTTTTGAAAAATAAAAAACATATATATATATATATATATATTTTTAAAAGCATTTTCGTTTTGAAAATATTGAAAATCAATTCTTGAAATTATTGAAAAAGAACAAATAGAGAATTGTGATTATTGCGTGATTCGTTGAGATTGCATTTTAAAGAAGATTGTGTATCGTAGTTCAAGATTGTTTCGGAACACTTCTCTTTCCCTCCCATACATAGGATTCATCGAACGAAAATTGATATATTTCATTCCTATCTATGCATTGTTGGGTCAGAGTCTCAAACAACATCGGTTTCACCTCCGTTTCCTTTGAGTAACAACAACCCTTAAAAAAATTGCGTAATTTTAAAATTTAACTAGTAACTCTTTTCTAGGACTCTATTACACCAACAATTAGCTAGGCTAGCGCTTTGGAATAGGCAGAGAGATACGCTCTCCAAAGAACAAAACACACAATAGCATCTTGTGTTAACGAGTGTCAAAATTCCATTTACAACATTCTGTCCTGGGAAGCCCTTCTCACACAAGGGTCAAACACGAGGTCGCATTCATATTAACAGAGTTACTCACCCTGCTTTGTTGATATCGGTGTAGAGATTGCACGTATTATGGGGATCACTTAGAGATATACCCACAATGATGAGTGGAAGCCTCTTGAGTTTATTTAGTGCTAGATACCCTGCCCTTGCATGTGGATCAGACTGTCGACTGTCCCCCCAGGCTTTATTGTTGTTGGTCGTAACCTTAGTGGCCTATCTTCTTAGGGTCTTACACAAGGTGACTATGAAGGGGAAATTCTTCACGGTGCTTGGAATCGACATTGGCCAAACTCACTTGGGCTCCTTGGAGGGTATACCCACGATTATGTGTGGGAGATTGCACTAGGGTGTAAGTCCGTTAAGCAGGTCATCAACGTAACTTTTCCACCCTAGCCCAGCGCCTTCTTGTCTCATTGTTGCAACGTTGGATTTCATCACCAACTAGTGACTTCGGAATTAGAAGGTCTTGTTTGATTGGTATTGTTTCCTAGATTTTTTTTACTAGTGTATGTTGTTTGTTCACCCGAGGATTCTCTTTGCCAGTTCTCTAATTCGTTCACAATAGATCCTCCACGTCATTCACGTAGAATGCAGGGTTTATCTCCAGAGCATCTGCAAGGTTCTCAACCCCTGCCTGCAAGCTCACCAGAGGGCTCTCCTCAACAGAGTGAAGTCCAAGACGTCACCACTCCACAAGTGGAAAGAACCAACTCTCTAGAACATTTTCGAATTACCAATACTCAAGAGGACTTTTGACTTCACCCCGATTCTAAGAGACGTATTATGCGAGTGAATTCTTTCGGAGACTTAGTTCTTGTGTCTTCTGGATCAGCGACTGGACCCTTTTCAGGACTTGAGGGCCAAGATCCTTTTTGGTCTACTGTCGTCTTTAGACGAGACCTTTTTGGTGCAGGATGAGGCATTGAAATCACCATCTCACCTGTGTTCCCCGAAACCTTTGATCCAGACACAGTACCTTTCGCTACTTTCGATCTGACCACATCTTGACCATCCCTATCGAAATGGTCCATTACATAGATACTATGAGTATTCACACCGTGATTACAGCGGTTAGTCAAGCCCCCATTAGCACACCGCTCTCGCCCAGTGTCACCCTGACACTTCCACCCAGATACCATGCGTTGAATGCTTCTATTCCCACTCCTGTGCAAACCCCATCCAGAACTCATGGTGGTCCCTCCTCTTCTGGGCACTCTCCTCCCAGCTTCATTCTGACACCTCCTCAACCCCCTTTTGGAGGACCTTTCTTGTCCTCTACCAGCATCACTAATCCTAGTGGCACTATTTCGTCGTTCACACCAAATTACCAGATTACTGTTGGTGGACATTTTCGCCAAGGAGGTTTGACTCAACCCCCCCTTATAGGGAAAATTCCTATTGGAACGCAAATCCCAATTGGAACACAACCCCCAATTGGAACACTACCCCCAACTGGAACACAACCCCCGATTGGAGGACAACCCTCACTGACCCCACCCTACGGACAAAACATACCTCCATCCTTGGCCTAGTATTGGAATCATCTAATACAACATAATCCTCAATCGAATGGGGGGAAATAAATTCTAGCTGCATCCGTTTTACCCCGTAGTATAGGCAAACCATATCCAGGTACGTCCAATCCTATTTGGGGCTCAAATGCTCAAAATCACGTCCCTATTCAAGGATACAATCCCATGAGCTACTTTCCTCCACAACAACCATTGAATCTGCCTAGGTCTTCACATTATATGTAGACTGCTTATGGTCCCACTGGTTTGCTGATGGGGCTCCCTCCCCAAAGCCACCAGTACCTGCATGTGAATAGACAGTTACCCTTCTTTGCCACTTTGGATCTCCCGGATCTGTCAAGGATTTTAAATGATCCAATTCGTCACTCATCCCAATGGCCCACTATACTAGCCAAGCTACCATCAGAAATCCCTAAATTCGATGGCAAAACGGGAGAGGACCCAAACAATCACGTCATGACTTTTCACCTCTGGTGCTCATCCAACTCCTTGATGGATGAATCTATTCGTTTACGTCTTTTTCAAATAACTCTCACAGGTTCTGTCGTGAAGTGGTATATAGAATTACCATGAGGTTTATTCGTCGACTTCAACACCCTAGCTATGGACTTCCTCACCCACTACCAGTTACCGATCCATTATGAAATGGGGACCAAGATTTTGAGTTCTTTCAAACAAAACAAAGCCACTCATATATCTGATCACATTCATGAGTGGCAACGAAGACGACGTCTCATCAAACTCGAACATCTCGATCAGTTACTGGCAGAATGGTTCACAAAATAATTTGTGAATGACATCGGTCATGACATCGCCATGGGTGGAGTTGTCATGGAAGAATAGGGCATAAGTCGTTCTCAATACTTTGACCTCGTTTACTTGCAAATGGCTACTCTTTATGACTTACTCCCTAATGCACCTCGTCCTTCCACTTCTGCCACTTCAACTACTCCATTTGCCTCTCATGCAGTCGACGGTGTGATTGGCACTTTCCATGCCCAACCACATTCTGCCTCAAGCACCACCCCCAAACCTGCTTCTTCTAATGTTCAAAATGATCCATCTCCTACCCCTCCCATCGGAAAGACTTCTGAGGTAAATGCAGTTCAATCTACCCCAGCTGGTAAAAACAAATACAGAAAAGGGAAGGGTAAGAATAAGGAGGACAAAAATAATTTACAAGCAGAGAAAACCAAAAATCCGCCTGTTGACGATAGGGATAAGTGCAAACCTCGATACCCTTGTCTTATCTGTGGTGATGATCGGTACACGAAGGATTGTCCACGACACGTCGAGGTCACTAAGTTCCTTCAAGGAGCCCTGAAACCACCTGCTCCGACCATCTTGTCCCAACCCTTCCCCTATCAACAACAAGCCCAATTGGTCATTCATGGCCAACCTTCCCCTTCTAGTACATCCTATGTATTAATGTGTACTGACGATTCAAAGGAGAATGACATTACACTCACCACTCGAGCCAAAGATTATTCTCCCTCTAAAGATAAGGTTGATGATTTACCTCCTTCATTGGTACAACCCTCTCCCGTGACTCCACCTACCAACAATCCTCTTCATCTCGAAAGACCAAGTCTTGACACAGTTCTTCGACCCCCTCCAAAGGGCATCGTTCAGAAATCGGCTTTCAATCCTCATGCTCGTGCTGCCCATAACTACAACATTGTTGAAGATCTGGCCCAAGCACCTTCTGCTATGTCAGCCCTCGAAGTCCTTCAAAGTTGTCCCACAAAATGGAAGGCACTGTTGAAATCTATTGGTGGAATTGACCCAACGGACATGAATTTAATAATTTTTGACTTGGAAGATCACATTCCAAGGTTACCCCCTCAACTCATGTTCCAAATCCAAGTGATTGTCTCTAACAAAAACATTTGTCGAACTGTTATCAATGAGGGTGCCTCGACGTGTGTCATGTCTATTACCTGCTGGAAAGCCATTGGCTCTCCCTCTTTGACTGAATCCCATAACCCTCTGAAATCCTTCAATGGCTCCAGTTTTAAGCCCTATGGTGTTCTTCCTTTGTTGCCAATCACGCTAGAAGGAAAAATGGTCCAAGTCAAAGTGGAAGTCTTTGACGCTCCTCTCGACTACAATCTTCTGCTTGGCCGTAGCTAGATCGATTCCATGCACGCAGTTGTGTCGACTCTTTTTCGAGTTGTACATTTCCCACATCAAGGAAAGGTCGTCACCGTCGACCAATTAGCCTTCTTTAACTCAAATATGCATACTGGCAACATACCATTCATCGCTAAAACCCCACTGGGTTACGAGAATGTCGGTGTAGGTCTTCTCAAAGACTCCTCATTAATGGGTACTTTCCCCATTCCACCGCTCGATGTTCCACACTCATCCGTTGCCTCAATTAACATGATCTCCACCTTGATTCACGAAACCCCTGTGTCTCAGGACCCATGGCTGGTACCTGACCCTGGCGATCATCTTTGCTACGATGACAAAATGCCTTTAAGTCTGGTCGAATCTACCTATCAGGCCATTCAATCGGCAACCCCTTCTACCCCCCCTCTTGGGGAGTTATCTCCAGATCCTTTCCATGTCATTTTTCCCACAGACGAGATGATCATGTCTGTCATGGAAGACAACCCTTGGGACGATGGACATCACTGTTCCATCCTCTTCCTGGAGCAACATACCATTGAGAACTACCAATGGATCTCGACCCCGTCGACCGTTTTCGTCATTTCAACCTTTCCTAAGTCCACAAATGATGTGTTTTCCGAAGGGAACTTAAGCAATATCTCACCCACTATTCCCCTTGACATATCCATCAAACCTAGAATTGTCGAAAATGTGCATATTGGAGCTTCGTGTTCCCCTAACGAAATCGTCACCTACACGTCACTTTTCAAAGAGTTTCATGATGTCTTCACCTAGAGATACGAAGAAATGTCGGGTATCGACCCCGATATTGTGATACATGAGATCAAGACATACCCAGATGCTAAACCCATCCGACAATGCCTTTGTCCAGTTCACCCACGTAAAGAGGTCGCTATCAAGCTTGAAGTTGAGAAACTTCTAAAAGCCAACTTTATTTACCCAGTGGCCCTCATTGACTGGGTTTACAATCTTGTCCCAATTGACAAGAAACAAGGCACAATTCGTGTATGCGTTGATTATAGGGGTATTAACAAAGCTTGTCCTAAGGAAAACTTTCCTACCCCCTTCGTTGATCAGATCGTTGACGATTGCACCGGAAGAGAAATCTTCTCTCTGATGGATGGTTTCTATAGATATAATCAAATCAATATTGTTCCCGAGGATCAACATAAGACTACTTTTATTTGTCCTTGGGGCACTTTTGCCTACCGAAAACTCCCTTTCGGCCTCAAGAATGCTGGCGCAACTTTTAAACGCGCTATGTCTTATGCCTTCCATGATATCAAGCACATCGTGCAACCATATCTTTATGACTTACCCACTCATTCCATGCGTCGATTCGATCATCCTATCCACCTCCGAGCCATTTTCGTCCGCTGTTGATTTTACCACATACACTTGAATCCTCACAAGTGTGTTTTCTGTGTAGAATCCAACCGACTTCTAGGCTTTATTGTTTCACGTCAAGGGATCAGGGTAGATCCTTTAAAGGTCAAGGCGATCCTTAATCTCCCTCCTCCTTCTACACTTCTCCAGTTACAAAGTTCTTAAGGAAAAGCAAACTTTCTTCATTGTTTCATCCCGAACTACGCCGAGATAACTTGTGGATTTACGCAACTCCTCAAAAAGGGTTCTGAGTTCATATGGGATACCATCGCAAACAAAGCCTTCAAAGATTTGAAACTATCCCTGACATGTGCTCCACTTCTCTTTCCCCCCGATTACAGTCGCGATTATTTCCTCTACCTCGCAGCATTGAACTACACCATTGGTATGGTTCTCGTCCAAGAGGATGATTCTCACGATGAACATGTTATCTATTATTTGAGTTGAAGTCTAACATCTACTGAAACCAAGTATTTACATGTCGAAAAACTAGCCTTGGTATCCATCCAAGTAGTTCAATGCTTCCAGCACTATATCCTCTCTCAAAAGACTACAGTGATTTCTAACTGCAACCCTATGCAACACATTCTCACACGTCAATTGCTAGGGGGAAAATACTCCAAATGGATCCTGATACTCCAGGAGTTTGAATTGGAATTCGAATGAGCCAATTCCAAGAATTCCTTAGTGTTTGCTGAGTTGATATGCAACTTTCCCTACTGTGAAACAAAAAATGTAGCAGCCGATTCATTACCTAATGAATCCCTTTTCCTCATTAGTTCCGACGATCTTTGGTATGGCAATATCATCATATATCTCCAAACCCAGAATTTTTGGCCCAATTTGTCCAGTACTGACTGACGTCGAATCCGCTACCAAGCCCATCAATATATTATCCTCGGGGATACTCTTTATCGTCGTGGGATTGACTCATTTTTTCGACGCTACCTCACGTTCGAAGAAGCCAAGAAAGCCTTAAATGACTACCATTCTGGAGCCTGTGGTGGTCATATGTCTAGGTATGCTACTCCCTAGAAGATCTTATGAGTACGGTATTTTTGGCCTTCTTTATTTAATGACTGCATAATCATCATCCAAAAATGCCATGCTTGCCAGACCTATAATCATAAGATATGGTCACATCCCACTCCTCTTCACCCTGTGGTCTTAGTTGGTCCCTTTGTGAAATGGGGAATCAATTTCATGACATGTCACCCCCACTCGGTCGGGGGGCATGGATACATTATTGTAGCCATAGATTATTTTACGAAACGGTCCGAGGCAATGCCGACATTTGACAACATTGGAAAGACTGCGGCATTATTCATTTTTAATCACATCATAGCTCATTTTGGTGTTCCTCAGGCTATCGTCACTGATCAAAGTAGCCACTTTAGAAACTTCATGATGTCTAAACTAACTGAAAAGTTGGGTCTTTGCCATGAAAAATCAATGCCCTATTACTCACAAGCCAATGGCCAAGTCAAAGAAATTAACAAAGTTCTCATAACTATGCTCCGATGAATGATAGGGATTCACAAAAAAAGTTGTCACACAATGTTTTTTTCAGCATTGTGGGCTTACAGGACATCTGTCAAGTCCGCTACTGGGTTTACACCTTTCCGGTTAGTCTATGGTTTGGAAGCCATTCTCCCGATCGAATGCGAGATACCCCCTTTAAAACTAGCTGTTGAACTCCTACCAAACACTTCTGCTAAGGAAGAATGCTTATTGTATCTTATGCGATTAGAAGAAACTTGATGCGATGCTACCCTAGTCATAGAAGCTCAGAAGAAACGTTTCAAGGCCCAATATGACAAACATGTCAAACCTCACGTTTTCTTCGAAGAGATCTGGTTCTCCTCTACGAACAAGATCAAGATATGCTAGGAGCTGGAACATTCGAAGCCATGTGGTGAGGTCCTTATATCATTAGACGAGTTCTGGAAAAAGGGGCTTATGAGTTAGTATATTATGATGGTATCCCTTTGAGTGACATAGAAATGGGTTGTACTTCAAGAAGTACTATGCATAAGATCACCTATGCATGAGTACCTGTATTTTTATTGTATCATACTTCTTGTGTGTTACTGTAGTTTG
>JASDQU010104262.1:285910-300656 GCA_032191745.1 Picea mariana
AAAAAAAATTCACTTTACGGTTCTCGCAGGTGCCCTTTAGGAACAATGTGAGGTTCTTTTAGGTGCCTTTGGGGCCACCTGCGAGAATGATGCATTCTCGCAGGTCCCGTGTGGCTGGCCTGCAAGAATGGTCGAGCGCAATTTTAACCCCTAAAACAAACTCGAAAACATGGATTTTTCCAATGAAAATGAAAAATTGAACCATCAAAAGATAGAGGACAAGGAGCTTACCTCACTGCTGGAGATGGTTTGTCGAATGGATGCTCGTACCTCCCACAATCGAATGCCAAAATTCAAGGGAAAAAGAGGGTTTTTGGACTAAAATATTGGCAAAGTTACAATGACTATGGTAAAAAGAACTTTTATTCACTTATATTTACTTTTACCATTTGTTATTGGTTTTTATAACTATTTTATTTATTAAACCTAATGCCTAATACCCTTATGAGTGCGAATTTTGCAGACGTAATGACCTCGACATTCATACACAGGGATACATATATTTTTTCTCTTCTTCATCACATGTTTTGATTGTTTTTCATGGTTTTTGTACAAAACCTCGAGCTTGGTATTTTTCCGTTCTCACGCTTGAAAATACATGAGAACGTGATCAAGCACACTTTTATCACTTTTTCGGGCTCAATAAGGTTATACGAAAAAAGGAGCCCCCCTGGAGTCCTTTTTAAGCTCTTTTCAGACTCTCTAAACATGAAAATATTGCCGAGCGACCTTGCTATTTTCATTCTCATTAAAGTATTTGAATAAAGTGTTTGTTGGGCGATAATTTATCTCTTTTTTGGTCTCATCAGACTATTTTACGAAAAATGAACTGAGAGAGTTCTCTTTTTAGGTGTTTTTCCAGACTCTATAATCATGAAAAACCTTTGAGTTTTCTATCTTTGGACTTGTTAAATAAACATAAACAGACCCATAATGGGACCGAACCACTCCTTCCTAGGGTTTGTTAAACATACTCCGAAGGACTCATCTGAAGGATGAGATTACATCAACAAGCATATGTTATCCTCCTCAAGCTTGCATAAAAATAAAGAGGTACTCGCCAGAAATGGTGGGGGAAAATTTGGGAAAGGGATGTGTTTTCATATTCATATTAATTGGYAGTAAGTGTCGCTCTTGAACATGACACCCCCCTATTCATTATTTGAAGTCGGTTTGGGAAATCCATAGGTCTCTCATTCGATTTKCTACAAGTTCATATCATGAGTCGTCTCTGAGTCAATGMTGCCAAATCATTGGTCATGTCATCCATATGTTCAAGAGAAGTTCATCTGAAACCTCTATTGAGTCGGCCATCTGTAGTTTTCCATTCTCTCCATGTCGGCCTTCCCTATGTCCAGTCCAACTTACATCATACTCTATTTCATCTTCAAAATTTGTTACTCATTTCGTGTCATTGATGGGGGATACATCAAGGCCATCCTATGGCGAGTTTTGTTCTATCGACTCCAGCTCATTATCCAAAAACAAGACCTAGAAATTCTTTGGTGCCTTGGGACTTGCATGCCTGAATGGCAGGTTTCCTCGCTTTCGACAGTGGGTTTCCATCATTGACCCCTGATCGAAAGATTTTGTCGGATGTTCGAACTCAACTCTTTCATTCACATTCGGTGGATTTTACTAGTGTACCTTGGGAGTCATTGACATTAATGGTGATTTCCCTCGCACTTGTTAACGGTTTCATCAATGACCGGTAATCAAGTGGTTTCTACCATGTTCGACTTCAACACATGTAATCACATGGTTAGATTCGTAATTCCGGGCGACAGTATTGAAGACCCTCGATCTCATCTCTTTGGTCCAAGTTGCGATTGAAAATGTATAATTTGCTGACACATAGATCCACTTTGTATGTCTCGTGGCTATGTCGTCTCAATTTGAATTTTCTTGCATAGATCCACAGTGTATTCCTGGTGGCTATGTGATATTTTGATGGCATGGATCCACAGTGTACGATTGGTGGCCATGACCTATGCTTACAGTGTCATCCGTTCGTGATTTGAGTATGGGAATGCCTACCTCAAAACTAGTATGATATTCTGCAAATGCTCGGTTGTTCACAGGTTTCTGATTAGGTGCGCTCCTAGTTTCCGACACACACATGCAGTTTACAAAGTATTTCAGCTATCACTGATTCCGGCCTCATACTTTGGGGGGCATTCTGTTAACCATGATTTTGGTCATCTAGATGGTGTATTAACAATGGTGTACTCAGGCTCCCAACAAGAACTTTCTCCTGAGAAAAGTGGCATTCATCTCCTTCCAAAAAACATGTTTTTAAAGAGTGTTTGCAGGCTTCTTAGCCTAGGGTGCGAGACTGATCCATTCTCGTAGGCTACCTTTATCTAGGGTGCTAACTTCTCGCACTGTGCTCTATACCTAGGGTGTGAACTTGTTCTCAAGCTTGGAAAAAGGAAGAAGTCTCGAGGGTTCTAGAAGGGAATATTCTGGAGAATGGGTTGGCATTCGAATGGTTATCATTTTACTAGTTTCCCTGATTTGGTGGGATCATTCTCATCCATGTAACCATCTCATCCTCTCCTATGTATTGATAGGATTCTCATGGAAAAGGTTAAGCAAGATTAATTGGAGAATTGGTGAAGGGATTGTGTGAAGAACACAACTTGAATAGGAACTTGGAGACTCTAGCAAGTCTATCAAGAGGAATTGGATCTTCTTCATCCAAGGATCAAGAAAGTGTGTGTGTTGGAACCAAGAGTCACTAAAAGGAAGCTTGCGACATCAAGGTGATCAGGTGGTATCTTCTACTTTCGATTAATATGATACAGCGGCATGTCCTTTTCCCATAAAGTCATTCTTACTTTATTGTGTAATTCCTTGATCATACACATAAGTTGACGATTGAAAATATTGTCGAGCGACCTTGCTATTTTCATGCTCATTAAAGTATTTGAATAAAGTGTTTGTTGGGCGATAATTTATCTCTTTTTTGGTCTCATCAGACTATTTTACGAAAAACGAACTGAGAGAGTTCTCTTTTTAGGTGTTTTTCCAGACTCTATAATCATGAAAAACCTTCGAGTTTTCTATCTTTGGACTTGTTAAATAAACATAAACAGACCCATAATGGGACCGCACCACTCCTTCCTAGGGTTTGTTAAACATACTCCGAAGGACTCATCTGAAGGATGAGATTACATCAACAAGCATATGTTATCCTCCTCAAGCTTGCATAAAAATAAAGAGGTACTCGCCAGAAATGGTGGGGGAAAATTTGGGAAAGGGATGTGTTTTCATATTCATATTAATTGGYAGTAAGTGTCGCTCTTGAACATGACACCCCCCTATTCATTATTTGAAGTCGGTTTGGGAAATCCATAGGTCTCTCATTCGATTTKCTACAAGTTCATATCATGAGTCGTCTCTGAGTCAATGMTGCCAAATCATTGGTCATGTCATCCATATGTTCAAGAGAAGTTCATCTGAAACCTCTATTGAGTCGGCCATCTGTAGTTTTCCATTCTCTCCATGTCGGCCTTCCCTATGTCCAGTCCAACTTACATCATACTCTATTTCATCTTCAAAATTTGTTACTCATTTCGTGTCATTGATGGGGGATACATCAAGGCCATCCTATGGCGAGTTTTGTTCTATCGACTCCAGCTCATTATCCAAAAACAAGACCTAGAAATTCTTTGGTGCCTTGGGACTTGCATGCCTGAATGGCAGGTTTCCTCGCTTTCGACAGTGGGTTTCCATCATTGACCCCTGATCGAAAGATTTTGTCGGATGTTCGAACTCAACTCTTTCATTCACATTCGGTGGATTTTACTAGTGTACCTTGGGAGTCATTGACATTAATGGTGATTTCCCTCGCACTTGTTAACGGTTTCATCAATGACCGGTAATCAAGTGGTTTCTACCATGTTCGACTTCAACACATGTAATCACATGGTTAGATTCGTAATTCTGGGCGACGGTATTGAAGACCCTGGATCTCATCTCTTTGTTCCAGGTTGCAATTGAATATGTATAATTTTCTGACACATAGATCCACTTTGTATGTCTCATGGCTATGTCGTCTCAATTTGAATTTTCTTGCATAGATCCACAGTGTATTCCTGGTGGCTATGCGATATTTTGATGGCATGGATCCACAGTGTACGATTGGTGGCCATGACCTATGCTTACAGTTTCATCCGTTCGTGATTTGAGTATGGGAATGCCTACCTCAAAACTAGTATGATATTCTGCAAATGCTCGGTTGTTCGTAGGTTTCTGATTAGGTGCGCTCCTAGTTTCCGACACACACATGCAATTTACAAAGTATTTCAGCTATCACTGATTCCGGCCTCATACTTTGGGGGGCATTCTGTTACCCATGATTTTGGTCATCTAGATGGTGTATTAACAATGGTGTACTCAGGCTCCCAACAAGAACTTTCTTCTGAGAAAAGTGGCATTCATCTCCTTCCAAAAAACATGTTTTTAAAGAGTGTTTGCAGGCTTCTTAGCCTAGGGTGCGAGAATGATCCATTCTCGTAGGCTACCTTCATCTAGGGTGCTAAATTCTCGCACTGTGCTCTATACCTAGGGTGTGAACTTGCTCTCAAGCTTGGAAAAAGGAAGAAGTCTCGAGGGTTCTATAAGGGAATCTTCTGGAGAATGGGTTGGCATTCGAATGGTTATCATTTTACTAGTTTCCCTGATTTGGTGGGATCATTCTCATCCATGTAACCATCTCATCCTCTCCTATGTATTGATAGGATTCTCATGGAAAATGTTAAGCAAGATTAATTGGAGAATTGTTGAAGGAATTGTGTGAAGAACACAGCTTGAATAGGAACTTGGAGACTCTAGCAAGTCTATCAAGAGGAATTGGATCTTCTTCATCCAAGGATCAAGCAAGTGTGTGTGTTGGAACCAAGAGTCACTAAAATGAAGCTTGCGACATCAAGGTGATCAGGTGGTATCTTCTACTTTTGATTAATATGATACAACAGCATGTCCTTTTCCCATAAGGTCATTCTTACTTTATTGTGTAATTTCTTGATCATACACAAAAGTTGACGATTGAATACATTTTGCTATATTCACTTTGGTTGGTTTTTGTTGTCTTGGTCTTGACCTCACGAGAGCACCGGAGCAAAGAAGGAGAAACAAAGACCCAAGGAGGCGATACAAAGGTATGTCACGTGTTCCTCCTTACTAGCTATTTCAATGGTCATAACTTAGGGAAAGAGTCATGTCCTGTCCTGTTTTGTTCTAGATCTAGGTGGATGTAGGGAGATCTGTTAGTGTCTGCACCTACCGATTAGTCTGATAACAACAAGAAACTCAAGAAAATGCACAGACAGAACAACCACCACTTGAGATCCTTACAGAACAATTCTTCAAAATTTATGAAGTAGAGATGGCTCAAGTTCTTGGGAATTTAGGGACATCAGTTACCAAAGACACAGGTAGTTCTGAAGAACACCAAGCACCAAATTCTTCTTCAAACCCTACGTTGGACCCCCCTGACATAGATATTCCATTCCCTGAGGACACAAAATAGCCAGAACCTCACACTGAGGTAAACATCCCTATAGAACAAACAGGGGAAGTAGAAGAAACATGGGAGCAGTCAATAGATGATCAGGATAGGGAAAACCTTGAAACTCCCCATGAACAGAAAACAACAGGAAAAGGCTACAATAAAATAAAAAAATTGAAAAAGGAAAACATGATATTGAGAAAGAGGGTTAAAAAAATCAAAGTATTGAAAAAGAAAGTTGGTAGACTCATAAAAATAATTAAATAACTAAGGAAATAATTGGAGCAAGCTGACAAGGCCTATGAGAGGAAGAAATCCAAAAGGCCTAGAACACAAGGAAGAAATCCTCTTCCCAGAAGAACAGTCCACATAAATTATGCTGAAACACATCCATAGTTGTGTGCCCCTGAAGAAACGGTAGATATGGAAGCTCAAATAGAGATTCTAGCAATAGAGGAAGAAACTGATCAAAATAAAGGAGTGATTTCTTTGGAAACACATGAAATGGGAACTCAAAAAAATATTCCAGTAGCAAAAGAAACAACTACCCAACCCGAGGAAATGCTTCCTACAGATTTTCCTACTCCTTTGGAGACAATTGATGAAGAGACCCAAACAGATACCCCAGCAACAGAAGACACAGTTGTTCAGATTGAAGAAGCATTTTAGTCTCCTAAACAGAGTGTTGTCATTAATAGGTTAGAGGCAAAGCTGGTGCAAATCCAACAGACCTTGACTCAATGTAGGAGTGATATGGTAACCATGGTAGAGCATCAAAATGTTTTCAAACAACTTAAAGCTATGTCAGCAATAGAAAACAAGACTTTTTCTGAGCTCACTAAAGCTCAAGGAAAGTTAAAGAAAGTACAAGGCCAATTAGATAAAGATTTGGAGAAAATCAAAGAAATTTTCTTTGATTATTCTGATATAGTAGCATGTAGAGCTCCTGCTACCAATTACACCTTATTTTTATTGGAGTGTTATTTGTTGCTAAGGATAAAATCTATAAGAGCAGGAAAACAATTTGAGCTCACCACTATTTCTGAGTTTGTTTCATGCTTTAGAGAGAAATAAGAAGGAACTATTGGTTGATCTTCATGTCAACCAACAGTGTCTTCTTCCCTATGACATCAATCCTTTCAAAGATGAGGCGTTGTGTGATATTTCTCCCCTTGAAGTTTGTGATGTTCTTTTAGGACAACCATATTTGTGGAAGCGTCATGTTGTGTATGAGTCTAGACCCTACAATGTTATTATTACTTTGGGTATAAAATTGTACAGGATCCCAGAGGTGGCACAACCGATTTCTATTTCTTTAATCTCTGCTAAGAAATGTAGTACGATCATTTCACAGACTAGGAAGTTCTTGTTCATTGTGATTTGTGCTCATAGTAAGTAGAAGGTCGTCACCACATCTTTGGCCTCTACACAACGCTTCTCTTTGCAACAGAAGCAAATGGAAAGGATCGTGGAAGAATAGAGAGACATATTCATCTCACCTACAGGGGTACCGACACACTACCAAGTTAAGCATCGAATTGATATGACCCCAGATGCACATGTACCTAATGGACCAATCTATCGATGCTCGTTGATGGAGAATGATGAAATTGGATTTCATATCCAAGAGCTTCTTCAAAAGGGGCACATCAGACCCAACTCCTCCCCTTGTGGAAGCCCAGTTGTACTGGTGTAGAACAAGGACAAGACTTGGCAACTCTGCATTGATTACAGATCCTTAACAAAATCACAGTTAAGAACTGCTACGCCATTCCCAGGATTGATGACCTTCTTGACCAACACAAGGGGGAAACTTTCTTAAGAAAGATTGACTTGAAATCTGGCTACCACCAGGTTCCCATTGAACCAACTGATGTCTGGAAGACAACCTTCAAGTCTGAAGAAGGCCTCTATGAATGGATAGTCATGCCCTTTGGCTTAACAAATGCACCAACCACTTTCATGAGGTTGATGGACGATGTATTGAGACCCTTCACCATCTCTGTTGTGGTAGTATATTTGGATGGCATCCTCATCTTTAACAGAACGTGGAATGAGCACATGTGGCATATTCAACAGGTTTTGAGCATTTTGTGACAACATAAGATTTATGCCAACTTGGAAAAGTTATCTTTTAGAATGAACAAGGTCCAATACCTGGTCTACATTGTTGATGACCATGGGGTACATGTTGATCTAGTTAAGATCCAATTCATCCGTGACTGGCGAGCCCCGACCACACTGACTGAGCTTCGGAGCTTTTTGGGACTAGCCAATTTTTACTGACGGTTCGTGCTGGGATTCTCCCATATTTCATGGGCCCTTCTCCAGGTGACCAAGGGAAGTGGTAGGGCCAAGTTCGTGTGGGAGAAGGAGAAATAAAGAGAATTCAAATATCTGAAACATCGTGTGTGCTCAACTCCAGTACTCTCCTTTCTCGATCTGCAACAACCATTCCAAACTGAGACTGATGCATCTGACTATGTTGTGGGCATAGTTCTCACTTAGCACGGGCATCTGGTGGCATACCATAGTGAGACACTCTTTGATACTGTCCATAAATACCCCACCTATGAAAATGAAATGCATTCCATTGTAGAAGCTTGTCATCAATGGAAACATTACATTTTCGGGAAAGAGATGATCATACACATTGATCACAAGTCTGTGCAGTTAATACAGACATGGGGGAAATTGTAGAACGACCGCCATCATATGTAGTCCACCTACCTGTAGCAGTTCCATCTCAACATCAAGTATAAGATAGGTATCTCCAATCATGTTGCTGACTACCTCGGTCGGCCTCTGGTGACTACACTCACCACTGTTTTGCATTCCTATGGACATGAAACATCGAAGTGGCTTCAACTTTACCAGCAAGATCCGAACTTCGCCACCACATATCAGCTCTTGGGTAAAGGCATCACTGTCACTGATTTTCACATTCAGGATGAACTCTTATTCCATCTGGGTCATCTCTATGTTCCTACAAACGATTGTGTAAAGCTAATTTGGGAAGCCCACTACAGTCGGGTGGTATGACATTTTGGCATAGAGAAAATCTTGGTCGTTCCTCCAAAACATTTTAATTGGCCAAAACATAGACCCAACTTCAACAAGTATATCATATCTTTCACTGCCTACGCCATTGCCAAGCCAACCATCAGGAATCAAGGCTTATATACCCCTCTTCCTATTCTTGAGAAGTTGTGGGAATCCATATCCATGGATTACATATCTGGCTTGTTATCCACCAAGCATGAAAATGACTATTTGTTTGTGGTCGTTGATCGATTTTCGAATATGGCCATCCTCATAGCCTATAAGAATAATTTCACAGTGACAGATATTGCTAAGCTCTTCTTCGAACGAGTTTGGGTTCACTTTGGGATACCACAAACCATCATCTCTGACTGAGACAACAGGTTCCTCAACACCTTTTGGTTGAGTCTCTGGTCTTTGTTGGACACCAAGCTCACAAAATCCACTTCTTTCCATGCCCAAACTGATGGCCAAACCAATTTCGTCAATCGGACAATTGTGCACATCCTACGCATGTACAATTCTAAGCATTCATGTGCATGGGATGAGAGTCTCCCATATGTCCAACATAGTTACAAGAGGGCTCTCCATAGTTCCACCAGCCATAGCCCATTTCAGGTGGGTCAAGGATTCCAACCCTTCGGACCCATTTATGTTGCACTTCCTCTTTCCATCACACATACAGATTCTTCGCCTGATTCATTGAGCGGATTCAACACATTCGCCAATAGGTCCAGGATATTTTGCATAAATCCAATGCTAAGTACAAGAAGCACCATGATAAACACAAGGTACCACACCAGTTTCAGGTTGGTGACAAATTCTGGTTACATTTGCAGAAGGAGCGCCTCACTCGGCCCCATCGGAAGCTTCACGCACATCGTTATGGGCCTTACATTATAACCAAGGTTGTGGGTAGCAATGATTTTGAGCTCAACACTCCACCTTTCCTTGGTTTGCATCGAGTATTCAATGTGGACCTCTTTCGACCCTATTTTCCACCATTATTTGACACTTCTGAGATCGTCGAGCAACTGACACCAATAGAGCTCAACCTTGACTGCATGGAACAAGCATCCATTGATCATCTAGTGAACACATAGGTCAAGGGAAATTGCCAGCAGTGGATCCAGCTTTATCGAGTTATCAAGGCAGGGAAACTCCTACACCAAGGCAAATGGCTCACCTGGGGCCAAAATCCAGCAAAAGTTTCTTCACTTGATGGGGGAACTCAATGTAATGAAGACCATTTCTTCCTAAGGGATGAGGAATGGTCTAGGTGGATATTGGTTTCCACCCACCTATTCCAACTGGCTCCTCATGTCCATTTTTTATTCCACACATCTTTCTGTATTGCTTTATAATTGTCAGTTCTACACTTATGGGGCTTTCTGAAGCCTCACAAATTCTCTAGGTGGATATGGGTGGCCTCTCGCCTAATCCAACTAGCTTATTTTATATGTGTTCATGTCATCACATCTTGTTGTACTTTTAGGGCTATTTTGGGGCCCTAAACGTTGTTTTTTTTACTCGCCACAATTATATTGTAGATAGACTCAAAGTTCGACGAAAGAATGTGTAGTTATATGAAAGACCTTTCCAACGGGCTATCATGCGGCTAAAACAGAGGTTGTATGCAAAAGTTACGACCCTAGGAAGTTGAGATACCAAATTTCACCGACTTACCCATAGGGCCCACATGACTTTTGGTGTTTCACTTTCTAAGGTTAGGTTTTTGGATGTCTAGGGTTTTGTCATTCATGAGTAATATGAAAAGGGCCTTTGGAGCCTCATTGTAATCCATTATGCTTAGACAGATGCACGTAGTAGCCACATCTCTTCTTAGAGATATCTACCACCATTTGAGCAAGTTTCAGTTCTGCATTTTTACAGTTTCAACCTATTTCATTATTTAATAGAAGATACTTTTCACTAGATATTTGTGTTATTCTTATATCTTTGTATTTAGTCTGTTAATCAGTTCGTTCCGTTCCTAAATCCAGATCAACTTTGGAGTCAATGAAGCTACATGGGAGATGGAAGATACCATGATATTGGCATACCCATTTTTTTTAATGTATAATTGTATATACATGGTGTTTTAAACATCGAGAACAATGTTTTTTTAAGGGGAAGGGTAATGTAACAAAAAAATTTACCCCAAGACTGTAATTATGCACAAGCTTCATATGTTAATGTTATGAGGCATATAATTGTGTTTTGATTTAAGACAAACACCAAACAGTTGACTAAGAGAGAACAAACTTGATAGTACTGACCATGATATACCAGAGGACATTGATGAGGCAAAGGGACTAATGGAACAATTGAGTTTAGTGGAGTTGAGATGCATCAACGAAGAAAATAGGAACCTTGCACAACAAGCTTATTTATTCTTGTAAATATAAATAGCTACACCTACCACCATATCAGGAATACATGAAACCACGTGACCATTAAATAAGGTCACATAGGTGGTTGAGCAGTTAATAAATATAGGGAATCAACCCTTGTAGAGAAAAAAGGCCAACATAACAACTGACAGGGAATACCACAGAACTGCCCCTTAAGACTATGAATGGCATATTGCAACTTACGCATACAGGAATTCACAAATATCCTGAGGAGATAGAAGAGACAAACATATGAGGAGACGAGCAGATGGGAACAATGAGCACACATAATAGAGAACATAGAACAAAGAAAAGAGAACAAAGTGCAAAGGTATGAATGTGTTGATTGATGAAAAATAAAGAAAGAGATGATCTTTCTAGAAGACTATAGGCTTGTGAGGAATAAAGTCCCACCGTGACAAGTCAGGAAAGTGCCACATTGATGTCATGTTTTCAGCACTTCATATGGAAAGAGTGAAACGGTTCCACATGGATGCCATGTGGCAGTGAGATAGATATTGACCATGAAAACCCAAGAACTTTGGAGGGCCATAACTTTCGATCCAGAGCTCATTTTTTAGTGAAATTACAGTCGCTGGAAAACTCTTGACGAATAGAGGATGTTATGGCTGTCAATGAGGAAATTTGAGATAATCGAGAAAAATGAAAAATTCTAATGCCCCATCCCATAAAAGGACACGTAGGGGTTGGGTGTGTTACAATTATTCTCAAATTCTATAAACAAAAATTATATATTCGAAAAATTAATTCAATTTCCTACATTTCATATTTTTATATCATCCTCAAATTCATTGTAAAAATGCCTTGAATAATCCATCCAATTTAACTAATTGTTGTTTTTCCATGTTTACATTGCTACTAATGAGTCATGAGAGACCATCATTAACTTACACCCACTCAAAACCTCTACATCAAGAGTGGCAAATGCTACCTGGTACTTGTAATATGTGAAAAGATATGATCATTTAATACCCTTTACTTCATAAAAACTCATAATATTTTGTACTTAAGGATCCAAGTATCCAGTATTGTTTTCAAGGATCCTATCTAATATTGTTTTGTTACCTACTTGAAGAATTCCTTACTTACATAATACGTGCAAATCCCTAACAATAAAAATTTCTATATATTTTTTTATTTGTTTAATGAAGTAGAATAAATATTAATGCTTTATCATGCCTACCAAAGATTTTAATATATAATTGTGGTGTATGTTTTAATGCCCTAATACATTAATATATAATAAATATCTATTATAGGGAATGGAGTTAATTTTACTACAATAATTTCACCTAGATGGATATAATGTGAGAATTACTGTCGGCCAACCCGACTCGATACAAAAAGTTACCTTGATTGCTTGGGATACATATAAATAACCCTTCGTTTTACTTCACATTATAAATCCGCGAAATCATCAATGAGATAAATATTCAGCAGCTAATCTGTTGGGAGATATTCAGAGTCGCCGTCAGCCATTAGTATTAGCCATTAGACGGGGTGTGGAGAGCAAATTTGGAGTCGCCGTCAGCAATTCCTATTAACGATGGAGAGGCTATTGAGGGCATTTCTTCTGGTCCTCAGAGAGGTAGCCTATGCACTTTTCGCAGAGCTTCTTCTATCTTTGTTAATGGCGTGGGCACTGCATATCCGGGCACTGTGGAAGAGAAAAAATTACAAGAGAGGGTACTTTGCGGTCGCGGAGAGAAATGTTGAATACAGCAGTCCAGGAGAGGTGGAGAGGTGTATTTTTTGTCTGGACGATTTTGAAAATGGCGAGCGGGTTCTATTTCTTCTGCCATGCTTGCATTATTTTCACACACAATGCATTGAACCCTGGATCCGATGTCATTCCAATTGCCCTCTCTGTACGAGGACCATACAGAGAGCGGCTGATCAGACCAAGTGATTTACTCATTTAATATTATATTTGCGAGGTTGGTTTTATGAAAATTTTTATTATAATTTAGTTGTCAACAAATAATAAATAGTGGGAAGAGTATTATTCGCTACTAGTAGCTGATATCTAGAAATGATTTACTAATAATTGTTTTTCAAATAAAACCATTCCATTTGAAAATTTGACTATTAAAACTGCTTTACACATGACCAGTACACAAGCAACTTTTGATGCTAGAGGGCAAATCCAAACAAGGAAGAAACTCCAAAACCCTAATTTATGATTCTATTATAATAACAATCCTCTAATACCTTTGTATAGGTACATGCCTAACTATATAGAGGTAATTTGGCCAACATCAAAACACTCAAGAATGATACAGGTAAGCTAAATTTAAAATCAAATAGAAAAGAAACTATATTAACACTTTTTTCGTCCATTAAAATTTAAAAAAATAAAAACTTTTTAAAAATTAAATTAATAAAATAAATAAGTAAATTAGTATGAAAACTTAAAAAAATATAAATAAATTAATGTTTATTATTTCATTTGAAATTAAAAATAATGAAATAGATTTATCATTTGGAAAAGCGGCCACATCATGTATTCTAGAAAGCATATCATTTTGGATGGCATTTGTACCGTTTTCTCTGTTTAAGTTTTTCATCTTTGTTGCCTTTTAAGAAAGAATTGATGTTGATTTTATGTACAGAAGCCAAAGTCAAAGTCATTTTACAATTTGACTGTTTTCTTCATTAGAGCTGCTCCCATGGTTCTGCTTAATATGATAATCTTGACTATTTGTTTCAGCCCATCCAAATTTACAAATTTAATTAGATTAAGGATTTTGTTCATCCCATGGATATGAAGTAAAGTCAATAGTTGATTTTCATTGACTTTTCATCAAACATATTGGATATTCATCAAACATATTGGATAGACTAAATCTGCAATCGAGATAAGAATTGTTCTTCAATATATTGTTTTTTCCTTTACCTTGCTCTGAATGTATAATGTATAATATAGACCTTTTGCAATATATAAATGCAGGTCACAATGATCTTCTTATACATCTTCCTCTAACCTTGCAAGGCATTATGGTATCACCTAAGGATAAATGTAGGTTACAATGAACTTCTGATACGTATTCCTCTGACCTCGCAAGGCATTATGGTATCACCTCTACTCTGTGCTATAGGATTCTTATTATCCAATGTTAGGTACTGCATATATTTTTTTTTTCTTTCTTTGTTGTTGGTATAATTTTCTAGGTATTGACTTTGTTGTTAGTATAATTTCTGTTAAATTGATTTGGTAGATATTGACTTTGAGATTAAAACTAGAAAATGATTTCACACAGAACGCTATAACTTATGATACAATTATTCTATGACACAAAATCACTTAGTCACATAATACAATGGGGTTAATTCCATTAATCTTGAGCAATGTAATACTGCTCCAGTTCTAATACTTTCTGTAGGTGCTCAATCTTTCACAACACCCTCTCTTTGAAAGTACATATTCAATTGATTCTTCGAGACAACTTTCTATTATGGGATTGTTTCCATCACCTCACCTTCTTTTGTGCAAAGATATAATACAATCATTCACCTTCTTTTGTGGAGAGATATAATACAATTGAACACCCCGCACCAATCAAATTCGTTGAACATTTGGAGGTTAAGTTGGTAATTTGTTGATAAAGATTCAAAACGAGTAGTTATCAATAAATTCAATATCATCCTCATTAGAATCATCGTTTGGATCCATGACCCGTGAGTGTGTTTCATACTATGGGGGTAAATGTTACCAAGTACTTAGTAATGTGTGAACATACGATCATTTAACACCGTTTGTTTCATACTTATCTTT
>JASDQU010104262.1:300706-318006 GCA_032191745.1 Picea mariana
AGTCCAGGAGAGATGGAGAGGTGTATTTTTTGTCTGGACGATTTTGAAAATGGCGAGCGGGTTCTATTTCTTCTGCCATGCTTGCATTATTTTCACACACAATGCATTGAACCCTGGATCCGATGTCATTCCAATTGCCCTCTCTGTACGAGGACCATACAGAGAGCGGCTGATCAGACTAAGTGATTTACTCATTTAATATTATATTTGTGAGGGTGGTTTTATGGTGAGTGGGCCTAATCCTTGTCTCACAAACAAGGGAGTTTCGTACATCAATTCGATGTACTGGCTTCATCGTTACCTTAAAAATAAATTATTATTATTATTATTATATATATATATATATATATAATTTAGTTGTCAATAAATAATAAATAGTGGAAAGAGTATTATTCGCTAATAGAAATAATTTACTGATAATTGTTTTTCAAATAAAACCATTTTATTTGGAAATTTGACAATTAAAGTATAAATTTGATGGGCATTCCTACCAGTCAACCAATTTTTTTAATATTGTGTTTCATTTTAAAACTGCTTTACACATGACCTTTCATATTTCTATTAACTTTTGTTGTTAATACACAAGCAACTTTGGATGTCTAGAGAGCAAATCCAATCAAGGAAGAAACTCCAAAACCCTAACTTATGCTTATATTATAATAACAATTCTCTAATACCTTTGTATAGGTACATGTTTAACTATATAAAGGTAATTTGGCCAACATCACAACACTCCAGAATGAGACAGGTAAACTAAATTTAAAATCAAATAGAAAAGAAACTATATTAACACTTTTTTCGTCCATTAAAATTTTAAAAAATAAAAACTTTTTAAAAATTAAATTAATAAAATAAATAAATAAACTAGTATGAAAACTTAAAAAAATTTAAAAAAATTAATATTTATTATTTCATTTGAAATTACAAATAATGAAATAGATTTATCATTTGAAAAAGCGGCCACATCATGCATTCTGCAAAGCATATCATTTTGGATGGCGTTTGTAACGTTGTTTTCTCTGTTTAAGTTTTTCATCTTTGTTGCCTTTTAAGAAAGAATTGATGTTGATTTTATGTACAGAAGCCAAAGTCAAAGTCAAAGTCATTTTACAATTTGACTGTTTTCTTCATTAGAGCTGCTCCCATGGTTCTGCTTTATGATAATCTTGACTATTTGTTTCAGCCCACCCAAATTTAATTAGATTGAGGATTTTGTTCATCCAATGGATATGAAGTAAAGTCAATAGTTGATTTTCATTAACTTTTCATCAAACATATTAGATAGACTAAATCTGCAATCGAGATAAAAATTGTTCTTCAATATATTGTTTCTTCCTTTACCTTGCTCTGAATGTATAATGTATAATATAGACCGTTTGCAATATATAAATGCAGGTTACAATGATCTTCTTATACATCTTCCTCTAACCTTGCAAGTCATTATGGTATCACCTAAGGATAAATGTAGGTTACAATGAACTTCTGATACGTATTCCTCTGACCTCGCAAGGCATTATGGTATCACCTCTCCTCTGTGCTATAGGATTCTTATCATCCAATGTTAGGTACTGCATATATTTTATTTTTCTTTCCTTCTTGTTGGTATAATTTTCTAGGTATTGACTTTGTAGTTAGTATAATTTCTGTTGAATTGATTTGGTAGATATTGACTTTGAGATTAAAACTAGAAAATGATTTCACACAGAAAGCTATAACTTATGATACAATTATTCTATGACACAAAATCACTTAGTCACATAATACAATGGGGTTAATTCCATTAATCTTGAGCAATGTAATACTGCTCCAGTTCTAATACTTTCTGTAGGTGCTCAATCTTTCACAACACCCTCTCTTTGAAAGTACATATTCAAATGATTCTTCGAGACAACATTCTATTATGGGATTGTTTCCATCACCTCACCTTCTTTTGTGCAAAGATATAATACAATCATTCACCTTCTTTTGTGCAAAGATATAATACAATCATTCACCTTCTTTTGTGGAGAGATATAATACAATTGAACACCCCGTAACAATCAAATTGGTTGAACATTTGGAGGTTAAGTTGGTAATTTCTTGATAAAGATACAAAACGAGCAGTTATCAATAAATTCAATATCATCCTCATTAGAATCATCGTTTGGATCCATGACCCGTGAGTGTGTTTCATACTATGGGGGTAAATGTTACCAAGTACTTAGTAATGTGTGAACATACGATCATTTAACACCGTTTGTTTCATACTTATCTTTCTTGGAATCCCACACTTCATTTATGTTGCATAACCACACACTTATTCCATTTATTGCATTTATAGTTCATTAGAATGTTTAGCATTTTTTCTAGTAGTGTTTTCTTGTGGATTTGAAGAATTTCTTTTCTACATAATCCTTACAAATGCCTAATCATATAAACTATATATGATAGTAGGTGTATTAGTTAGGTAATACTAGAAACCATTACATTTAAGTAAAAGGTGGTTGATATACGTGGATCCGTGTCATTTTCCACCCAATGTGGTATCCCCGGCCACCCACAGGCCGGGACGTCGCCTACTCTAGAGCACTCTTTCACGCTTTGATACCAATTTGTAACGTTCCCGACCATCTCTATGTCGGGACACGCTATGACAGAAAAGACTTACATTCTCTCTTTGCGGAACATACTGTAACATACTCAGCATCCAAACTAAGCTATGCCACATACATATTTTTCCAATTGCATGCCATTAAAACATATGCACACACAGAACTCTTGCGGAAGCTTATATATAAACGTGAACAGACAAATACGTTATGTAAAAGCACGGATTCACACTGAAATAACAATAAACATATACATGTAGTATATACATGCAATACCCATAAACACACAGACATTTATAATCAC
The DNA here is from genome assembly GCA_032191745.1 of Picea mariana. NCBI lineage: Eukaryota > Viridiplantae > Streptophyta > Pinopsida > Pinales > Pinaceae > Picea > Picea mariana. Next base: position 303,599 of record JASDQU010104262.1, read on the forward strand.
GCATGGGATAAACCCATAAAATAAACACATAAATAAAAATGCAACATGTAATTTTATCACACAAATGGCACTTACCTTGGTAATAATGTCACCAACTGTGTGCAGACCTTCCACGAACCTCCCGGCCTTAGACCACATTGTTCATCATTTTCAATAGTGAGTCACCCTAGAGCTGGGACTAAACTCCACTCGGACAAAGGGGTTCCTAACTAGGCTAAAGGCTCATGAACAACAGGAAAGACTTTGTCTCAAGTGCTCACTCAACTAACAACCTACAATACCTCATTCCCCACATGCTTGTTCCACCCAAGGAAGTGTTCTCCTCTGCTCAACACTCCCTCGGCTGCCCCACTTCCCTTCCAGAGCTTCAGCAACACCGAGACCCGATAGAAGTCGACACCGACCTTTTCCTTTCTTTTTGGGACTCTCTCTCTCTCTATCGCGATTTTGGCACTCATGATGTTGAGCAACTTGGTTTACCGAACCCCAAATCCCGATATGTCAAAACTCCAATGCACTTCACGAGTTTGAATTTTCAACGCCCTCTCACTTCATCGGCATTTCTGACTTCGCGGGATCGTGAATCCTAATGCATATGTTTCGGGACTTCTCGCCACGAAACCCCGATATGGTGTGCCACCTATCCACCTCACTGATCCTGGTGACCCCACATTGTTCTATTAGTCGTCGAGATATCACGTATCGGAATATCGCGATTCATGTTGCTATGTTTATGGAGTTTCAACCTACGAAACCCCAATGTGGCCAACCACGAGTAAATCCAACGGTCCTTGGGACTCGGATCTACGGTTCTGCCCCTCCTGAGCTTCGAACCTCTTGGGAATACTTTCCTCTATCTCCCCTGCTCCTCCGCGAGATCTGACGGCTCACGGAATTTCGCAGACTCTCCTCAGAGAATACCATCCATCCGTTCTTCCTTGGTGATTCCTACGAATGACCAAGTGTTCCTCCGCAAAACTCGTCCACGTGCACGCAAACTTGTGACGACTTCCAAATTCTTCCAGCCACGACTTCCCTGCGCTGTTCTTCAACAAATTCAAAGGCCTTGTCCTTCCTGAGATTTCTTATAACTTCGAGTCTTAGAAAAGACTCTTGCGCGCACTCCTTGCGGCAACTTTCAGACACTTCCAAGTGTTGAATCTCCTTCGACTCTGTGCACACCTGCAGTAGCAGTCTCTCAACAATTCGCTCAGGTTCGTGACCCTGAGACTTCACTTGGCCTGCGCACCCCTTTTACGGCTCCTGTGCCCAACTGCACTTCTTAACGAACGAGAACAAAAGTTATCTCTATCTGAACCCTTTGTTGATGCACTCCTTGCAGACACTTCAACTGCACTCCTTGCAGGAACTTTAGCTCAGATAGAGAAACAATTGAAAATCATTCCTACCTCCTCTCAGACTTCAAAATTAACACATGAAATCATATACAAAGAACATAAAGCAAATGTATAACATATCATTCAACATCAATACACTGATAACAAACACAAAACCATGAATTTGAATCAACCGCTTTCTATTAATCCAAATATCTGTACATGGGTGTTCTTACACAGCTCTCTGCATGCTCTTGCTCCAGTCTTCCTCTACTAATGTTACAATACACAATGAGGGTGTCTATATCATGTTTCCCTCTTGCACTCTCAAATAATCTAATCTAGAATTAAATTCTATCTACCTGCATTAACTACTTTAAATGACTTCTACCTACTAAGGACGAGAGCTAATGGATCAAGGTCTGATTACAATTTTGAAGTGCGCCTCATCTTAATGGCTCCATTTAAGATGGCACAACAACTTCAAAGATAATTTCAAAATGTGTGCTGGTGCTTGTCCAGCTATCTTTGCTTCTGTGCTGGCTCGCTTGATGTTGACGATGCTCCTACATCATACTCCCTCGCTTGAAAATTTTCATGGGCTCCTGTCCATGAGCTCACGCACGGTCTGTCCATGCTTCTGTATTTCTGCTTCGCTCTCCCAGCTGGCATCTTCAACTAGATGGTTCTTCCATTTGACCAGATACTCAAAGTATTGCTTTCACCTGGTCCTCTTTCTCACTCTCTTATCCAGTATGCACTCCATCTACGGCTTATTTGCAACTGGCATCTGCTTTGTCCACTAGATCACTGGCTGCTCATCTCCAGTCCCTGTTTCCTCAGCTCTATATGGGTACAAATCCGAGATATTGAATATCGAAAAAATTCCGATCCCATCGGGTAATTCAATCTTGTAAGCATTCGCCCCAAATTTCTTCAAGACCCTACATGGCTTGATTTTCTTCATATTTAATTTATTATATGCTCCTCTCGGGAACCTTTCTTTCCTTAAATGTGCCAGAATCAAGTCACCAACCTGAAACTGAAGTTGTCTTCTATGTTGATCTGCTCTGCACTTATATTCCTAGCTTGAATTATGCAACCGCTTCTTCACCTGGCTGTGAAGTTCCTTCATTGCGTCTACAAAATCTTCTGCACTAGCACTCCTAGTTGCAGTCTGTTCTGAATCTCTCAGTTTAGAAATTCCTCTCGGCTGCATGCCATAGACAATCTGAAATGGACTCTGGCCTGTGCTCCTATTAACCGAGTCATTATACACAAACTCTGCCTGTGGTAATATACTGTCCCACTGGCTATGGTGCTCTGTCACCAAGCTTCTCAGCAAGTCTCCCAGACTTCTGTTGACCACTTTTGTCTGTCCATCCGTCTGAGGATGATAAGCTCAACTAAACGACAAGTTAGTTCCCATCTTTTTCCATAAGGTCCTCCAAAAATGCCCTATGAACTTAGTGTATCGATCCGAAACTATGCTTCTTGGCAACCCATGAAGTCGAATGACTTCTTTGAAAAACAGGTTCATAATGTGAGTTGTGTCACTGGTTTTCTGACATGGAATGAAGTGTGCCATCTTGGAAAATCTATCCACCACCACAAAGATTGAATCATAACCTTTTTGTGCTATTGGCAACCCCAATACAAAATCATGCTGATTTCATCCCACGACCTTTCTGGTATGGGCAATGGTTGATAAAATCCTGCATTTTTCTTCCTTCCCTTCGAATGCTGGCAAATTTTGCATCTGCCTATGAATCTCTTGACATCTGCTCGCATTCCCGACCAAAAATATGACTCATTCAGCTTTGCGAACGTCTTGTCGTGACCAAAGTGCCCTGACAATCCTCCACTATGTTTCTCCTTTAGCAAATTCTCCCTCATGGAGCATTTCGGAATACACAATTGATTGCCCATGAACAACAATCCTTCCTGGATTGTATACTCTACCCATTGGCCTCTGTCTATGAGAATTGGATTCTCGGTTGCTTCATGCGCATCCTTAAAATCTGGGTCATTAGCGTACATGTCCCTGAGATCATCAAAACCCAATGTTTTGACTTTGAACTCCTGCAACAACAAACACTTCCTGCTCAAAGCATCGACAACTTTGTTAGTAGTACCAGAAATATGTTTTATCACAAAAGTGAAATTTTTCATATACTCAACCCATTTGACATGTTTCTAATTCAAATTCTCCTGTTGAGTCACAAACTGCAATGCATGATTGTCACTATATAAAACAAACTCTTTCGGGATCAAGTAATGCCTCCATTTCTTCAATGCTTGGATGATAGCATAGAACTTCTTATCATAAGTGGAGTACTTTACTTTCGCTTCATTCAACTTCTCGTTGAAATATGCTATCGGCCTATCTTCTTGACTTAAGACTGCCTCGATTGCAAATCCACTTGCATCGCATTTCACCTAAAATGTCTTTCGAAAATCCGGCAACACCAAAATTGGTTGTTCCGTAATCTTCCTCTTCAACAGATTAAAACGTTTCTCAGCTTCCTCTGTCCAGTGAAAAGACTTGTGTCTTTTCTTTACTGTATCCATCATTGCTGCACTGATTCCACTGAAATTCCTAATGAACTTTTGGTAGAAGCTAGCCAACCCGTGAAAACTTCTCACCTCAAATATATTCCTCGGTGATGGCCATTTCTTGATCACTTCCACCTTATCTGGATCCATCCTCAACTCATTTTCCGAAATAACAAGCCCCAAGTAAATGAGATCTGTCTTCATGAATGAGGACTTCTTCATATTTATCAATAGCTTCTCCTACTGTAATCTCTGCATCACAGTAGCCAAATGCTTTATATGCTCTGCCACTGTTTTACTAAAAACCAGTGCGTCATCCAAATACACAATGACAAATTTTCCGATGAACTCCCTCAGGACTTCGTTCATCAACCTCATGAAGGTACTTTGTTCATTTGTTAAGCCAAATGGAATAACAAGCCATTCATACAACCCTTCATTAGTTTTGAATGCTGTCTTCCATTCATCACCCTCTCTCATGCGGATCTGGTGATAACTGCTTTTCAAATCAGTCTTTGAAAAATATTTTGCTCCACTTAAACAATCCATCAGATCATCCATCCTCGACAATGGAAATTTGTACCTGATAGTTTTCTTATTAATTTCTCTCGAGTCAGTACACATCCTCCAGCCTCTGTCTTTCTTCGGACTGAGTATTGTTGGAACAATACATGGACTCAATCTTTCCCTGACCAAACCTTTGTCCAACAAATCCTAGACTTGCCTTTTAACCTCTTCATTCTCTTGCGACATCAACCTATACGCAGCTTTGTTTGGCAAACTAGCTCCTAGTATGAGATCAATATGATGACTCACACTTCTGATCGGTGGCAATGAACGAGGTAGTTCTTCCACTACTATATCAGTGAACTCTTCCAGCAGTTGCTGAACTTCTTCTGGTAAATCATCCACCCTTGTGCTAGTCAGAACAATCTTCGGTTTTCTGACCACAATGAATTGTGGGTCCTCCTTCTTCTTAACCCTTGTAAGAATTTCCTTCCCACTTATGAGAAATACAATGTTTCTTACTTTAGGCTTCACCTCCTTTTCCTTGATTGGAAGCAACCTCTGTGTCCTCCCATTCTTATCTAGGGTGTATGTGTTCATTTTCCCATCATGAATCACATTCCTGTCATATTGCCATGGTCTACCCAGCAATAGATGACAAACATCCNTTATATCCTCCTATCTTGAATTCAACTAAACATTGTTTAGTGACAGTTACCTAATGTCCTTTTCGTAGCCATGAAACTCTATATGGGCTTGGATGATCAGTTGTCTCCAGCTCCAGCTTCTCTACCATCTCTGTCGAAACGAGATTATCCATGCTACCACTATCTACAATGACCTTGCATACCCTATCCTTGGTCTTGCAAGAAGTCCTGAAAAGTCTGGTCCTTTGGACTGAACTCTCCACCTCCTTCTCGGGTTTCAAAAGGAATTTTCACATCATCAACGATCTTTCACCTTCAACATCTTCTTCTTCAACATCCCTCCTCTGTGCTTCAGCGATGTGAGCTTCTCCAATGTCCTTCTTTTTATCTGGACACTCATAAGACTTGTGCCCATTCTTCCCACATGTGAAGCATATTATTACTTCACCTCTTCCTCTTCCTCTATCTCTAGTACAAGGAAAAGTGTTGTTGTCAGCATAGTCTCCTCTATGCTCAATATGTTGCCCTCGTTGTGAGGTTCCACCTCTCTCAATTCGACTCTGAGGTTTCTTCCAGTCCTCTCTGGGCTTCTGATATTTGTCTTGGGCAACTGATTTTCCTCTAGGCTGACTTCTGCCTTGGCCCCTTTGACTTTGTATTTGGCTCAACTTCTCTTCTTCTTTTAGAGCCATATGATAATCATCTTCCACCGTTCGGATGGTTACCATGATCATATCATCCTAGATATCATATCTCAGGCCATTCATGTATCTGGAAACTTTTTAATCATCGTTCTCCTAATGACTTGCCCTGATGTTCAGGTTGTAGAATTCCTCAATGTATTCTTTCACTGTCATCAACTTCTATCTCAAGTTCTGCATTCTCCTGAACAGAGTAATTTGATAGTCCCTGGGGATGAATTTCGCCTTCATCTTCGCGATCATTCTATCCCATCTTTTCATCTTCTGCTTGCCCTTGCAGCGTCTGCCAGCTTGTAGTTCATCCCACCACAATGTTGCATCTCCTTTCAATCTCATGACATCATGCTTGACTTTCTTCTCTTCCTCGACATCTTCATAGTCAAATTATGTGTCTAGAGCTCTAATCCAGTCTAGAAGCTCCTCTGCATCCAAGTTTCCCTCATAAACTAGAATGTCCATCTTTTCCCTTGCACCCATCCTTGCAATAGCTCTGATCAAATGTTAGTTTGATGCATCTTCAGCTATGACTACTTCTTCATGTTCAGCCTCAACTTCACTCTCAAAATCACTAAGATACCCTACACTGGCTGTGTGTCTTTGTGTTGTCTCCATGTCTTTGAGTCTGGCTTGTAGATCACACATTTCTCTCTCCATAATTGGATCTGTCATCTGCCTGCCTCTTCTTCTCGGCATCTCCGTATCCTCTGGATCGGGTGATTGCACGCCCCTTCTCATGGGCGGCATGGTGAATTCTTCTTTCTGTACTTCATAAAGAAAAGAATTTTTCTGCGCTCTGATACCACAAATGGTGCTGACGCCCTCCCTACACAACCCGCAGGTCGAAAGGTCGGCGTACTCACAGGATCTTCTCCTCACATGGCCCGAAGAAATCCAAATGGTTCTCTATTTCCTTATCGAGAAATCTTCACCCACATCAATCCTTGTGGGATCCCCCTCTTTTCAAATCGGAAGATCAGACTTCGCGACTTCGCGAGGTCAGTGGTCGAGCATTTGGCTCTCGAATCCCTGAGACCTGATAGAAGTCGACGTTGACCTTTTCCTTTCTTTTCAGGACTCTCTCTCTCTCTCTATCATGATTTCGGCACTCGCGATGTTGAGCAACTTGGTTTACCGAACCCCGAATCCTGATATGCCGAAACTCCGATGCACTTCGCGAGTTTGACTTTTCAACGCCCTGTCACTTCATCGGCATTTCGGACTTCGCGGGATCGCGAATCCTAATGCATATGTTTCGGGACTTCTCACCATGAAACCCCAATATGGTGTGCCACCTATCCACCTCATTGATCTTGGTGACCCCACACTATTCTATTAGTCATCGGGATATTGTGTATCGGAATATCGTGATTCCTGTTGCTATGTTTATGGAGTTTCAACCTACGAAACCCCGATGTGGCCAACCATGAGTAAATCTGACGTTCCTTGTGACTCGGATCTACGGTTCTGCCCCTCCTGAGCTTCAAACCTCTTGGGAATACTTTTCTCTATCTCCCCTGCTCCTCCATGAGATTTGAAGGCTCACGAAATTTCATGGACTCTCCTCAGAGAATATCGTTCGTCTGTTCTTCCTTGGCAATTCCTATGAATGACCAAGTGTTCCTCCGTGGAACTCGTCCACCTGCACGTAAACTTGCGATGCCTTCCAAATTCTTCCAGTCACGACTTCCCTGCGTTGTCCTTCAACAAATTCAAAGGCCGTATCCTTCCTGAGCTTTCTTATAACTATGAGTGTTAGAAAAGACTCTTGCGCGCACTCCTTGCGGCAACTTTCAGACACTTTCAAGTGTTGAATCTCCTTCGACCCTCTGCACACCTGTAGAAGCAGTCTCTCAACAATTCACTCAGGTTCGCGACCCTGAGACTTCACTTGGCCTGTGCACTGCTTGCACGGCTCCTGTGCCCATTTTCACTTCTGAACGAACGAGAGCAAAATCTATCTCTATCTAAACCCTTCGTCGATGCACTCCTTGTGGACACTTCAACTGCCCTCCTTGCAGGAACTCTAGCTCAGATAGAGAAACAATTGAAACTCATTCCTACCTCCTCTCATACTTCAAACTTAACACATGAAATCATATACACAGCACATAAAGAAAATGTATAACAGGAAGCAAACATTCATGAGCATATCATTCAACATCAATACACAGAGAAAAAACACAAAACCATGAATTTGATTCAACCTCTTTCTATTAATCCAAATATTTTTACATGGGTGTTCTTACACAGCTCTCTGCATGCTCTTGCTCCAGTATTCCTCTACTAATGTTACAATACACAATGAGGGTTTCTATATCCCATTTCCCTCTTGCGCTCTCAAACAGTCTAATCTAGAATTAAATTCTATCTACCTGCATTAACTACTTTAAATGCCTTCTACCTACTAAGGATGGGAGCTAATGCCTCAAGGTCCGATTACAATTTTCAAGTGCGCCTCATCTTAATGGCTCCATTTAAGATGGTGCAACAACTTCAAAGATAATTTCAAAATGTGTGTTGTCGCTTGTACAACTGTCTTTCGATTCCGTGTTGGCCCGCTTGATGTTGATGATGCTCCTGCATCACTTTGCATCATTCAATTGATCAAAAAGCTCATCAATCCTTGGCAGAGGATACTTGTTCTTAACAATCACATTATTCAACTGTCTGAAATCAATGCACAATCTTAATGTTCCATCTTTCTTCTTCATGAACAAGAGTTGGGCACCCCAAGGTGACACACTTGGGCGTATATACCCCTTCTTCAGAAGTTCTTCAAGTTGCATTTGCAACTCCTTCAGCTCTAGTGTACTCATTCTGTAAGGATTCTTTGATACTAGAGCTGCTACAGACATTAGATTTTTAGAGAAATCAATGTCCCTCCTTGGGGGTAGTCCTAGTACCTCTTTGAACACATCTTCAAAATCTTCCAGAACTGCATAATCTTCCAAATTTGGCACCTTATCTTTAGGTGTCTCCTCCATATGAACTGCAAATATTTGACACCCTTTTTTGTAACATTTCTTCAGCTGCAATTCTGAAATATCTCTAATGGCTATTGCCCTGGGAATTCCTTGCACTTTCCTTAGCTTCCTTTCCTCATCCAAGCAATTAAATTCTTTTTAATGACAGTCTAGAAGAGAATGATGTTGGTCCAACCAATCCATCCCAATTAGACATTCATAGGAACCTAAAGGCAAGATGTTCAAATATTCCTTGGTGTTCAGTCCATTCATGTTCATAAGACATGACTTAACCATCTCATTAAATTTTCTTTTGGTTCCTATAGCCAGCCGCACTAACCAATATTTCCCATGCTTTCTTCTTGGAAAATGCAAACTTTCCACCATCTTAGGATCTATATAACTATGACTAGCTCCTGAATCAATTAAAATAGCAATGGTTTGATTGTTGATCATACCTTCCACTTCAATCATATGTGACTAATACTCTAGTTTCTTGTTGTCGAGGGATGCATAGATCCTGGGTACATTTCTTCCCATATCCTCCACTCTTTCATCTTGTTGTACATTGTGAACATTCCTCCATTTGTCACCTCTGTGCAGACAATCTCTGAAGATGTGATCTCCTTTACAACCCCAACATTTAATAGGTGGTTGCCTTGGCCTTTGACTCCCTGTGTCAACCATTCTGGGTTCTTTAGGAGTTTGTTGTCCTTGAGGATTGTTTCTAAAGAATGGTGTCTTATATCCCTTCTTCCTCTTATCCATCTTGAATTTATTTTTGTCTTCCCTGGACTTTTGGAATGTTGGTCTTGATTTTTGTTGATCATATAGGCATTTAGCTCACCTTATGGTCTCCTCCAATGTCTTGGGATGATCATATTGTATTTTTTCACTGATAATTGATGGCAATCCACTCAAATACCTTTGAATCTTCACTGTCTCATCCTTGATGAAAGAGACATACTTCAATGTTTCTAAAAACCTTTTTTCATATTCGTCTATTGTCATACTCCCTAGCTTGAGCTCAAAGAACTCTTTCATTTTTTTTTCATAGTATTTTTTAGTCAAATATTTCTTCTCAAAATACTTCTTGAATTCCCTCCAAGTAACACTTTTCTCTTTGATCTGTTGCACCTGCACAAGCTGATCCCACCACATGGATTCTTTTCCTTTGATTTGATAGATGACAATTCCACCTTTTGCATGAGAATAATAATTATGTAATTGGAAATACTTTCGCATGCCCAACAACCATGTTTCTGCATATTCATCCCTCTTTTGTTTATCATCAAATGTAGGAGGTTTGATTTTTTCATTTCTCCTTGTAGCTCATCCACCCCATACCTCTTGTGCTTTCTGACAGGGGATGGACTTGAGTTGTTGTGTTCCCTCTTATTGGAATTCCACGGGGAGTGGTGGTGATGCCTGCTAACACTTCTTCATTTTCTTTTCTCATCATGAGACTTGTGAATTCTCGATTTGCTCGAGCCACTCTCCTTATCCAATTTATTTTCTATTCTGTTCAATCTCCCCAATAAATTCATGTTGAAGTCATCCTACTGATCCTTGGCTCTCATAATCTTTTAATTATCAACTTTATGGCTTTGAACATCCTTCTATAAATTTTTAATGGTCTCTGCCATATTCATGTTTTCATCCCTTTCTTCTCCATGTCCATTGGAGTTTGTTCCTTCAATGCTCAAATGGACATCCATCCCTCTGACTTCATCTTGCTGAATATAATTCCCCTATGCCTCTTCCATTCCTATGGACTCTGCACTGGTCTTGATCTGATCTAGTTGTTGTTAAATCTGCAAATTGTGCATCCAACAAAACTTTGTCAGACTGACTGTTTCATCAATTTTATGAAAAATATGAACCATTTTGGTTCAATAATTTTTCATAAGCATTTCTTCTGATTTCATAAAACATTGAATGCCTTGATCAATTTTTTTGGGTGGATAATTATATTCCACTTTCCAGGACCTTTCCAACGCCTACTCACATGCTCAATTCCGAGTCTTGAGCAGAAGTTATGGCTCCATGGAGCTAATTGGGTCTTATAATTTACCCTTCATTGTTATGTTGTTCTTCACCCTTCAAAGAACTTTGCATGCACAATTTTCAATCTATGCACCCGTATTTTCCATGTGTTGCAACATCCCAAGGTAAATCATGCTTCGTGCACTTTAAAATGAATGTGTATTATTTCTTTTTCATGCCAATAACTGTGCACTACATTTGTGTCATGCGCCAATAACTTGCGTGCACTACTTTTATGTCGCGCACCAATATCTACTATGCACAGATATTCCACACACATTTCACTTGACACATTGCACCATGCCATATTTTAGTACGTCTCTGTTGCACATTAAAAATCTACGTGCATCATTGATTGCACTGTCGTGAAACAACTTATACTCATACTATGTGGCACCAACCAAAACTCCTCTGTTCTTTGAAAGACAACGCACACCACGTGCACCGTTACTATGTGTGTGCGTATTGCGCACACCTTCTTATGTTTTTGCACTCCAATCCATGCTAAATTTAGTGTGTGCACCCACACACCAATATTTTTCCGCGTGGTACTAAATTTTTATCACGCGCACCCGCACGCTATCATTTTTCCGTGCAACACCAAAATTTAACGTGTGCATCAACATGCCAATACCTTTCCGCACCATGCCAAATTTTACCTATCCAAATATTTTCACTGTGCCACATGAATTTACCTATCCCAACTACACACATTCACCTTTATGCGCATCGAATCCTTATGAATTTTGCTGTAGAAATTGGGGCTTTATTGTAACTCTTTCCCCAATTTACCATAGACAATTTTGCAACCACGAAATTCATTCAATTTCACCCTGATAAAACCAATTCAACCTTTGCAACAACAATTCGTTGTGGTTTGAAGTTTCTAGAACAAATTCACCAAAAATCAATTCATGAATTGGGAATTTTAATTACAAAACTCACTCCAACTTATATTGCTCAGCCAATCCAGGCTCAGTGTTGAAAATCAAAGCTATGATACCAATTTGTGGCATCCCCGACCACCCATAAGTCGGGACGTCGCCTACTCCAGATCACTCTTTCATGCTCTGATACCAATTTGTAATGTTCCCGACCATCTTTGTGTCAGGACACGCTACGACAGAGAACACTTACGTTCTCTCTCTGCGGAACATACTGTAACATACTCAGCATCCAAGCTGAGCTATGCCACATACATATTTTTCCAACTACATGCCATTAAAACATATGCACACACCGAACTCTTGCGGAATCTTATACATAAACATGAACAGACAAATACGTTATGTAAATGCACAAATTCACATTGAAATAGCAGTAAACATATACATGTAGCATATATAGGAAATATCCATAAACACACAGACAAATATAATCATGAATGGGATAAACCCATTAAATAATCATGTAAATAACAATGCAACATGTAATTTTATCACACAAATGGAACTTATCTTGGTAGTAATGTCACCAACTGCGTGCAGACCTTCCACAAACCTCCCACCCTTAGACCACATTGTTCATCACTCTCAACAGAGAGTCACCCCCGAGCTGAGACTAAACTCCACCCGGGAAAAGGGGTTCCTAACTAGGCTAAAGGCTCATGAACAAGAGGAAAGACTTTGTCTCAGATGCTCACTCAACTAACAACCTGCAGTCCCTCATTCCACACATGCATGTTCCACCCAAGGAATTGTGATCCTTCTCTTCTCAACACTCCCTCAGCTGCCCCACTTCCCTTTCAGGGCTTCAGCAACAGGCTAGACAGGAAGTCTCAGATCCCTACAATTGTAGTTCAACACCTTCGTGAAATCAATTCCCAACAATTCTCTCACCCATATAATTTCTCACTGGCCAGACAACCCACCTCTTCAATATCCCACAGGCCTGACAACCTGCTTCTTCAATCCCGCTCCCAAGATAACAGTTACACCACAGAAAAGGCTATGGATACAGGTTTAGGTAAAGTCATGAAGATATCCTGTATATCTCAATAGATGTGAATATCATGGATGATTGATTGTATGGCTGAATGAATGTTCAATGATGGGAGCGTGTTCGGAAATGAACTAATTCCACCAATATGTATGCATGTCCCAATATTGACACTTGTCATGTTGGGAGCTAGTTTGGCCCACTTGGCCCCAACTTTAGAACCTAGGATAACATAATTATCCATACTTTATGATTTAAGAAATATTAATACAATATTCCTTAACTTAGCCCCTCCCTTTCCCTAACTAGTGGAGTTTAGTCCCCCATCTCTTTTATCGTGGTCAGTTTGCGCACAACAATGTATTTTATATTAAATATGAAACATGTACAAAAACAGGTGCACTCACTTTTAACATATAGGATCTCTAGCCTAATCAAACATAAGCATCCTAGCTTATAATACTAGCTCACCGGCCTATAAAACATATCATATACACAATGCTCCTTGGCCTCCACATCGCGTGCACTTAAGATGTTGTGCGCAGTATCCTGGAATGTGCACACTTCCTCATTCTTACTGCATAGTACCTGCACGCACTTATTCCATGAAATGTGCATACAGAAAAATGACATCAAAACAGCTCACCAGCTTAAGTATATTTCTAATTATATTTACAATTGGGTTCAGCCTTAGGGATATTATAGCCAACATGCGGGAAGGAATAGTATACCATTGATATATTAATACAAAATTAACGTATTAGGGTGAGTGAAAGCTAATGATGGTCTCTCATGATGTGTTAGTGGAAATGCAAACTTGGAAAAACAACAATTTGTTAACTTGGAGGGATGTGTTCAGAAAAATGGAGTTTTTTATTAATTTGAAGAATGAACCACTAGATTTGTCATCTTGAACCTAAATTCGTTCCAACCAATTCAACATACACATTGTCGATCCACTAGTGGAATTATGATGAAATATTATGGTTGTACTTTTTTAGAGAGTTCTTTCGGATCCATCGCATAGGTTTTATGTTTTTCGACATTTCAGACCAAACTAGTGTGGTCCATCATCAGGAAAGCGTTTGTGAAAAATGAAGGAAAAAAGATTATAACATGTATATAAATACTTGAAAAGTTTTTGTAAGGAGCCGACTTATTGAAATGAAATCAATAATTATAATTTTTTTTTTTTTTTAGAGATTATAATTGTTTGTTTAATTAATTAATTATTTGTTTTAATAATTAATTACTTGTTTGTTTATTAATTTTTATTTGTAATTTAAAAAGAGCCGACTGGACAATGTTTATAAATTAATATTTAGAATTATTCATATTGGCTAGGGTAGGGATCCAATTTTGACTAATTTTCCATCCATCATCTTTGTTTAGATTATTAGGTTGTTTTAAAATTTCGATTGCTTCTCTGAATTTCCTATTGTGATAGTGATCTATCCTGGCAAGGATTTTGGTTTCTTCAATATAGATGTGATGTTTGGTTTTATCTGAGTGTTCTACGAGAGCTGAGGGACGAGTGCCATTGTGTTTGATGTCAGCGGCGTGTTCTTGAATCCTAATTCTAAAGGAATGACCTGTTTCTCCTATGTATTGTTTACCACATGAACATGGGATCATATAGACACCTTTATGTTCGATGGGATCAACAGAGTCTTTGACTGACCTAAGAGAATTCCTAATAGTGTTTAGGGGTTT